>VZSC01015635.1:168154-245496 GCA_013398225.1 Steatornis caripensis
CCCCCCCCCCCCCTTCTTGGGTCTTTTCCTCCGCTGATTACTGCCGTTACACTTCTCCCCGCCGTCGCTCTTCTGGGCTGCCTCCTCGTTCATCCTAGTGAGCAGGATTGCCGGAGGAGCCGAGCCGTGCCATGAATGCCTCCATCCAGCCGCCCAGCCCCTGCCGAGGGTGGTACCCAGCCGGGGCGGGCGCAGCGGCGTTGCCATGGCAGCCGTGCCGGGGTGCGGTCGCGAGGAGCCCCCGGGGACCGCCTGGCCCCCCCACCCCCTTCCCCGGCTCAACCTGACCCCTTCTCCAGGGCACATCCACCCCCAACACCCCAGCTCTGCCCCACGGGCTCAGCCCGGTCCCTGCCATCCGGCCCAGCCCGGGGCACTCCCGGCCTACTCCCAGCCTCCCTGCGGCGGCCAAGGCGAGGGGTGCTGCTCCGGAGGGAGAAACGCTTTTGAAATCATAGCGTGGGGTTTCAAGTTATCGAGCCCACAGAGCAGGGACACCTTCTGCTACATCAGGATGCTCAAAGCCCTGTCCAACCTGACCGTGAATGTTGCCACGGACGGGGCATCCACCACCGTCTCCGTGCCAGCGTCTCACCTGTTGCTCTCTCCCCACCCAAAAAAGGTCTCCTGAAAAACGCACGCTGCATGCTTCTGTCTCATCTCCGGAAAGAATCAATCGCAGGTGTGAGACTGTCCCTGGCCTGCTACACTTGTTGAGCAGAGCTTTGTTATTTGCTTCATCTTAAGAGACGAACCAAGAAACCAAGAGATTTGTGGAGGAAAGAGGCTCAGAACAGAAAGCAATTTCATCGCCAGTGCTTCCACCTGCCTGGCTGCGGCCAGGGAAGGAACACCGGGCGCTTCCCAGGCACCCCGCGTCCCTGCTGCTCATACACACCGCCCCCCTCCTCGTCCCAAAACACACACACGCGAGGCACTTGGCTGCCACTGTGACACCCAAGAGATGAGTCACTGTCAAGCATTAAAACCAGACAACGTCAGCGCGATCGGCACAGAGTGAGGCGATAGTTTGTACTAGTGAAATACATCACCTCCTCCTTGTTTTGAAGGAACAATACAGCAGCGTTCGCTTGTAAATGCGAAGGAGAGCTCTCCTATTTCTTCTGGTGAGTGCGTTAAAAAGATGAAAAAAAAATAAAAACACTGTTCCGCCTCCAACTGAACAAAACAGCCAAGTAAGTCGCCCTCCTTCTCGAACAGGGAACAAAAGAAAAAAGTCGCTTCAGCCGCTTACTCAGCAGAGGAGAGGCTGGAGAAAGTGGAAAGGACCCAAGGAGGCATGAACACGCTCTCCCACAAACGCGCTAGCTGTTAACACAACGAGCATCTGCGGCACACAAACAATGCGCGCAGTGTGACAATCCGAAAATCCCCCCCCCCCCTTTTTTTTTTTTTACTTTGAGAGCGACTTCTTTGTTACTGCTAGCCGTAGTAAATTCTACACTAAAAAGAGAAATAACTCCTGTCAAAGTAAAGGGAGCTACAAATCCTGAAGAAGGCGGGTGCTGTACGCCACTGCATCTGCTCTGCCATAGTTAGAGCCGCAATCACAGTCACAGCAAGTATTTTGGGCAAGACACGCAACAGTCATTTGTTACCACCGTCAGACGGTCACGGAAATCTTTCATGAAACCCGTGAAGATGCGGTTATTCNTGCTACACTTGTTGAGCAGAGCTTGGTTATTTGCTTCATCTTAAGAGACGAACCAAGAAACCAAGAGATTTGTGGAGGAAAGAGGCTCAGAACAGAAAGCATTTCCATCGCCAGTGCTTCCACCTGCCTGGCTGCGGCCAGGGAAGGAACACCGGGCGCTTCCCAGGCACCCCGCGTCCCTGCTGCTCATACACGCCGCCCCCCTCCTCGTCCCAAAACACACACACGCGAGGCACTTGGCTGCCACTGTGACACCCAAGACATGAGTCACTGTCAAGCATTAAAACCAGACAACGTCAGCGCGATCGGCACAGAGTGAGGCGATAGTTTGTACTAGTGAAATACATCACCTCCTCCTTGTTTTGAAGGAACAATACAGCAGCGTTCGCTTGTAAATGCGAAGGAGAGCTCTCCTATTTCTTCTGGTGAGTGCGTTAAAAAGATGAAAAAAAAATAAAAACACTGTTCCGCCTCCAACTGAACAAAACAGCCAAGTAAGTCGCCCTCCTTCTCGAACAGGGAACAAAAGAAAAAAGTCGCTTCAGCCGCTTACTCAGCAGAGGAGAGGCTGGAGAAAGTGGAAAGGACCCAAGGAGGCATGAACACGCTCTCCCACAAACGCGCTAGCTGTTAACACAACGAGCATCTGCGGCACACAAACAATGCGCGCAGTGTGACAATCCGAAAATCCCCCCCCCCCCTTTTTTTTTTTTTACTTTGAGAGCGACTTCTTTGTTACTGCTAGCCGTAGTAAATTCTACACTAAAAAGAGAAATAACTCCTGTCAAAGTAAAGGGAGCTACAAATCCTGAAGAAGGCGGGTGCTGTACGCCACTGCATCTGCTCTGCCATAGTTAGAGCCGCAATCACAGTCACAGCAAGTATTTTGGGCAAGACACGCAACAGTCATTTGTTACCACCGTCAGACGGTCACGGAAATCTTTCATGAAACCCGTGAAGATGCGGTTATTCTTTCAATTTACAAAACAAGCCCACTCTGCGCGCAAATGCTGTTTTGAAGGAGAGGGGTCATCCCCCTTTCCACGTTTTTAGTCAAATTGTACACAAATTCACGCCCCCTCCCCAGCCTTTTCATACAAAAGCAAGCCTTTTACAGGCTTCGTCCGATACCTGCTAATCCCCACTGTTGTTTTCTCCTTACGATAACGTTTCTCGCAAAACTTAAAAAAAACCCAAACCAAACCCCACTGACATTTATGAGTATAAATACAAACAAAACTTAAATCACACAAGATGTTTCTGAAAACTCAGAGGTGACGCTGCAGTGATGTAAACGGGATGAAGAACATGGGGTCTCCCTCCCAGCCAAATCCATCGCTCGTCCCTCGGTCCCTAGAAGAGACGGGCCTTGCTACCGCGCTTTTAATTCCATATTTATTTTGGTCTTCAAGCTCAAAAGACTAAACGAACGGCATCACAAGAGAATTCCAAAACAGCCAGGAAAAAGAGCAGATTTTTCCTGAGAGACTTTTATGACTGAAGGCTTGACGCCGCGCTAAAGGAACAAGTCGCTGGGAGTCACCGTGAGTAGCAAAAGGCCGGTACCCCTGGGAGGCAGCCGATGTCAAGCACAAGGCTGTGAGGTGTGAGGGAGAAGCGAGAGACAAAGACACCGCTCGAGGATTTTCACTACCTCAGTTCTCTAGTTTTTCGTACTCCATTCCAGGGTAAAAATATAGCGGGACTTCAAGCAGCAGTTGGCTGGAAAGCTGGACTGCAAACAGAGCAAAGAACCCTCACATTAAGAGAACAACCTGTAAGTGCCCATCGCGACGCTGCACGTTGCTCGCCCAATCTCTTCTTTTCCTCTATCGGTACACAAGAGTTGCACCGCCACGCCACTCCCTGCGAAATCAAGCACGCGGTGCGACAGCGCCCGCAAAAAAACCCTGCAAAAGCCTATTGCGGCAAGTCTCTCAAACACTCCTTCATCGGAGCTACGAAACCAGCACGAACCCACAGGTACAAATTGACAGAAGGGCGACGACCTCGTTAACCTTAAGTGCACTTCGCCCGTGTCCCCACATCCTGGGCACCCAGCTTTGGCAACGCAGGTTTAGGTGTAGTCAAAGTAAAACGCTCTTGCTCAGTAACAACGCAGCAGCACTCTGCATGTCCCACAGTCCCAGAAACCCAGCACGAAACCTAACGAGCCCAACCTCAGCGACCCCGGAAGCACGGCTGCTGTGAACCGACCACAGGGCCAACAACCGCGCAAGCTCGGGTCTAACAACCACACAAGCTCTTGTCAAAGAAATGCCCCGAACACCCCACTAAGGCCTAAATATTCAAGAGCCCTGAAAGCATTCTTCCTCATTTGAAGCAGTTCGGAAAAAAAACCCATGTTATAACATGTGGATTGCATTTCCTTCACAAAGCAAAATTTATTAGCTGAAAAAAAAAAAGAAAATACGTAGACATAATCAAACCTCCAGAGTGGGGAATCGCACAGGGAGAAATTTTTAGCTCGCTTGACGCAGACGGCTGCAGTTGCATACGTGATCACTGCTCAGCAGCTTCTGAAAGGGATATCCTACCTCCAACCCGCATCTATCAACCCACAGAAACTACCGCAGGATCAACGGCTAGTAATTTATGACCGGGCAGTTCCCGTGAATAAGGGTGTAGGTCATCACGTAGCGTGTAGAAACTTCCCACGGATATATCCTGTCGGTTATGTCGTTTCGAGGCCCGTATTCATTACGCCTAAGCCCAGGTGCTTAGCTCAAGCGCCTTAATCCACCCAACAGCGGAACATTCCACTGAGCAACCATTCAGGTTAACAACATACAGTTACGTCCCTTCGTACAGCTCTGAGGAAAGCGACTCCACCCTGGCTTAAGTTTACTTTATGCAGCTGAAAAGAAACCACGCACCAAAAGCGTGAAGCAGCTCCCTGAAAGTTCTTCAGCAAAGTCCCGCGAGCCTTGCCAGAAGCAGCTTGTAGTACCTTCGCAGTGACGGCAGCAGTATTAAGTGAATCCCTTGGATTTGATAAGCGCAGTCAGTTGGAAGAGCTTCCTTACCGAGTTTTGCTCGGGTGCTTGGCAGATTGAGGACCCTCACTCGCAACCGCATTTGCGTAGGCATGTAAACCAAAGCCAAAGGAGAGTATCTTCTTTACGACTGTTGGCAGACAATGCTAGGCTGCACTGAGCTCTGCAGTTGGATCACCGCTGCTGTGTGAGCTATTAGGCTTATAACTAGTTCAGGCATCTCTACACTGTCGGGCAGTCACCAGCTTCCCCTTTTCTATCCTAGAAGTCACGCTTTCCCAGTAGAAAATAATCATTCTCTCTCTTTTTTTCTTTCGGAGTCATTCGTTATATCATTCCCGCTTATTTCCACAATTAAAAACTTAATCCTACAAGGCCAGCTCTATTCCCACTGAATTCAACAGCAGCAGATCCATTAAATTCCAGCTGTCTTAACTCCCACTGTTACAACAAAGAAAGAAAATTAGAAATTTAACTTATAGTTCACCTAGAGCTTCTTGCTACACCTTCACCCTACTTCGTATTCCGCATCTGTGCTATCTATACTTTAAAAAAAATAAAAAATAAAACCAGAAATCATTGTCAGCAAGTCAGAACTCTTCCACGTTCCACACTCTGGAAGCTGAAGGCTCATGGGGATCTTATCGATGTGTACAAATACCTGACGGGAGAGAGTAAACAAGATGGAGCCAGGCTCTTCTCCGGTGCCCAGCGAGAGGACAAGAGACAATGGGCACAAACTGAAACACAAGAAATCCCATTTATACTTAAGGAAAAAGCCTTTTCAATGTAAAAGAACAGATTACCCAGATACACCGTGCATTCTCAATCCTTCAAAATACTCAAAACTTGACCGGACACGGCCCTGAGCAACCTGCCGAGCACCCGAGACAGGGACTGGAGCAGGCGATCTCCAGAGACCCCTCCACACCTCGACCGTTGTGTGATGTTACAAACGCAGAGCCTTGATTCTGCAGCTGTCTGAAGAGCGCGTTGCTATTAGTAGTTGTCGAAGGCATTAAAATACTCAGGTGTTGCAGTCAAGTAATGGCAAATATTGTCATTCTTACAGTGGTGACGCCTATATATTGTCAACACCTTCAATGTTTAGCGTTATATTGAAAAAAACAGTATCTCTAAATATCACATGGGCTAAGTGCTCTGTATCTACTGAGCAGTGTGCCGGAGATGATCATCTGGGATTTCATCGACTCGCCACTACAGGAGTTTCTGCTGGTTACCTTGAGCTGAACCCTCCGCTTCCATCTGTCCCGCTCTGATAAGAGAAGAACAATAGAGTGAATGAGAGCCAGATCAAAGAGCCACCTGTGGTTTCCCAGAGAAATCATTAAACCAAACTGTAATAGGGAAGCGCTGAAGTATGCATCTATTTAATTATACCAAAGAGTCTGAGCAAATTATGTTTATGATAAAACAAAGCTAAAAAACCCCACATATCACAGAAACGAGTGTATTTACATGCTGTTACGTGGCTGTTGGCTATTTGTTCCCTCCTCAACGACTGCAACACAATCAGTAGCAGAGAAACAAAAGTGCAAGCAAGAAAAAAACCAACACACAACTACCCCACGCAACAGATAATCAAACTATTCCTTTTTAACTTGGCATGCACGTTTTTTGTCCCTATAGGTTGCTCTATGTAAAAGTTCTGAGTCAAATTGCAGCTCTCAAAGACAAGAAGAGTTTCATTGTTGATTTCATCAAGCTTGGTCAACCACCGCCATTTAAACACAACAATATCTCCCACTAATATAACGATCAACCTTACGCAACAAGTAAGCGGGGCTTTTGATGTACAAGACTTGACTGAGAGACCACAGAAAACGTTTATTATTTTGTTTAATGCAAAGCGGATACAACCTAATTTCTTTACTCAATTCTGCGTGCCCCTGGGTATGAAAGGATTCATTTCTGGACAGAGGGGGTGAAACAACGGAAAGATCAAATTGATTAATTGGTATCAACTTGATTTCGTTTTCTCCAGCATCTGTTCCAATTGTCAGCATGGAAAAGGAACTACGATGGAAGACCAATGGTTGAACCCACTTGTTAAAGGCCGCTGCTGACAGCTAGTGAGCAGATTAACCGTCTGGCCACAAAGCCTACCTGTGTGCGATTGAGGGGACGCAGCAATAGTCAGCGTGAGTAGGACTTGAAACAGAGGCCTCAGGTGTGGTACAGGTGGGCGCCCGACCTGCCAAGAACCCAGACCGCTCCACTACCGGACCTGAGCAGGACCTCATCATTCCAGATATTTGCTACCTCAAGCAAAATACTGCGTACAGTCTTACCTTTTTCTCGTACCTAAGTTGAGGATGGGATCAAGGAAGAGGAAAAGATGCACAATCTTTACAACAAAAAAAGTTGAGGTCCTAGCCCAAATCGTGACTCACAAAAATACCTCAAGTGTAAAAACGAGAGCACAGTGACCAAAGAGGTGGATCAGTGCTTGCTTCTACTAATTCTGACCGTATCTCCTAATAAGCAGATTCCTCCAACCATGTGTCATAGTTGTCCACAAAAAATAACCTATTACTTTGCATTTAACACCGCAATGTTACACAGTTTGCATCTACAACGTGCAACAAAGTGACTTTTCTTTAACGTGCGCTTATGTTACACAGCGATGATTGACCTGGTAACGAATCTTCTCAGGCTACTAAGACAGCCAAGAAATACAAAGCCGTATTCCAAGAAATACAGCTGACGCGTACTTCCGCTCTTTTAACAGATCATGAGTGAAAAGGAAAACCAATAAAAATAAAGTAAATAACAAGACCCAGCTCTATTTGACTCCGTGTTCCCGACGTTCAGCACCTGTCCACGGACAGCAGTGCAACCAAGGCCCCCTCCCTACACGACATTCGGGTTCCCATCACTCGCTTTGTTTTCTTGAGCCTCCTAACACCGGTACGGCACAAAGGCTTGTCGTTGCCGGTTGCCACACAGCAGAACGACAGCAAATATTTCTGTGACAAATACACTCGGGTAACCCATTTCCCCAGATGAGTATCTGTTGTCGGCAGCCATTTCAAAACAAGGACGGTACCCATCCGTGTGTTCTTGGCGTGAAGCAACCACAACCACACGTAGCACCCTCTAACCAGCACTCAAATTTACCGTAGTTGATGATGCACAGTAACACCGAGACGGTGTGTTACAGGAATGGTTCTTCTTCCAAAGGTTAATATTTCCAAATTGCAGAAATTTCACATCTGAGTTTGATACTGTCGAGAACTTGCCTATGTGTTTTAAAAAAATTATTAATCACTTGGCTGTATTACTTGTTGCTTCTGTCCTCTAGAAAAGTGTCATTCCACACAAGTGGCAAGCAACTACCAATATTTCACATTTTTTTAAATGAGATTCTCAGCAGCCTTGAGACACTGATCAAAGTCAAACCAGCAGTGCTATACGCTGGAATAAATCTGAGCCTACCTATTCAAATACCCATTAAAAAGTAAGTCATGCAGTATGCAAGTTTGATATTATGTCTTTTCTTTTTTTGCTAGAAAGAGTGTATTATTAACGTCAAGCCACCAAAGCTCACTAGACAAATACAGTAATTGCCTAAAGAAATAATTAACTTTAAAACAATTGGTTATTTTAATGAAACCCTAAGTGCCTTTGTTCTCCAGTATTAACACCTCCTGTTTGCTGGGATTATACAGTATTTCTAGCATTGTCGGCATTACAATCGTCGGCCAAGTTTCGCGGAGGTGTGATTGTCTGCACCGTCTGAAGTGCTCCACAAAACACGTCCACAGCGAAGACTCACATACAAACTCATAGTCAAAACGCACATTTGAAAAACGTTAAGGCTGGGCAGAAGAAATTCCTCTCTGCGCCTGCAGCGTGCTGTAGATCAAACAAATTAAAATCCATGAACCGAAAGCACCGTTCTCTGCCCAGTGGGAGCTGCAAATCGATCGTTTGCGTTATCCATCCATCTGGTGGTTGCACTCGAGTGTATGTGACCCCACCTAACACCTCTGTTCAGAAGACATCAAACTTATGCAAGAGAAAAGGCCCTTAAGTACCTTGCAATTATTATGCCTGTCACATGCTCCACGGAGATTGCTATAGTAACCAGACACTTAACGGGGACGCTTCCTAGCTAGAAGCATTCTTCTCTTATGCCTTGAATTTTTATTCTTTGGGTAATGGTTAATTTATGTTTTCTTTTGGAGGAAAGGAGTCCAGATTTTTGTTTTCATCTGGCAAAGCAAGGATCACTAGAAACGTGAAGGTAGTTACAATATAAAGGAAAATCAGAATAAAGGTTTACGTCACGGGTTCTATAAAATACAGCGTCTTCTATCATTTAACGTGCACAAACTGCACTAGAAACGCGTATTTGCGGCGGAATGTAACAAAATAAAGAACAACGGGGGTTTTTTCTTGCCAGGTACTCCAATGGGCCTCTAAGGTTGAAATTATTATAGGCGGAGCTAATAGCTGGGATTGTTATATCAAACCTCCTCTTGCTAGATACTGCTGTCATTTTCTTGTAAAATGTTCTGATCAAACTTCCACCTCTTCGATTTAATGTTTTTTGGGGTTTTTTTCATACTGACTGTCTCAAGACGAACTTAAACTGTTCCTCTGGAAGAGCTTGGCTGTTAATGGTTCTACATCCACATGCTTTGGATCAAGAAGCACAAAAAGGACAATGGGACCCCAGCGGCAGGGGAGCGGAACCGGGACTGAATCTGGGCACGGCACCAGGGGCACAGGAGGAGCAGAGGAATTACGCTGTGAGTTTAAAAAGGGGAAACGGCCAGAAGAGTCAGTGCTGCCTAAAACCTTGTGTCCCCCAAAACTGCGAGGGATCAAACGTCAAGATCTTCCATTAGCAAACGCTTTGAAACTCTTGCCATTATCACGAAGGAGCAGAGCATTGTCTACCGTTCTAGAAGTAAAAGCAAACAACAACGGTACTCACGTAACCTTAGTTCTACCGTGTATTAATGCATTGTATTGTCTAATGATATCACTGCGTACCCGTTATTTGACTAGAACCACCAGGCTCAGTCCGGGCTGAGATGGCCACACCGAGGGATCAACATGAGATCCAGCGGGAGGGCATCTGCTGTCTCATCTGCAGATTTTTTTTTAGAGAAATTGGATGACACTATGTAGGGCACTGTAGGACGAGGAACAGGATGGCAGCTCCACAGCCAGGGCGACTGAACTTCGCCCCAGATAACGGGATCCATGCCGCCACATCCGTCCCTGACACCATACTTCATACAAGGCACGTGCTTAAAATCCAGCTGTTCACAAGGAAGTTTCTCATGTTCTGGATGCTTATCAGAGATCCAGTGAGCTTTTCTTCAAAGGGTTAAAAACTCTCCGGCACAATCAAAGCCAAGACGACAGTTTCTAACTGGGAGCAGTGAGATGGAACACCCTTAACTCTGAAAAACAAAAGCTCCCGTTTTCCTGAACTAAGGGTCTGGACGTAGCCAAAACTTTTGAACATGATATATCTCTCTCTCTTTCAGTATCCCATCTATTAAATAGGAATAATTGTGACTCTTCACTCTCACAGGAATTAAACGAAAATTAATTCATTATTTTTCAGCACTCCGGATATTAATTTGACCCAAGGGAACAATAATGCTGTCTTCAAGCGGTGCTTTGAACAACATGTTGTAAATAAGGCCTAGGGCCACAAATCGAACAACGACAAGGAAACAAGCTAGTGGACTGCTGGTCATTGAGCTCGTATTGTCTATTTTGCGCACCCGATACAGCAGGAGTTGGTGGAAGAAATATTACGGGCAAGTACCATCATGATTTATACACAGGACTGGGGCAAACAAAGGTAGCAAAAACATCTTCTAACTTTGCACTCTCGGTTCTGACTCCTTTCAGTGTATTTTTCAAGTATGTATCTAAAAAATTACTAAAGCCTCAAACACAACACAGGATCAGAGTGAAACGTTCCGATTTGAACAGTCACCGCCGTTTTCAGTGATCTTCTATCTTAGGTACGTAGCATTTACTCGGTGATATCAAATCCATCATTAGAAACTTGTTCAAAACAGCAAAGGGCCAGCAAGAATTATTTCAGAAGGAAAACCTTTTGTTAATTAACTGAAAATACGTATTCCACAGGAGGAACCGAACGCTCTTCTGACTTAATCCCAACACCAGTACCAGGTCCTTTGGCTTTTATTAACCATTACTAGAGCAAATCCCTGACGCCCTAGGAGCTTTCCAACTGGCTCCAAAGCCACGGCATCCAACCGCTCAACTCCACNGAAAGGGCCAGCAAGAATTATTTCAGAAGGAAAAGAAAAGGTTAATTAACTGAAAATACGTATTCCACAGGAGGAACCGAACGCTCTTCTGACTTAATCCCAACACCAGTACCAGGTCCTTTGGCTTTTATTAACCATTACTAGAGCAAATCCCTGACGCCCTAGGAGCTTTCCAACTGGCTCCAAAGCCACGGCATCCAACCGCTCAACTCCACGCACCAACCCCATGGAACGCCACGCTGCCAACAGGGACATCACTAAACGCATCCTACTACAAACTGATTTTGTCAACTCGAGACATCATTATTAGCACAGGACGCCACAGCAGTTTGAGTCCACCCGCGAGCAAAGGAAATGATTCAGACGCACAAGGCAGCCACTTCCAGCACCGAGCTCTGCACAGCAGTGAAGACGTTCTGCTAAGTCAGTTGATCTTTTGTAAGATTTTACTGCTCTTCATGAGATTTTGTTTTCGGTTATTAGGTTATTACTCTCACTATCCATGGCAAATTCCCTCAAGCTGTTCCACAGCCCAGTTTCTCTGGGCTCGAGATCAAGGAGGTAATACTGTGATACACCTCTCTGGTAAACAGGACAGAAAGCGTCTGAACACTCCTCGCACGAGCCCCGCTCCAAACCGCAACTCCAAAGGCTGCACGAGAAAACCTCAGCGCTTTCATCACCAATGAATCACTGCATCACAAATCACCAACGCCTTGAACACGGTGTCCCCCTAAAAAGCTTCCCGTTCTATGCCCGACTAGACTAGCATCTGCCCGCACCCCACTTTTTCCTGCCACAGTGCTCCCTTCTGAAGTGTTTTAGTCAAGTATCTGGGACGGTTTCTTGCCTTGAGTGAAAAAAACACTGCCTGCAACTTTCAGAGAAAAATCGCACCTCTATATATTTAGCAACAAAAACTGGAGTAGCTTTTGGCAACGAATTTATCCTTCCCTTACTGTAAAAGAACGCTTCAGCACATCAATCTGACATTCTTCTACTGAAAATCCACCTCGTTAGGAAATACTCTCTTTGGAACCTCGCCAACATGCACTGAATAAAACACACGTTTTAAAAATAATCAGAAGTACTCCCTGTTTTCACCCACAGCTATTGGACTTTGTCGAAAAATTCCTTCAAAAATAACCACTCTTACAATAGCACCAAAAAGAAGTACAACTTGTGAGATGTCCTCTTTGCGTTCAGCATATACTCTCGGTTCTGACTCCGTTCGGTATACATCTAAAAAATTAGTAAGGCCTCAAATACAACACCCCACGGGGTGCTCTGAGCTACGCTGCAACGTGCGCGGAAGAAACTGAGTTTCAGGTGGCCCTTTTATAGCTCTGTCCTCAGCACAGTACGACGTTTAGGGAAGTATTTAGTCACATTCGCGTGCTGTTCTGTACCGTCACTATCTCAAAACGCAAACTGGAACGGTGCAATGATTCGATAACCTCACACAACAACAGCCTGTACGGCTACTACCCTGCACGCCAAAGAGTAAAACAAGGAAAAATCGGGTCTGTGTTGTTTTTTACCTCATTTAATCATCTTTAAACAATAAATCTTTTCAGGTCAAAATTCTCAAGTATGCAAGAAACAAATGCTGTTGATTCATAGAGACGACGGACACTTACTAAACTGATTTTTTTCTTATTTCATAATCTTGCCGTTTCTGTCCAGAACCGTAGCTGTAGGCTTTCTAAGTTGCACTGGATAGGCAGGAGCTGCTCATGATGTAGAACAACTTGCAAGTACATAAGATTTAATAATAAAGTCGATGATGAGTCTGAAGCATAAACATCAGTTTTAACATCGGAACGTACTTCTCAGTACAGAGCTCAGTTTTTGAACCACACTGGAAGAGACCGGCGTTTAGAGCTGACGCATCCTCTGAGGATATTGCTAGCGCCCTGCACGTAGCAGCCCTGCTCTCTTGGGTTCACCTTAAGGACATGGCACTTATCTTACAATGTGGCAATTAACACTCCCACAGTGAGTAACAGGATGAATCATTCCAGCAATAGTTGGGGGGGAAAAAAAAAAAAATGATTCAAGGAAAATGGCTAACACCGTATATTCTGCCTTAAAATAGGTCTTGTCTTCATACACTGCACTGTGAACGGCCCAAATACATTTGATCTCAGAATAATTTTTCCGTTTATAGCACTTTAAGCCAAAGCATATAAAGAAATGACCGCATTTATTTTTAACTTTCTGTCTTAATAGGGAAATTCTGGCAGCGAAGAGCAAGGACAGTCTCCGGCGCAGCGCGGAGCCAAGCCTGCGGGGTGGCGTGGGGCCCCCGACGAGCCAGCCTGCTCTGGGGAGCCAGCGGCATCCAGGGCGGCCACTCACAGCAACTGTGGATGATTTTCACATCATCTCCCTCAATAAACGCTCTCCCCCAAAGCCGTGCTTGTGCGATTGCAGCGCACGCAGGTGGTCGAGACGGATACAGTGAGTTCAGGTTTGCCACGACGCATCTGATCATTTTGCCAAACAGGAGAAATCTTTTCCGTGTTGTCTAAAATAGGCACCGGGTCCACAGGGAGGTGAGACTCCTCTGCTGCGCACCGGGAGCTTGGTTCAGCTTCAAAAAAACTCAAAAGAAAACCCAGAAAAACCCCCAAAACCTCCCAACCAAACACAGGGCCAGAGCAATGTTCATCTGGCAAAGCTCTGGAAGACAAAGGTCGTGCTGCAGATGCGCGCAAGACGCAGGATGAATTTGTCCATAAGGAAAGACCAAAATCTTCACGGTCTGAGACAGCTGCTGCGGGAAAGGGAGGAGGAGAGCGCAAAACCCAAGCCAATGCCCAGCCGGTGGGCTTGAAAAGCTCTTCAGAAATTCCCGGTCGTGTGGTAGCAACACTTCGACTCCACAGTAGCGGCAATAAAACAGACTTGGGGAGGAGGGGGAACCCATCAGACTATTCTTCCAAACAGAGTATTCTTTGGTTTGCTGTTTAAATCCATACTTGAACGCACACTTCATCCGAAATGAGTACATTTCCCCATAGAAGCCAAAGTTCAACTTCTGCCAAAATCCTCATTAGTTCAAGAGCAGGGAAGGCGACCTCGTTCCCCTATAGTTATGCATCACATCCCAATANCCCCGACGAGCCAGCCTGCTCTGGGGAGCCAGCGGCATCCAGGGCGGCCACTCACAGCAACTGTGGATGATTTTCACATCATCTCCCTCAATAAACGCTCTCCCCCAAAGCCGTGCTTGTGCGATTGCAGCGCACGCAGGTGGTCGAGACGGATACAGTGAGTTCAGGTTTGCCACGACGCATCTGATCATTTTGCCAAACAGGAGAAATCTTTTCCGTGTTGTCTAAAATAGGCACCGGGTCCACAGGGAGGTGAGACTCCTCTGCTGCGCACCGGGAGCTTGGTTCAGCTTCAAAAAAACTCAAAAGAAAACCCAAAAAAAACCCCAAAACCCCCCAACCAAACACAGGGCCGGAGCAATGTTCATCTGGCAAAGCTCTGGAAGACAAAGGTCGTGCTGCAGATGCGCGCAAGACGCAGGATGAATTTGTCCATAAGGAAAGACCAAAATCTTCACGGTCTGAGACAGCTGCTGCGGGAAAGGGAGGAGGAGAGCGCAAAACCCAAGCCAATGCCCAGCCGGTGGGCTTGAAAAGCTCTTCAGAAATTCCCGGTCGTGCGGTAGCAACACTTCGACTCCACAGTAGCGGCAATAAAACAGACTTGGGGAGGAGGGGGAACCCATCAGACTATTCTTCCAAACAGAGTATTCTTTGGTTTGCTGTTTAAATCCATACTTGAACGCACACTTCATCCGAAATGAGTACATTTCCCCATAGAAGCCAAAGTTCAACTTCTGCCAAAATCCTCATTAGTTCAAGAGCAGGGAAGGCGACCTCGTTCCCCTATAGTTATGCATCACATCCCAATATTTTTCTCGCGCCCCCAAAACAATTTGAAAAACTCAACGCGTTTATGAATAGCTTTCAGGTTAAAAAAAAAAAAACCCCACAACGTCTTGGGTAATATACACTATTCACCAGAAGTATTTTGGTAAATGCTCCGTATTTTGGTCAATTGAAAAAAAAAAAANACGACGCATCTGATCATTTTGCCAAACAGGAGAAATCTTTTCCGTGTTGTCTAAAATAGGCACCGGGTCCACAGGGAGGTGAGACTCCTCTGCTGCGCACCGGGAGCTTGGTTCAGCTTCAAAAAAACTCAAAAGAAAACCCAAAAAAAACCCCAAAACCCCCCAACCAAACACAGGGCCGGAGCAATGTTCATCTGGCAAAGCTCTGGAAGACAAAGGTCGTGCTGCAGATGCGCGCAAGACGCAGGATGAATTTGTCCATAAGGAAAGACCAAAATCTTCACGGTCTGAGACAGCTGCTGCGGGAAAGGGAGGAGGAGAGCGCAAAACCCAAGCCAATGCCCAGCCGGTGGGCTTGAAAAGCTCTTCAGAAATTCCCGGTCGTGCGGTAGCAACACTTCGACTCCACAGTAGCGGCANGAAAAACCCCCAAAACCTCCCAACCAAACACAGGGCCAGAGCAATGTTCATCTGGCAAAGCTCTGGAAGACAAAGGTCGTGCTGCAGATGCGCGCAAGACGCAGGATGAATTTGTCCATAAGGAAAGACCAAAATCTTCACGGTCTGAGACAGCTGCTGCGGGAAAGGGAGGAGGAGAGCGCAAAACCCAAGCCAATGCCCAGCCGGTGGGCTTGAAAAGCTCTTCAGAAATTCCCGGTCGTGTGGTAGCAACACTTCGACTCCACAGTAGCGGCAATAAAACAGACTTGGGGAGGAGGGGGAACCCATCAGACTATTCTTCCAAACAGAGTATTCTTTGGTTTGCTGTTTAAATCCATACTTGAACGCACACTTCATCCGAAATGAGTACATTTCCCCATAGAAGCCAAAGTTCAACTTCTGCCAAAATCCTCATTAGTTCAAGAGCAGGGAAGGCGACCTCGTTCCCCTATAGTTATGCATCACATCCCAATATTTTTCTCGCGCCCCCAAAACAATTTGAAAAACTCAACGCGTTTATGAATAGCTTTCAGGTTAAAAAAAAAAAAACCCCACAACGTCTTGGGTAATATACACTATTCACCAGAAGTATTTTGGTAAATGCTCCGTATTTTGGTCAATTGAAAAAAAAAAAACCCCAAAACCAAAACACCTGTACCTTGTGAAGTACTAGCTGCTTTTCTTTAAATACGACTTTGCGATAGTAACTATTTTCTGCAGTTCTGGCGGGTTTTGGCAGTGGAGTTATCACATGGTAAAAAGTCCAACCCGGAAAGTCACTACGAGTGGAGCCTCGGAGGGAACGGGGCCACCTGTAGAGCCTTCGGGCACGGGGACGGCTCTGCTGCAGCCCCAAGAACCTCAGGTACACTTGACCTAGAGACGAGAGTGGGGAAGATGCCGGCATCAGTCTAAGCACGACCAAAAAAACCAAACCTTCTCCTGGTGCAAAGGAAACAGAGGAAACGGAGATGGAGAAAAACAGAAAGCAATTAAAACCAAAGGCTGTTGTACCCTCGTACATAATTAATAAAACAGCACAAAGGCAGTAAAATATAGGAGTCGAACCAAAATCTTAGAGTGAGTTCAGGAGACTCTGAAGAAAGACATTTTGTCTATAAACTACGGGTTATAAATACGATGCTCGCTTGCAGACCAGCAACGAAACACGCCACTCGGCGAGAAAAAGCCAGAAATATTTGAACACAGCCGAAGGAGGGCACTACAGCTACCAAATAAATTTGGATTACAATACGAAAGGGTAACTTCCACGCAAGTAGGCACCATGCATTTGGTTTGTTTGGTTGCATTTTTATGCCAGAGATTCAGTAATACGGGCCTCTTTTCCTTCCGCCCTAAAGTCAGGATGCTTAATGAGAACAGAAGGAATCTTTAGCGTTCCTTTCCTGAAAAGCCGGCTGCAACCGCAGCGGCAGTTGTGAAACCCAATGCGATTTAAATGCCGGAGCTAACAGGACAGTTAGGAAAATGGTTATTTTTAACTCTCTGTCACTGCAAATTTTCTTTATGGAAATACACGCAAAACGTCCGCGCGCAGAATAATCAAAAAAAGATAAACAAAACATTTTACGTAAAGCGAACGGGTGTCTTATCCTGCAAAGACTTAGAAATAGTTCCTTTCGCCAGTAAAAACACTCATAAAATTCGGAATGTCAAACAACAGCTGGGAACGGTGAGCTGCAGGAGAAGCAGCCTGGTCCGTAGTTATTTTGCAAATCAACGCACACAGCGGCAACCATAGCTTCTCACTTCCTTCGTGACAAGCCTTTCGCAGAAAGGGACCTCAGCGGCACTTCTTTTTGCCATGCTTTGGAACCCACTAGGAATTCCATAAATTCATATTTCGAGGGTCTAAAACAGGCTTTAGAACCCTACAGCCACCACGACATGGAAACCACCACACAACGCGTGAAAAGGATGCTTAATCCCGCGGCCGCGGAAAAACCCCATGCGTGTAGCACCGACAGCGTCCAAACGGCGGCACCGCTCAGCCCAGGCGTCTTTCCACAGACCGGGTGCTTCAGGCGTCTTGGTTCTGTTTCTAGAAGTCAGAACCAGTTTCTCTGCAGGACAAACTTCTTAGCGGCAGCACACGTGAATCTTATTTCACACAGGTTTTTTCGCTCCTTGTTTCCACAAACACATTCTTGCTTTTTTTTACTACACGGGTTGAGAGTCAAAACCCGGTACAAGGAAAGGACTTGCAACTCCGTGCAAGCACCTACACTGCTAATAACGCTCAGCACTTGTCAAGCGAGGTATTCTCTTCCCAACAGAGCAGGCAAACGTCATTGAGACGCCAAAACCGACCGTGGCTTCAGATTCTAAACACAGAGGTAGAGGATCTGAAATACGAAGAAGAGAAATTTAAAAGATTTACGTCGAACGCACCGATTTTCTTTCGGCACCAAAGCTCCCATTAATTTTTCACTCGATAATGCGGGTTTGAGTCCTTCCCTGCATGCATCTGGCATGTTACAAAAAACACTCAGCGTTCTGAGAACGTTTGAGAAAGGCAGAAAGTAAGTTTTGTAACTCTGTTTCTCAGTTTCGTTCAAGTGTTTGCACTGCAGTCATCGGCACGAAACCTAGATCGCACGTCTCACTCACGCGCAGGCTCTGGCGAGAAATGGTGAAAAGCTAACGGGAAGCCCGATTTCTCAATGTAGAACTCAACTCATTTCTGACTTAGTCCACATTTTTACCACACAAAGCGTAAAACCAGCTGGGCTTTTAAGCCATACTGCTGCATTACTCCAGTCGTACGTTAACATCTGCAGGCAAGCCATCTCACATGCGGCTTATAACACAGGAATAGGCGTGCTCACTTTAGGAAGTGTGTATTGGAAGTTTCTTTTGGGGCATAACGCCCCTAAATATTGCCTTGGCGAAGGCTTTTATTTAAATTTTTTTCCAAGCAATCCCTGTGGTCGAGCGTAGCCTGTGGAACGGACCACAGCTGACGAAGGCCCCTGCATTTTTCACACTGTTGTATGTGATTTCTTAAGTTATATGACCTCAGCGGAGTCAAGGACTACAGTTCAATACAGGAGGAAAATTCAGCTCCAAATCCTTTCATTAAGAACACTTTAAGGAGAAGGAGTCTTGAACACAGATACAAACATTACCATCACATCTTTGTCTCAAGTCTTCATTTAAGCATGTTAATAAACAGTAGTTGAACCACATCAAAGACTGACATATTACTGATATTATTAGGGGCCTGGAACGAATTCACACAGAAAACACTGACAAGTCAGCTCTCCCCCATCCAGCTCCATATTAAACCAGGCCTTCTTCCCTCAAGAGATGCTTTCTTGTTGTTGTTGTTCTCTCCAATCAACGGCGTGCTTCACAATATAAACCAGGTATGTCTCCCTGCCCACAGCTGCAGAGGTCAAGCTGATCCGTGTTTTAGGAAGAACGGATCCAGGGATTTAGAAAGTCGGCAGATGCAAGGAGTCCTAAAGCACCCGTTCAGCGGGCGCCGAGGGCAAAACCTGCGGTCCGCCGGGGCTGGCGGTGCCTACGGTCACACCAATACGCAGAGGCTCGGAAGGGCAAATCCAGAACCTGCGTTGCTCCCCACGACCTTTCCACGAGCCCCGTGAATTCTGACAACAGGGACTCCAGAGAAGAGCGGGCAGCTGGAGGCAGATTTGTTCAGCCGAACGCGCCACAGGGGCAGCTCTCGGGGCTTCCACGGGGATTCAGGAGCCAGCACAGCCCTCTCTCGAGAAGATGGAAAACGGTCTTGATTTTCCTATCCCGAAATAGAGTACCCCTTTGTTTGCTACAATTTCTCCCTAGGCTTGTCATTCAAAGCTTTGTGACTTTGGTCTAACTCCTCCTGTCCTACGCATGTCTCCCGTCCTATTTTTTCCACTGTGAACTCTTCCCTTCACTCCACCTTCTTGTGCTTCCCCTTAGCGCTTTCCCTTTTAGCTAAGTTGAACCCAAATATCTCTGTATGTTTAATAACAGCACGCTGTGTGTGTTTCCCAACCCTCCTGCCGCTTGTGTTTGTTCTAGGCCTTCTGGTGCCCTGTGTGTGAATCACCCATTTAAGGCAGCAAACCCTTCAGAAAAAGGCCTGCCTGTTGTTCCAAATCCGTACAGTGCCTAGCACGCAGGGCCCCATTCTTAATTCTTCTAACAACTTCGCTAACGCTTCGGGTTCTCTCGCTTCTGGATTGTTGGACTCTTGCTTTGCGTGCCCTTGCTCCTCTAATAAATCCGCAAGCTCAAAATTACAGCCGCCTTTGATGATACATTGAACAGCACGCGCGGTAAACCAGAGCCTTGTGCTTGACATAGCAACTCTGTAGAAAAATCTTCACCGCAGATCAGATACTACCACGTTACCCTGTGATTTCCGGCAGCTCAAAGCACACCCACTCAGAACGGTACCCTTTACTCTAGGAAAAAACTCCCACGTCTTGGGTTTCGGGGGTTTTCTTTAATATTAAAAACGATACTGTTCGCACAAGTTTAATCACAACTAATTGCAGTGCCACAGCAGGCTCGCCTGCTCCCAGAGGAGCGCGGCAGCGACCGAAACGGGTCCTGCATGCTCTGCCCGCACAGAGCATCATCTACGACACTGAGACGCGCACGCTCCCGTCAGGGCCCTCAACGTACCCTCTTTTCGTAGACGATACGTGCAATCCCTGTTAACATCTCTTACACACGCAGCGTACGAGGAAAATTGAGCCCTTGCCGCACGAGCGAGGATTGCCGAAACCCAAACGCTGGCAGAGGGGCAGCGGTAAGAGGAAGGAACGGCATGATCCCGCTCCCGTACGCTGTAGGACATTTCGAGTTCTGCCTTCGCTAACAAAAGCTTCTTTTCATTAAAGGGTGGACAAAAATTCCCTTTTGTTCTCAAGCTTTTGAAGGGCTTACATCATTGCTTCTTCAATTCCAGGATTTTAGTGAAAACAAGCTTTCTACTGGGCTGGTCAAATGACTGTTAACTAAGAATTCCAGGGAGTGTTTAATCTACACTCTTTATTAATTGATGGTTAGGGTACCTTCTAATAATGACTCATCTAACGAAGAAACAAAAACACAGCAGAAACCCTCTCTGCTCCTACAGTATTAGTTACAATGAACCCCGGCGTCTCTCCACCGAACAAGTCACCATACCTTTCTTTTTGCCCCCCGCCCTCTAATTAGGCTCAGGGCTCCCAAGGGAAAACCACAGTGAGCTTTACATACTGCAGAGAAAACATTTTAACACTACCGTCGCATCATAGACATAAAAATGTAATTTCATCATCAAGTTTGTGTCCAACAGGTGCGTCAAACGTGAAGACGGGAATTATTTGTGAACAGGAACAGAGCTACAAAGGCAGACTTAAGGGAAAACAGTCACACCAACCTTGTCTTCCCCACCCCCCTCCAATTAAATAATACATTTTCTCCAAAGATACCTCCCATACATATCCCTGTGATTCTTTCATTTAACTTCACGTGCGCACACATCAGCTTTGAGAAACCCTCCCAACCCAACCGCAATATAATGTTAAGAACACGAGCACATATTTAACCTCAGGCAGGGAAAGTGTACGTGGCAGACTGAGGGAAGCTTCAAATTAAGGAAAATATTTCTATTTCGTTACGAACCGACGAGTTGTGCTGGTGGTTTTTCACCTGGAGGCTCTAAACGTGACTCTTCCCACAAGCCCTTCCACCTTTGTTTTACTATTTCTACAGCCAGGCCTACTAAGCTAGAAATACTCAGAGGAATGTCTTTCTCCCCCGTTTCGCCAAGGCACAAAGATTCGGACAATCTCCTCCTGGGAGGTAAATTCACCATCCTGTTGAACTAATGGACTGGGGCACGTAACCAAGAAAAAAAACACGGAGAGGAATTCAGCTGGCTGTGGATAAGGCTAAAGGATTGCTCCAAATGGTAGAAGCTGGCAGTGACTCCTAAAAAACTGCAAGCCAGTCAAATGCGTTTTAGACAGTTTTGGGAACCGCCTGAGCACAGCAGACACTGCAATGACAGACATCAGTGGAAAAGACCCTGGTTTTTTTGCATTTCTCTTTGTCGGTCTTTTCTTATGCTATACTCACTTCTCTGCGTGGTAATGAAACACGGCTATAACAATTCTTTCGTACCAATTTTTGTACATTATTGTCAGTATAAACTAAACAGTCGGATGCGTCTCCATAAGGAAAACACCCAAGGACAGAAACACAGCAAAAACCCGAGGACACGTGAAATCTCGTTACAAATGAAGCAGAGGTGTCTTTCAGACAAGGCATATTTTATTATAATACTTCCTACGTTATTTCCATCTTTACTTCCTAGAGTGATAACTACACGTGTCAAACAGAAAATACCACTTCAGTAAAAGAATGCTGCTCTTCTCCCTGAAAGACAGGATGCTTGAAACAAGCTTAACATCCACGACAGAACTAAACCAAGGCAAAGTCATTACTTCATCTACTTGTCTCGTCGACAGGCTAAGAAAAGTCACTTGTACTAAAAGCTACTTTTTATACCTCAAACCTCACAGAGCCTTTGGAGAACTAACAAAACAAGATCCAAGTTTCAGGCTAAACGCCGTGCTTTTAGCTATGTTTTGAGGTACCGAGATCTGATAGCGAATTCTGACAGTCTTTCATCGACCCTGGACGACGCTTTCGATCTGTCACCTGTAAATAAGCTAATGTCATGAAAGGCTTTGCTACAGCGAGTGCTTAGCCTACGGTTAATCTTTGTCTTGGCCTGCACCTTCATTGAAACTGCCTGCGAGCAACTCCTTATCAATGGCTGCAACACACCGAACTATAATTTGCTATAGAGATTTCAATATTGCCCACCGTAAACCCTGAACCGCTTCTTCAGACTAAACGAGCGTCACCTCTTCATGGTTGACACAAGACAAGAGACTGGCTCGCAGCAAAAATAGAGACCGGCCACAGAAAGGTATCACAACGTTAGGGGCAATTCATCGGTTTTTTCACAGTTTTCTACTGTTGGGGTCGGAACACGGGCATCGTGCAGACTTGACCCACCAGACCTTGACAGCTCAGATTGATTCGTCTTTACTGGAAAGGTGCCTACCTCCAACGGGCAAAAACAGTACCGCGGTAAGAAAATCGGCATCCGAACCAGACAAATCAGAGATGTATCCGCATCCTCTGACTTGAGAATACGCACCAGTAAACGATAAGAGAAATTGGCAGAGTTAGAGACTGGACTTGCACACAACCCATTCCTAACCTACGGTATGAAAAGGATATTTCTAGAATTAAGTCATTACTTGGAAAATGAAAATTTCTACTTTGTGTGAGGCTGAAATAAAGATGCTGTTACACGCAGGTGTGGCTGAAGAGCTCGCCCAGTCATTGATTGAGGTTTTCTGATTAGAAGGTGTTTCGTGGGGTGCTTTGGGTTTTTTGGGGGTTTTTTTTGAAAATCCTAATCTGTTGAAACAAAAGCTTTGTTTGGGAATGGTTGGTAATTGAATTTAAACACTAACAGTATTCGGATAAAATACTATCAGCAAAGAACAGGCTAAATTTTAACAGCTTTTAAATTGATATTGTTGATGGAACAATATACACGTGCATATATGCATATAACACGTACTATACATATCCTTGTACGTATAATGTCTATGTTAACTTTAAATTAAGAATCCAAATCAGTATCAAGCCAGCATTTTTTCATCAAAATAGAACAAGTCTGTTCATTTTGCAGAGTTTGTTTTCAAAGCAATTTTGTGCCAATTCGTGATAACAACAAACGATGATATGTTAGAATTTCTCAGGTAACGCAAATGCTAAGTTTTAACCCAGCGATGACTCTGTTCTCCAAGCGATGACGGTCTTTAACGCTGATCAGGACAGAGCTGCTGCTGCTGGAAGCTAAGAAAGGGATTTGGTCTATGCATGTATATGTGAATATTAAAGCTCCACGCAAATGAATGTCTCTGGTTTAAAGTACGATCTTCTATTATCCATGCGATGTACACACCAAGCCAAGGTAACTTCTGTGGATGGACCTGACCTGAAAAAACCTTTTCAATTTGGGCGTATCCACTCATCGCCTGGTCTAAAGATACCCGAGGATCACTTGAACGTCAACGTGTTTATGGGAGCTGCGGAAGTTTGTGGTCACTAGCACAACACAGAAGAGTGCATCGATCGCAAAATGTGAAATGCATTGCCAGTCACGTAAGTGTTTAATCTGAAGGACACCCACTAATAAATATCAGCTATGACTAACTTGAGCCTAGAAAGTAGAACACCAGATCCCGAAAAAGCAAGTCAACCTTTGGCAGACACAGCGTGAGACGTGCTTAAATGTATTCTGTCTGTGAAATTAAATTGTGCTGAAAACAGTGAACCAAGGTGAGCGGCAAGAATGAAGTAGAAACGACAAGACTTCTTACAGTTTGTGTGCTTATTTTCATTAAATAACGCCCAGCAGCGATCACAATCCTAATCTCTCAAAGTTATCCTAGTCAAGGAGACCGAGTGTAAAATGGACCTGAAGGATTTTGCAGCTACAAACAACCCTCGGTCCGAAAACAGAAGAGACTTAGGTTCGTCTCATCACCTAGAATGAAGAACGTAAACATCAAACCAGCGAAGAGCATAAACGCAACCTGATTACTCACACGGTTATCTCCGTAAATGTCTTTCTCTGACCTCACCTCCCCCTAAGCTCCCTCTGGCTCAACACAGATGCTTCCTCCCACCTCTGTACCAGACTACAGAGCAAATAGAGAATATGGATCCCTAAGAATTCAATAAAAGCTTTCCTTTAAATCAGAAAATTTAGATTCACTTTCCGATGCGACATAGGTAGGCAACGGTACTTACGAATTCAGATTGACTACAGTCAAAGTTTTTCATCCTGGCAACACCGTTGCCATAGCGATCCCGGCTGGTCGGATATTCTTAGCAACAGCTAACTCCATCCCCAGCTCTCCCTGGGTTCCTCCAAAGCTAAGCTGCATAACCTCTTTCCCGAAACGCCAGCGAGCACCTGAAGAACGATGAGAGTAGCAGGAGCTCGTGAACTGAAGCGCTTTCTCTGCCAATACCGCACGCGCTCGTACAAAGTGCGTTTCGCAAACGGGACGACACGGAAAGAAAGCTTGGTTTCTGGGTACTGCAGAGAAAAAGACAAGGTCGCATTTACCTTCTCCAGAAACACCTTGGCAAGCCGGGAGCCTAAATCTCATTGCGTCTCCAGAGAACATCATTTATGCGAAAGCCAAATTCTTACGCGATCCTTAGTTGGGGCTCGCTAGCCCCCGTAGCGCTTGCCAGGAAGCGCTACGCAGGACAGCCAGAACCACAGAAGGCGCACACAGCACTGCCCTTTTCCATACGCTCTATGCTCGGCGTGCAGAGCGATTCACTAGCGACGGTGAACAAGCAGGACCTTTGCCGCCAGAACTTCCCTGGCCCCAGCTGACGGCCTCAAAGAGAAAGGGAAGTCATGCTGGGCCAATTCAGTTAATGTTTTCAAATCCTGAAGACACAAACAGGAGAGCAGTGAGGGTCTGTGAGGTTCCGAGACCATAAAAATCCACTTTTTTTTTTTTCCACACACATACCTAGTTCACTATCATTCCTCTGTGCTAAAGCAGCATAAGAAAGTCAATCTAAAGTTGCGTAACAGAAATCACAAGAAGACGCGCGCAAGACACCACCTCGGGTTTTACACCATACAGCACTGAAGCAGTTCACTATCGACAGCAGCAACAATCATCTCTCTGGCACAGTGCTATGCAAACTGTATTAACAAGCATGCTTCTAAGGCCAGCTGAAGATAAATCTGGCAAACCACACCACCTATGTTACTCCAACTATACTCACTGTGTTTGGCAACCGCCTTCAAGCCCTGTCAGAGGCTGCGTGCTGCCACTGCTAGTTACGGCTGGGCTTCCCTCCTCGATTCACTCAGAGCAACAGCGACCATAAGTAGGAGGGCTCAGATCCAAAATAAATGGCAAGTTTTCGGGCTGATTCAATTTAGGACCAAGCGATTCACACCTCTTCACTCGGGTGATGCTTTACGGACTTCGTCTGGGAATGAAAATGGGAATAGTAGAGAACAGTACACGTAGTAGAGGTGCAGGGGGAAGCTAAATGGATAGAGCGGCTACTACTTAAAAACAGATTTGGCCCTGCCACCCACTACGAAACCTGGAAGCGCTACCACTAGAAATACTAGGCAGCGCCAAGAGCAGTGAACTTAACACGACCAACCACCGCGCTGCAAAGCCTAAGGGACCAGCTGCGCTGTTCTGAACGGGTCCTCACTAAACGCATCGTTTACGGGACCAGTAAAGAAAAAACCCAGCATCTGCTCAAAACAAATACCGCATTACTACGTCACACGAAAGCAGACCATCAAGGAGGTCTTTTCAGAGGTATACACAAAGCTTGCAAGACGCAAGCCAACAGAAAATACTACCTGACTGCACATTCTGAACTAGAAGAACCAAACTACAAAGGGACATAACGTAGAGCCAGGAAGGCCTTCTACTTCCAAAAGCCAAACAACAGCGATCTTCAAGTAAGTATGTTCTCGGTGTCAAGCTAAAGTTCTTTCTATTGCTCTAAGAATTACAAGCTTCCACTAAGGGCAGGCTCGAAACTGCGTTCACACGATGACTGTGAAATAAAGGACTGTCACTAAGTGAGGTGCTTCGGTTTTCCAGACGAGACAGCTCCCGATAAATTTCTGGCTCCCTCCCCAAACAGAAACCACTCAACGTTCCCTGGCACCTCCAGCCTGACACCACGAAATTGGTGATTTTGCAAGACGCACGGCAAGGAGAACAGCAGCAGCTTGGCAAATAGCCTGATCTTGACCCCACACCAACGTGTACCAAAGGAAACGTTCGTCAGCTGCTCGGAATCACGCTGGGCAGACCTCAACGTACGTGAATAAAAATCAAGATTAGGCCTGATGTTTCAGCTTCGCTAGTTGTTATCGAGTGGAAATTTAGCGGAACTCTGCCAGATGCTTAGCTAAGACGCAAACCGTTTGATAAATATCAGCTAGCGCTTTGCTTTTCATTTCCTGCATATTTGTTAGTCAGAGCGACCCCAGGAAGATGCGAGGCACAGCGCTGCAAAGNTGCTAAAGCAGCATAAGAAAGTCAATCTAAAGTTGCGTAACAGAAATCACAAGAAGACGCGCGCAAGACACCACCTCGGGTTTTACACCATACAGCACTGAAGCAGTTCACTATCGACAGCAGCAACAATCATCTCTCTGGCACAGTGCTATGCAAACTGTATTAACAAGCATGCTTCTAAGGCCAGCTGAAGATAAATCTGGCAAACCACACCACCTATGTTACTCCAACTATACTCACTGTGTTTGGCAACCGCCTTCAAGCCCTGTCAGAGGCTGCGTGCTGCCACTGCTAGTTACGGCTGGGCTTCCCTCCTCGATTCACTCAGAGCAACAGCGACCATAAGTAGGAGGGCTCAGATCCAAAATAAATGGCAAGTTTTCGGGCTGATTCAATTTAGGACCAAGCGATTCACACCTCTTCACTCGGGTGATGCTTTACGGACTTCGTCTGGGAATGAAAATGGGAATAGTAGAGAACAGTACACGTAGTAGAGGTGCAGGGGGAAGCTAAATGGATAGAGCGGCTACTACTTAAAAACAGATTTGGCCCTGCCACCCACTACGAAACCTGGAAGCGCTACCACTAGAAATACTAGGCAGCGCCAAGAGCAGTGAACTTAACACGACCAACCACCGCGCTGCAAAGCCTAAGGGACCAGCTGCGCTGTTCTGAACGGGTCCTCACTAAACGCATCGTTTACGGGACCAGTAAAGAAAAAACCCAGCATCTGCTCAAAACAAATACCGCATTACTACGTCACACGAAAGCAGACCATCAAGGAGGTCTTTTCAGAGGTATACACAAAGCTTGCAAGACGCAAGCCAACAGAAAATACTACCTGACTGCACATTCTGAACTAGAAGAACCAAACTACAAAGGGACATAACGTAGAGCCAGGAAGGCCTTCTACTTCCAAAAGCCAAACAACAGCGATCTTCAAGTAAGTATGTTCTCGGTGTCAAGCTAAAGTTCTTTCTATTGCTCTAAGAATTACAAGCTTCCACTAAGGGCAGGCTCGAAACTGCGTTCACACGATGACTGTGAAATAAAGGACTGTCACTAAGTGAGGTGCTTCGGTTTTCCAGACGAGACAGCTCCCGATAAATTTCTGGCTCCCTCCCCAAACAGAAACCACTCAACGTTCCCTGGCACCTCCAGCCTGACACCACGAAATTGGTGATTTTGCAAGACGCACGGCAAGGAGAACAGCAGCAGCTTGGCAAATAGCCTGATCTTGACCCCACACCAACGTGTACCAAAGGAAACGTTCGTCAGCTGCTCGGAATCACGCTGGGCAGACCTCAACGTACGTGAATAAAAATCAAGATTAGGCCTGATGTTTCAGCTTCGCTAGTTGTTATCGAGTGGAAATTTAGCGGAACTCTGCCAGATGCTTAGCTAAGACGCAAACCGTTTGATAAATATCAGCTAGCGCTTTGCTTTTCATTTCCTGCATATTTGTTAGTCAGAGCGACCCCAGGAAGATGCGAGGCACAGCGCTGCAAAGCCCCCAACTATGTTCTATTTACTTGGACGGATTTTGTGGTTTCTTTCAAGCGTGCTAAATATAGCTCATTATTTTTCTTTCTAGCCTAGAAAAGGGAAAAATCGGAGCTGACACAGATTTCATCTCAGCAGTTGCCTGCGAGCCCTGGTTGCCCATCTCCTCCCGCAGTGAAGAACAAGCAGCGCAGTCCTGCGGTTGCAGGTGCTCCAACCATATACCAGACTACTCCCACGCTTTGTTTTCTGTTCCAAATTTAACTACAGATAACAAAAGGGAAAGGCTGGAAATACCAGTGCTTCAGGTCAGTTACCAATGCGTTGTATTTGCAACTTAATCCAGAGATTAAAAAAAAAGAGATTTCACATGGCATATCATACTAGCCACTGGGCTTAATATATTCTCAGCCTAGAATCAAAGCAACGTCTGCATATATCGCAGTATCCAATTTATACACGCAAAGCTTTTTTTTCCATCGAAGACCAAAGAAATGCCAATTGACAAACTTTCACAGCTCTGTCGCTTTGATGGTGCTGAGCCAGTAGCATCATGTTAGGAACGCTAACGTAATTTATTCAGGTCATTTTCATTCTGAATAGGTGAAAAGAGACATTTTAAAGATTCCATATTAAACACAGCAATTTTTCCTTCTTACACCTTTCTAAAGCACTTTTAAATTTAACAAAAAGAAGCCGAAGATGCCGCCACCCACCCAGCCCAACTTACCCTCCTTACGTTCAATAATCTCTTCACAAATCTCTGTTTTCCAAGGCGAGAAAAATCTTAAAAGCTTTCCATTAGCAGCGCACGGTGCATGAAACAAAACTTACTTACGCCACGCTGAAAAGAAACAGTGCTAAAACAACATTATGCTTGCAAATCTATAAGCTTAAATAGCGGGAAAGCTAACATTCGAGTTTAAATCTGCCCTTTTGCCTATATCAATACCATCTATCCCAACGCAAGAGTATTTTTTCATTAAGATCTCACAGTAATTAGGGGCTGCCTCATCCCGTCTCCATTTCTTCGCGCCAGTTTTGGCCCTATTCTTTGCTTCTTTCTGTCAGAGCAAGGCTACTCCGCTTCACGGCAGCGCAGAAGGTAGCTCCTCGCTCCGCACAGTATTTCCATGTAACACACGGAGGCTTATTTTCAACAGAACCTCTCACGGACATATCATGCACGAGGCTCCCGAGCGTTTCCTCAAGCAAATTCGACACTCGCTACTGTGACTCCTAGGGCTACTTGCAATACATGCAGCTCTAAAGTGATCCTTCCAGTAAGAACCGGGACGGATTCCACAAATCATTAGCAGCGCAGTGGGAAATTTATCTCTTTTTCATCCAGCACAACGGATATGCAGCTTGTGTACAGCGGCTCCAAAACCTCTGCAAATATCTCAATTTCAAGAGGCCAGTGGAAACAAGCTGTGTCGGAAATAAAGTTGTTAAAGCAATGCAAATTGTACACGGTTTTGAACGTAAATGAGCCATGGCAACTGTTCCAAGGGCAGAAACTCCAGCTTTGTTCCACTGATAGACATCTGACACAGCTCAATCTCCAGCCAGCTTCTAGATTCGTTAAAACTAAGTATGCCAGCAGTTCAAGAAAAGGAAAATTAAATCTCTGACCTAAAAAAAAGCAAAGGGAATTCAGTCCCAAGTCAAAGCAACCAGAAAGTGGTAGAGTGAGTCAGGTTGGAAGGGACATGGGGAGCTCGGCTCACCACCGCTCAAAACCGATCCGGTCGGGCCAGGCTGTTCAGGACAGTATCCGGTCAAACACTGAACATGTCCAAGGACTTTTCCAATGCTCGACCACTCTCACGGTGAAAAATTTTCTCCCTGTATACAGATCCGGATTTGCCGCGTTGCAGCTCACGCCTGACGCCGCTTGTCCTAGTCTTAGCGCCTCCAAGAACTCTGCCTCTGTCTCCTCTCCATTAAGCAGCTAAAGGCAGTAATAGCATCTCCCCTCAGCATTATTTTCTTAAGGACAAATTACAAAACCAAAAATTAAATACTTACTAAAGCAAGAAAATCCTCTCGGAAAGCTGTAAGGAGACGTGCAAATGCACGCTAGCCAAAACCACGTATATTCTTTCTCAACAACTCTCTGTAGGAAAATGAAGAGCAACATTTATTCCTTCTTATTTTTCTTAAAACTGAGACGCTGGCAAACTTTTCCTATGGGAACGGCAAAGACGACTTTCACGAAACAAACAGCAAAACACCAGAAATAAAAAGTAACTGGTGCGCATAGGAAGGGGCAAAGGAGGGACATCTGGGGAAACTACGCTACAGTCCTATCCAGCTCGCTAGAGGCAACGCAGTAGAAACGTTTTATGGTTTGGGGGATTTTTTGTTTTGTTGGTGGGGTTTTTGGGTTGACTTTTTTTTTTTGTTCGGAGAGAGTTGTTGGATTTCTCTTTAAAAATCCCGGCTTACTTGCCAGCAGGTGGCCAAATCACATCAGATTCTTTTTAATTGGATTTTTTTTAACCCATTTGANTGTTTTGTTGGTGGCGTTTTTGGGTTGACTTTTTTTTTTGTTCGGAGAGAGTTGTTGGATTTCTCTTTAAAAATCCCGGCTTACTTGCCAGCAGGTGGCCAAATCACATCAGATTCTTTTTAATTGGATTTTTTTTAACCCATTTGAACGGAGCAGCACGTTAAAAATCACAAATAAATCTCTGGCACGAGTTACTTGGCTATGAAAATCTTGCACCAACTCTAGAACGGCTATTTCGACATACGTTCTCGCTCAAAAAGTTAATTCCTCTAACCTATAATAGTTGTTGCTGTTCACAGATAGAAGACAACGATTTTGCAATGGCTCTTTAAGTCACCGCAACTAAAAGTTTGGCAGATTTAAAAAACAGAGTACGCGTGCCACTTGTCACGCAATCAAAATGGTAAACTTGATTTGGGGAGCGCCCCGGCCAAACAAACGAGGCTCGCGCAGTCAGGGTGCCTCGAGCTTCAGTGAAAGGAGCGCCCGTTTATCGGTGGGAGAACTCGGGCACAGCACCCAAGGTTTTTTAAAGCCTATTTGATTGGTGCAGAAAGAGAAGGACTTGCATGAATTAGTGAGGGAAGATTCTCAAACCTTCGGCAACTCACGTGTAATAGCACGGCACGCTGTCCCTATCAAAGGTTATTAGGAAATGTTTTTCATGCGAATCCAGCAAACCCGGCTCCTCACGCAATTTAACATTGACAACGCGTACAGCGTACACAATCACCGCTGGAAAACAAAACAGGCTGGAGATACGTTCACAGCAAAGGTCACTAGCCGTTGAAACAATATTGCCAGGGAGACAGCCAACTAGTGCATCTGCCTTGACACCGTGATGAGAACATGGTGTAAAGGACGGGCGCCTGTTCAGTTACAAATCAGCGGCTTCACGGCGAGCATCACCACTGCACTCCGTGGATTGTGGCACGTCCTAACATCAGATTACAGCTCCACAGTGCTTTCTCGCGGTCTCCGAGTCTACAGGTTACATTAACGTTAAAAAACACAGACAAGGAAGATGTGGTCACTACGGGAGATCACCCCCCAAATTAACGCAGATTCCTCTATGTACTGGCTTACTTTAAAATTGGCGGCAAATTCCCTTTTTCCACTGACAGAGAGCTTGCGCCATACTACCCGCATCGTCTCTTTTACCCTTGCGTGAAGAAGAGCGCGTGTTAATTTCTCCATAGAGTTATAACTCTAAAAAAATATTTTTCAACTGGACAGAAGCCTAAAAATTTATTTTCTGGGAGTCCTGTCTTTGTAAAAAGAGAGTAAATGACCTACTTAGTGGATCTTTTGAGCAAACACAGGATAGCGATGTTAGCCTGGAGTGCCTGACTTATAAAAAAAAAAAGAATCAAACCAAACCTTGCCCCACAGTGCCTGATTAATACTCTATTTTCAGAATACGCTTCTCAGAGAACAAAGAACTAAAGGGGAAAAAAAAAGACGGATGTCTCTCCAGGTTTTAAAATGTTTTCTCTGCATGTTTTCAATTTTCAAGGTGTCAGTTTTTCAGTAATTGCTAAGCCTTCAGCTGTAGCCCAAAGTAAATGAATAAATATACAGGAAGACTATTCTAAAACTCTTCTGGGATATGCCCTATATACCTGAGAGGCTGACGTTTTATACATATTTACCCGAGTTACTCTAAAAACTCCTTTCCAACAGAGACATGAGGGAAAATGAATTAAATCACCACAACATACTGGAAGGCACTGTATTTTAGCATCTTTCTCGTGACTGTGCTCGCGAGGCGAACCGCAGCTGGAGACCACGATGAGGGAGCCTCGCAAGGAATCACCTCCGCCCGAACGGCACCAAGCCAGGGCGCAAGGGCAACGGCCCCGCTAAGCCCAGCTCCTGCTGGGCCGGGCTCCCTGCGCAGTTCCATCTCCGGTCTGCCGCCGCGATAGCCGCTTCCTGCAGAACCAGAGATGCTCACGGTGACGGAAAAGAGCAAGCTGGCACCAAGGGCGAACCAAAGCATCAAGCGCCATGGCAGAAGCAGAGGTGGAGCAAAGACTTAAGAGCAGAAAGACTCATCGGAAGAACAAAGAAAATAAGACCATCAAAATATCCCGGGGGAGTAGCGAGATGTTTACCAAGCCAAAAAAAGAAGTTTCAAGACTAATCCTGAAGGGAGCAGTTATGAAATGACAACAGACAGTATTCTCAGGATACCAGCTACACTTTTATTGAACTGTAACTATATATAAGTATTACAACAACTCAGCACTTCAGCAGTCTCTTTAAGTCTTCCAACTATTACGAAAATGCGTTGAAGGGAATAAAAGTGGATCGCCTTTGGTTTTCTTCATATCGGCTATCCCACCAGGCAAGCAAAAGCCATGTGAACGCTAAGCTATAAAATATTTTTTAACGAGAATATTCAACGGTAGCGTGATTAACGTCAGCACGCTATAACTCAGACGACCTAAAAACGTAGCAGCAACTAAAATCTCATGACAAGTTTGTTGTTTCTTCACACTAAACCGCTGTTTCTGATTATTTTAATCGGTTACTATTGCCATACCATAGTTAGGGAAATTAGACAATAAATTATACAGCTAACCATGTGGTCGCACAAATCATATGAACATCGTATTACTGCGTCTATGAAACTGCCTGCTCTTCTACTTGGAGCTTAAGTAGAAAAGGAAGAAAATCCGTCACAAAGCCAGTGAATGTCGATGTTAGTTTAACGTCGGGGCTTCTTTTCGCTTGATGTCAGCATGTTGCGGGGTTACTTCCAAGGCAGAACCAAAGCAGCAAGAAGGGTCAGGAAAGGCCCCAACTGCCACATATCCAGTGCGGCAAGGAAGGAGGGAGAACCTGGGACCTCTCATCCCAGCACTCGAAACCTCTTTTGCTCCTGGACCCACACGAAACTGTGAGGCCAGAGGCTCTACCAAATCTCCACTAGTTTGAACCAGTTGACTTTCTGGGGCCCATTCACCCTACTTCACACAACGAATCGCTAAAGGCAAAAATAGTTCACTTGCAGATATTAATAGTGGTTACGGCTATCATAGTTCTGCCACAGCGGGAGAAACACTATCTTCTCCCCACTCTGCCCTACGATTATGTGCTCTTATACAGAACTGTGCAGAAAAAAAAAAAAAATCAGGAAGCATGTAGGACCCTGTTTTCCATTCCCCCGGTTTCCTGTTCCCACTCTAATTTCTCTCAAGACACTGAAAAGGCTCGTTGAAAATACACAGTCCAGTGGGTGATATTATACTGTATTCAGTTTTGGTTCACGTGAGATCTGACTCTGGGTCAAAAGATTGCTTCAGTAAATTTTCATTTCCCTTGCAGTGACATCTACATACCAATGAAGACCTCCCGGTGGTTTTTAAGGTGACAGAGGTTCACATTAATGTTATTCCTTTCCTTTCTGATGTATTCTTTCCACTGAGTTGCAGCAGGGAACGCAGGGCAGAAAATGCTGTTTAAAAAACGGCAAAATTCGCTATCAAGGAAATATGGAGCAACTCCTGAGAAGGAAGCACGGATTCTCCAGTACACGCTCCCCTCGTTTCAAACTAAACCGGTCCTCAGCCACATCAGTTGTCAGAGGATGGCTTCTTTTGTTACACACAGATAACCTGAAAACTGATCTAATTGTACTTTGTCTAACGATTTCCAGCTCAAACCTCGACAATTAAAGTTTGCCAGCATGTTATGTGCTGCGTAATAGAAATTCGCATTGCTTCACAGAAATAGGTCAAGAATATAATTTACCTCCTTATAATTACACTATGTTAAAGTGGTAAACAAACTTCACGTAAAGCTTTTTACTTTAATTGTTAGGGTCTATACGAGTATCATTATTTAAGCTATCCTAGTCTCACACGAACTCAAGTTAATTTAACTTTGAAATCTCCTTCAAAGCCCAAAGCCAAGATGCTCAGAAAGCAGGAGCATACAGCTGAGCTCATCGGATCGACTATGTGCCAGAAAGATCCCTCCGGTAAACGGAGAGCATCTTCAACGTTCTCGGTTTTGTTATTCACCAATGGCCTTACGGCCCTACGCCATAATCAATAGCTATTGATTTACCTTTAGATTACCACAGCTTAATAAGAAAGATCCTGTATCTCAGCTGAGCAGCATCTTTCAATTTAAGTAGCCTCATTAAAATCGAATAACACAGTCTAGGTTCTAGTTGGTAAACGAAGCGGAAAAACCTACATAAGCCTAGTCCAATTCCAGCAAATACCTAGTTGATGCCAAACGTACTCATTCATTCTGGGAAAACAAGTAAGCAGTCAAAATTAATTCCTCATTCCAACTTCTAAATATTATTGTCCAAACTGGGTACATTGCAGAAGGCTACAAGCTTTGCCGTGGCTTTTTCCGCCCTACGACTACAGCTGAGTGCAAGCTGCTCATGATTTTTATTCATTAAAACCAGGCACTAAGACACGGATTAAACGACACACAAATTCCAACCGCTTTATTCCTCCATTTCAGCAAACCTCCTTCTGCTGCTTCTCTGGCCACTGACACGGGTGACTCGGTGGATGACACCGACGGGTTTTCTACTAACGCCTCCACTTGCACGCACTTGTCACGACCAAAGCGATAAAATGATACCTGAAGAGCATTTATGTCTAAAAACTGAATTCTCTCACCATATTCATGAGGTGGATCCACATAACACAAAGACTTCTAGCGAAACAACAGCAGTGCTTCGCCGGTAACTGGCTCACACAGAGCCACTCGGAGCCAAAGCTGCTGTCTCTCCATTATGCTCGGTGGCTGCAACGGCTCATCAGAGCTTTCTGATGACCCAGGGAAACATTCTGGGCACTACGCAATGAAAAACAAAACCCGATTAAGGCAGAGAGGAGGTAAATCACAACTACAATACTATGAAAATCCATTAAAAGATACACATAGGATACTCCCGGCTCCAAAGTACATACAAACAGCCAAATATCAAGTCTCGGTGTGTTTCCATGTGTAACTGATGCACATAGACTTCTTTACCTAAAGAATTACATTAACTGTAAGTTTCCTCAAGCTTCCTAGAAATTAGGGTTTGTTGTGGAATTGTATATTAATTATATACACGAAAATAATAACGTAACTATTCCACAAGTATGAAGATACATCTTTCTCTACCGCTATTTCAAGAGGTTCACAACCCCAAGAACTCTCAGAAGGAAAAAAAAAAAAAAAACCAAAAGAAATAATGAACATCACTGTAAAATGAGGACGGTGATGTTAAAAAAAAAATCCAGGACAACAAAAGCGTAGGAGTATTAATAATGCATAGTTAATACCAAAATTCAAAGGCTTGTCAGAAACCATGCAAGTCCAAGTTAATTTCGCAGACATTTTATTGCTACAAATAATAACAAGAGAAGCTCAGTACCCTCGTTTGTAGTGACAATAAACCCATAAAATAGCAACACACAAAATAAAACAGTACAGCGCAGGAAAAACTAAGTAGAGCGATGGTATTTCAACCGGCAGAAAACAAGACCGAAGAGTAAAAAAAAGTTTTTATGGAACGCCACTACATACTACCTAAGGTTACTTACAAATATCCTTCATCCTAGTCCCTCTCCAAAACGCGTTACATTTCCTCCAAGCCACCTACATCCAGTAACTCAACACAACACTACTTCTCTGAGGTTGGAAGCAGCACGCTTTTCTATAAAGCGCGGAGAAGCTCACATTATTTACCTACACCCATGTTGTTTGCTTCGTACTTTTTGGCTACATCTTTGTGCTCTCTGACGTTCAATTAAATGCCAGCTCAAGAGACAGGTCTCGGTACTTCCTTCCGGTATCTACGGGCAAGAACATACATACCTTTGAAGGGCATGCGTGCGTGTTCCATTTTGCTACGATCCCCTTGAGGGCCAAGGCAGTTGTTAGACCCCAGCACCTCCCTCCTCTTTTTCACAGCCACAATCCACGGCACGTAACGTCAGAGAAAAAGCACCGTAAGACGTAAGCCCGAAAGCGGGACAACTCAACCGGCAGGAGGAGCAAGCCTCCCCTCTTTCTCCTCCCCAAGCAGCCTTTTGTTTTTCCTGCAAACAGAAGAAGTTCATCTCCCGTAAGAAGGCTCCCGACGAAGGCATTTTCTGCGAGTTGAAAGATGGCCTCGCAAAACCAGAAACGAGGAGATGAGATAGGACACAACATGCTTTCTCTGTCATTTTCATTAATACTAACAACACTGAGCCACGTTAATCAAACAATATGCCACAATTTGAATTCGAAGATATCTGTGTTATTCATAGGCAATCTTAATACTCGCTCTACTCTGCCTGTCAGACCCAATGGTTAAGGCGATGCACTGTTATAAATCACTCTGAGTAGATGCTCTCAGCTACGAAATCATTAGAAACTTTGGAGTTGTAATTCAATGCCTCGTCTTCCTACTTATTGGCTATGTACCAGTGCACACACTGTATTGACGGTTGAAACGAAGAGCAGTTTGGAGCTTAAATAACTTGAAAAACCTGACTCGAATGCCGTAGTGAGACGCTTTATGATACACTGAGGTTAAAAAGTCTGGTAAAAAGGCACGTTTATTCACTTTTCTTCTCAAATGCTTCATTTATCTAACAAAAGCGTAAAGAGCGAATACCAAAAAGCAGTTCTATATGCTTTATACAGCAGTATTGGAGCACACGCGAAACCTCTACGTCCCCCATTAATTCCAAAAACGTTTAGCATAAAGCACCGATGTGTTGTGGAGTAGTCAGAGCTGATAGACTCCAATCTAGTTATTCGCGCGTCGCTTTTTGCACATCTTTCTCTCTTGGCTGTCAAACTCGGGCTCAATTTTCACATATGAGACTGTGCTACTGTTCCAAAGCAAAACAAATGGAGAGCTCCCTGACCTCCCGTTTGCTTTCTTCAAGTCACCTCATGGCACAGCTAAGCGTACAGCGGAAAGAAGCGGCTCANTCCAAAGCAAAACAAGTGGAGAGCTCCCTGACCTCCCGTTTGCTTTCTTCAAGTCACCTCATGGCACAGCTAAGCGTACAGCGGAAAGAAGCGGCTCATTAAAGCCTAGCTAAATTGAGCAAAGCAAAGCAATTCCTACTGACTGAATTTTTCCCAGGGCTGACAGGGACTGCTTAACAGAGCTGCATTTTTTCTGCTGACCCTGGGCATTTAGAAGTATCGTACAGTTTGGGTTTTTAAGCATCTGAAAAGCTCCAGAGGGGGGCTTTTATAGCAGGAAGGCTAAACCGTAATGTTCTAAGGGGATTCTCCCCTATGTACAATTGTTTGTTCTCTATTTCCATTTCAATACATACACTTAACTTATTGTGAACACCCATTCAGAAAAAAACACCCAACTCTGCTCAAGTGACAGAACAGGGAATTCAACCCAAGGCCATCTTTATTGAAACTCATACTTTAGATGACTTATTGGCAATTCAGAAACACATAGTGCTTTTCCTCCGAGTTAGGGTTACGGGGGGCTGAGTGAGGTCGTCTGTTTGCTTTATTTCTCTATTTATCGCGATTGATGCATCTGGCCTCCCGTACCGGTTACGGAAAACGCCAAACGAGTTATTTCAGAGATTCTCAGTCCTTTAAGTTAACAAAAAATTAAGGTTACGTTCATTTTACAGACCCGCTGGGCCGAGAGGTTGGTTGATAAAGGCGCTCTCTTATGAGGGACAAACTTGTGGAATCAAATCCCCCTTGTCTTCCTCACAGCCACAAAGTGAACCCGGCAAGCCACAGAATTAATCTAACACATGGTCACAGGGTCTTCCCGTTGTGATCATGGACTGGAGCTATCAGCTGTCAACTTGCCTGTTTGTAACGCAAGACAGAATCTCATTAAATTGAAACATCGCCGTGCTTTCCTCCTTAAACGCATTAAGCTATGAACGTTGACAATCTGAAGTCTCATGGATCATCAATTCAATGGCAAAACAAAGAGGCATTATTCAACTTTCAAAAAATATGTTGTAACCCGCTCGCAAGATTGACTTTTAATAAATCTTCACGTAACTTTTATGAAGTCTCAAGACGACATGAGCATCCTGCTAACGACAACTGAACACTAGAACACATGCGATTTTTATTTCTTTTACTTTCTCCTTTTTTCAGCAGGTATCTAAACTAACACTGAATAACGCAAGAAAAGCTTCCAGCCGGGTGTCTAGACAGGTCTGTGGTAACACTGAGGGTCTACAGGAAAACGGATTCATTCCATTCCAGGACAAGTACTCTCTCACCGCAACAGCGGCACAAAACTGCAGCAGGCCTCTTCGAAGAGGCTGGTGACAAAAATTCTAAGAAATAAATACCGGTAAGAACACCACTTAGGAGTAGCAGGGAGGTGTGCTTTCGCAGGCGCTTCAAAAAGTAGGGCAGCAGCGTGTAACCGCTGATTTCTGTTGATGGAAACATCGTTCAGTCAGCCGTCGAGATGTGGTCCAGAATCGCAGAACTCCCCAGGTCCCTGAGGTAGACGAGGGGCGTCTGCAATCCCTACATCAATATCCCAAGGAATATGATGCTGCACAGCAGCAGCGTGGACTCTTCGCTAGTAACTTGCTTGGCAAACGTCATGATTACAAACCCCAAAATGCTCTTTTAACTGCCTAGCAGTATTTTGGCATTCCGGCTCCAGTAAGAAGGCACCCTAGATACAGGGACAAACTGAGCCAGCTCGTTATGGCCATTACCGGGCAGAGCTGCGATGCTTTAGACGGTTTCCTGTGAAACAACGGCGAGACCGATGACGTGGTTGCCATGCCACACTCTCACCTTTTGGAAATATTTCTGCTCCAGCAACAGAGCTCAGAGACCAAGCGCTCGGCCGCCTCCCAGTCCAGATATTTTCCTCCCTGTCAACAACTCAGGAGAACAGAGTCGACGCTGGATGGGCAGCGCTGCCTCTCCACACCAAACCCAGCCTGCCAGGACCCACGGGGGACCTCTTCAAAAACGTTCACAGACACGGGTTGTTCGGTGTAGGATTGGTGGTGGTTTGGTTGGGGTTGCTTGTTGTGATGTTTGGTGGTTTGGGGTTTTTTTTTTTTTTTCATTTGAAGAGGGCAGGAGGGAGATGAGAAAAAAAAAAAAACTGACTGCTCTTAAAGAATAAATGCGGTGTAGACTTGTCCTTAAATTTTGCTTAAGCTCTGCTCACCACAGCTGTTGCAAAACGGCGATACATAAATTAGTCAAAGTTGTTATTTCCACTAATTTGTTTTCTATACAAACAAAAGCACTTAGAAAGGTCTTTAACTGCTCCATCTATCCCCTTGCGACAGCCCTGACAGCAGGCTGCTACCTATAGCATAAACAGAAAGATGTGCTTCCTGCCCCAAAGGGTTCTCTACTCCTTTTCATGCTGGAAATTAAAGCAGTCTGGAAAACACTTTTGCAATACGGACGTCAAAGGAACCAAGCAGCATAAAACTCACCATCATCATGATGTTCTTTATTTTCTTTATAAAGAATAACCAGTTGTAGCTTCTGTAATGTGGGAAGTCTGACGCTGCACATCTTGTAACACTGAATACTGTTTATTAAAAAACCCCATCAGCTTCAATAGAATGAATTACTGGAGTAAAGGCTATTGCATATGATCTGCTAAAAAAACCCGAACCCTCTAGGCCACTCCCTTCACACAGATGAACCCTTCTGCTAGTCATATTCTATTACCCAAGACAGTTATTTGATTTATTCATCTTAGCACTATCCATCACCTACATGCAACTTAAAACACACCGTTAACTATTTCTGCAAGTGCAAACATGTAACTGCATATAATACAGTTAAGTCAATGAGAAAAGTCTGAACTAAATGCTACTTGCTCAAAATACAGGAGTTAAAAATAGTTTAGAACTCCTCCTATTGAACAGCTCCTCTTTTCTACAATGTTTTGCTACGTGACCATGAAAGACAGAACTAGAAAACAGAAAATCCAGGGTTATAAAATACCAAAGCAAATTTTAGAAGAACCAAGATGAAAATAAAATCATACAGTTAAGAGTTGAAACAGAAATTCCTTCAATTCTTCTATTAAACATTAAAGCGACAAAAAATTCAGGGTAGGTCTCCGAAATGTGTTTTTAATCACTTTGTTTTGTTGATACTCTAACGGTATAATTGTGCTCCACGTGAAGAGTGGAAAAAATAGAAACGTGTCATAACACTTCTCTTAAGTAATCTCACAGGACCAGATATGAACATAAAAGAGTCATGAAACACAGCAAGCGTCAAGAGGACGCACGCTGCAAGGGCAGATTAGCTATTTCGGTTCTCTATCTAGGAGATGTGATCCATTAGCACGTGAAGATTAGAAATTGCTTTGCTGCAGCTGTGGCTCTAACTTGTTTGGGGGTTTTTTTATTATTATTATTATTTTAAATCTTTGGGTTAGAGTTCTAACTGATCGCCGAGTGATCAGCCGCAAGGGGAAATGCAAAGTAGTAAAAAGAGAACTGCTACTCATAATACAGGAATACATGGAGGACCCGTTGTAGTTAACCGACGCGTTAGTCCTGGTACAAAGTAAGGAAACCAACAAAGCCAATCAAAACAACAACGCTTAGGAGTTACCGCATCTAGATTTTTATCATCGGGAGAAAGATCATTTATGCAAAATTAATACCAAAGTTGGCCTTCACGTGACACCGCTACAAGGGAATTTCTTTCATGCCACTGATGTAGTAGAATATTGATGAGCGTTGGGAATCGGGGCAGTCGCAATTACGGCAAGCAGAGGTCACAGAGGGTAGGATTGCAAGGTGACGTTGCTTGGTTCAGTTTTCTCTTTTTGTTTGTTTTTTACTGAACGATGCAACCGTGCATCATCACCGATATTTTTATGGCTCTGAACAAAAAAGGATTTGTTATTAATTTCTTTGGTGACTCGCATATACGCACTGCAATACCCATTTCTATTTGTTTTTAATTAATGCCTCTATTTGGACTAGTTTTCCGACATGCAGGAGGGCTCCGCTGCTCAAATGCATGTCTTTTTTAACCATGAAATTACTTGAAGCTAAAATTAAAACTAAAGCACGACAAAGAGATCACACCGAGCTGGACACACTAGAAACAGGTAGAAGGACACCACAGCAGCAGCTCCAGGAAGAATGTTTTAACGGGTTAGGGTTTTTCTTGATTCTGTATACAGTTACCGAAAATTTTAAAACAGCAGCCAACGCAAGAAACTTCCCCCCCCCTCAGACACAATTTGCGGAGCATTAAAATACATCCCTGCATAGAGCAAGAAAATGCCGTGACCTCCAGCAACTGTTTTGCCCATAAACTGGAGCAGAATCCTTTTACTACTCAATTGGTGAGAAAACGGAGTTTTACGGTAATACTGGGACATACACCAGTCTTTTGTCTTTCTCTTTTGTATACGCACAAATGACCCGGGTTAGCCTAGTACCGAGGGAATCTCCTGAGACAGGTGAAGTTCATGAAAATATTCATAGGAAAAAAGATATGTCATTATCCCCGGGCTCTGCCCACTGCACTGTAATTAGAAAGATACCTCTTTCTTAGCAGATGGGTCTCATGGCCTCTTTCCAGTCTACGCTTGATGTTGTCTGTTACGGCAATCCAAACCGTGGACAAAGGAAGTAAAATAAAATGTTTCCTAGTGTACCTTTGAACAGATCCAGCTCCCATACGTACCATTTGTGAATACAATTTACTGGTTTTTAATAAGAGGCACAAAAAAGCTCAATAAATTGGTAACCGCCTACAGGATCACCCACACAACGACAGCTGGACCAGAGCTCCTTCAGCAATGCAGAGACAGGGTCGTTATCCTGTGACAAGCTAGCGGTCTTTCTCTCATTACTCCAAGACAAGCGACCGTCATGAGAAATAAAACTACACACAGAGTCTTTGTTGGCAACCTTATCAGGAAGATCAGAGAAGAACTGAATGGCCTGTTCGCCTCTTTAATAGCTTGGCCAAGTCAACACAAGCTAAGAAGTTGGTATCGGTGCTGTCTGGGTGGATAGAAGCCTTCATGGCTGCTCAATTTACCCTCCTCACAGGTATTTGCTCCCCCAGCCCCGCCAAACTAACTCAACAGAAACCGTAGTTGTTTGGTTCCGCCTAGAAGACAGTCAAGTAGCAACCTAAAATCACAGTGTACGCAGAGGAATGGCTAAGAAGGAAAGATACCACACCGCTCTTTGAGAAGAGCGGAACATTTTTAGGAACATAATACCAGGCGCAGTAGGAAAAGCGATACCATAAACCTTTCTGCGCTGCTTCACCGGCGTCTCCCCAGTGAGTTCCGAGTACTGAATCCTGCATGAAAACACTGCTCAGACTCCAGAGGCGCGCATCGCTTGGCCTCTCTGCAGCTAGCGGCAACGAGGTTGTCAATTAATATCAACCGGGGAGGTGATCCGCGAGACGGGGATACGTCTGCCGGGAACTCCCCGGGGCCCATCAGACTCATTTTACACAGCCTACTGAATAGCTATCAGATGGTGTCAGTTTTCACTCGCTGTTGCAGCTGAACAAATAATGAGAAAAATGACACACAAACATCCCAGTGACTTCTGTATGATTTTTCTCCAACTGCGTTCCCGCATTTTCTATTTGATTATCACAGACGTTTTACTGGAAGAGTCCGCTCTCAGCATTCTCTCAGGACCACAAAGTAAATCTTACTACCAACAGCAATTTTCAGCAGGAAGAAAATTATTACGCACAAAATTATTATAAACAGCAAACAAGCTTGTTAAAACTGCAATCTGTTTGCAGACAATCTGCAATCAAGAAAGAAGGTTAATTCATCAAGCAGATTGTTACTGCAAATTGTCTTCCTCGGCTATAATCACTCATATAACCAGGGCACTCGGGAAACTGAGGTAAGAGACTTCAGGGAGCCCTAGCACCGATTCTCTGTTTCGTCCACTTCTCCCAAAATGTTGATTTAATTGAGGAACTTTGCATGTGGAACGCGAACCAAAAAGCACGGAATCCCGTGCAATAAAGAATTTCAGCTTCCTGTAAGATGTGTTTAGAGCAGCTTTGGCACTAACAGAGCCTACACCCACTAAATGCTCAGCCCTAACATATTTATTTGGGTTCAGTCATAGCTTACACAAACGAAGCTACAACCTACCAGACTCCTACTCCATTTTGGAAGCTGAAAAAACTTCTGGAATGATTGTGAAGGAAGCTCCGTCACTTCGGAAGAATCGTTTCTGCCTGGCACGTAATTACTTTACTTGGGGAAAATGATTTGCTCCCTATTCGCCTACAAGCTTTTCTGTCTGCACGGCGCATCCTGAAAGAAAAGATCGCTAGGGGTTAAAATTAGCAGCCAGCGCAGATGCCATTGTCTCTTCCCATCACCTCCTCCCACAGCAGGCGTCTTGCATTCAAACTGAGTGGGACTGAAAAACACCAATCTAAAGCTCATAAAACCCCAAAAACATTACCTCTCTTTAGAAAGAGCGATACATCAGGCTCTTCTGGTGACTACTTTACATATCCTGTTCTAACCATTAATTATGCGACTTCATTAGCATCTTAGGGTCATACTTGCCAACACCCAATGTCACTATTGAGTTCCATTATCTCAAAACTAGAAAATCAGGAGAATATGACAACTGANTTGTATACGCACAAATGACCCGGGTTAGCCTAGTACCGAGGGAATCTCCTGAGACAGGTGAAGTTCATGAAAATATTCATAGGAAAAAAGATATGTCATTATCCCCGGGCTCTGCCCACTGCACTGTAATTAGAAAGATACCTCTTTCTTAGCAGATGGGTCTCATGGCCTCTTTCCAGTCTACGCTTGATGTTGTCTGTTACGGCAATCCAAACCGTGGACAAAGGAAGTAAAATAAAATGTTTCCTAGTGTACCTTTGAACAGATCCAGCTCCCATACGTACCATTTGTGAATACAATTTACTGGTTTTTAATAAGAGGCACAAAAAAGCTCAATAAATTGGTAACCGCCTACAGGATCACCCACACAACGACAGCTGGACCAGAGCTCCTTCAGCAATGCAGAGACAGGGTCGTTATCCTGTGACAAGCTAGCGGTCTTTCTCTCATTACTCCAAGACAAGCGACCGTCATGAGAAATAAAACTACACACAGAGTCTTTGTTGGCAACCTTATCAGGAAGATCAGAGAAGAACTGAATGGCCTGTTCGCCTCTTTAATAGCTTGGCCAAGTCAAAGCAAGCTAAGAAGTTGGTATCGGTGCTGTCTGGGTGGATAGAAGCCTTCATGGCTGCTCAATTTACCCTCCTCACAGGTATTTGCTCCCCCAGCCCCGCCAAACTAACTCAACAGAAACCGTAGTTGTTTGGTTCCGCCTAGAAGACAGTCAAGTAGCAACCTAAAATCACAGTGTACGCAGAGGAATGGCTAAGAAGGAAAGATACCACACCGCTCTTTGAGAAGAGCGGAACATTTTTAGGAACATAATACCAGGCGCAGTAGGAAAAGCGATACCATAAACCTTTCTGCGCTGCTTCACCGGCGTCTCCCCAGTGAGTTCCGAGTACTGAATCCTGCATGAAAACACTGCTCAGACTCCAGAGGCGCGCATCGCTTGGCCTCTCTGCAGCTAGCGGCAACGAGGTTGTCAATTAATATCAACCGGGGAGGTGATCCGCGAGACGGGGATACGTCTGCCGGGAACTCCCCGGGGCCCATCAGACTCATTTTACACAGCCTACTGAATAGCTATCAGATGGTGTCAGTTTTCACTCGCTGTTGCAGCTGAACAAATAATGAGAAAAATGACACACAAACATCCCAGTGACTTCTGTATGATTTTTCTCCAACTGCGTTCCCGCATTTTCTATTTGATTATCACAGACGTTTTACTGGAAGAGTCCGCTCTCAGCATTCTCTCAGGACCACAAAGTAAATCTTACTACCAACAGCAGTTTTCAGCAGGAAGAAAATTATTACGCACAAAATTATTATAAACAGCAAACAAGCTTGTTAAAACTGCAATCTGTTTGCAGACAATCTGCAATCAAGAAAGAAGGTTAATTCATCAAGCAGATTGTTACTGCAAATTGTCTTCCTCGGCTATAATCACTCATATAACCAGGGCACTCGGGAAACTGAGGTAAGAGACTTCAGGGAGCCCTAGCACCGATTCTCTGTTTCGTCCACTTCTCCCAAAATGTTGATTTAATTGAGGAACTTTGCATGTGGAACGCGAACCAAAAAGCACGGAATCCCGTGCAATAAAGAATTTCAGCTTCCTGTAAGATGTGTTTAGAGCAGCTTTGGCACTAACAGAGCCTACACCCACTAAATGCTCAGCCCTAACATATTTATTTGGGTTCAGTCATAGCTTACACAAACGAAGCTACAACCTACCAGACTCCTACTCCATTTTGGAAGCTGAAAAAACTTCTGGAATGATTGTGAAGGAAGCTCCGTCACTTCGGAAGAATCGTTTCTGCCTGGCACGTAATTACTTTACTTGGGGAAAATGATTTGCTCCCTATTCGCCTACAAGCTTTTCTGTCTGCACGGCGCATCCTGAAAGAAAAGATCGCTAGGGGTTAAAATTAGCAGCCAGCGCAGATGCCATTGTCTCTTCCCATCACCTCCTCCCACAGCAGGCGTCTTGCATTCAAACTGAGTGGGACTGAAAAACACCAATCTAAAGCTCATAAAACCCCAAAAACATTACCTCTCTTTAGAAAGAGCGATACATCAGGCTCTTCTGGTGACTACTTTACATATCCTGTTCTAACCATTAATTATGCGACTTCATTAGCATCTTAGGGTCATACTTGCCAACACCCAATGTCACTATTGAGTTCCATTATCTCAAAACTAGAAAATCAGGAGAATATGACAACTGATACTTGAAATAGCAGACTTTGAAGAAAACAAGATATCTTCTGAATAGCCTGTTTCTAGGATGACATGCTGTAAACAAGAACGTCAGCGCTGACTTCAGCTCAGCTGCTGCAGGAAAAAAAAGCATCTGTTTTGTTCCTGGCACACACTGAACACAACTGAAACGTTCTCACATATGTGAGATATACTTACACCTTTAAAAAAAATCATTTAAGCAAAAAAAAAAAATATTCCTATGGTCGCATCGTCAAATCATTTCCAGAGATCTATGTACAGCCTGACAAACCACTGAGCGGGACCAGTGAATCGAAAATAAAAATTTCTCATCAGAGGGTCTCCTACACGCAATCAGAGAGAAAACAATATCTGGATTTAGGACATCCCTCTTTGTTGTGTGCACATCTTACCCATCTAAAACTTGACGAGTGAGACGCTTCCGGATGCCAACAAAACAATGCGCTGATCCGTCATTTGCAACTTCGTCTTAGCCATGTCGCGCCTTGTGTTACTTCGGAAACGGGAAAAGCATACGCATTTAAGTTTCAGATTTGTGTACGCGCAGAACGAGAGAAAGACTGGCATTCCTGTTGTGATGAAACCAATGCTACGTGATAAAGCTCTTGCATTTTTGCCTAATATCCTCATTCTATACGGACGCATCTCCTCATCCTCCTTTTCTTCGCTGCGAACTGGAGATACTAGCTGGCACGCAGCACAACAGAAAACAAAGAAACGTTTGTAAAATGTGTCTGGATCCTTAATAGCGCAACGTATTGTGAGTGAATTAATCCTTCTACCAAAGGGCCAACAGCACCATAGAGGGTCAGGGTTTATACATGCACAGGGCTCGGCTCCTCTTGAAAAATTACGAAGCCATCTCCAGCTCCCAACCAGAAACCAAGAAAAATTGAGTCTACATTGCCCTGGATAACCCTAATAATAAGCAGATCTTTCCTTACCCAGAAGGACTTCAGACACTACCAGGGGCAGACGGGAGAGAGAGAAAAAAAAATGTTCATTAGAAGAAATTTGTTTTAATAAAAATAATAACAAAGCAAGCAAGCTCCTGATCACAAGGTTTACGCGGAAATTCATAAAAGTCTAATAACATAATCTCTAAAAAAACCCATAATAAACATGTGGTTTGTCAATAGAAGTATTTCATTAATAATTCATTTTCATTACAAATTAACATATATGGAATGTTCTGTGTTCCTGTACACCTCCGGTATCTTCAATTAAATATATTCATAACGGTTTCCGTTTGGATCTAACAATACTGCCTACTCATAATTTCAAAAGCAAGCGAAAGATTCCGTGTTCTTGGAAGGCACCGCTTCCTGCCACAACGTTGGTTCACACGGTGTGTGATTTACCGGGTACGTAAAAGCCGTGAGCTGCACCGGCTCTTGGAGTGTCGGCCCGTAGCGCGGGACAGCACATCGCTATAGTGGCCAAGCCCAGTTCAGAGAATTAATTACTCCGTGCTGGAAGGTTACACTGGCTCAGGGCTCACCTCTCTCCACAGGCACCCCCTCGCTGCCTGCCTGTCTGGGACGGGGCTCGAGCCCCACGAAAGCTGATTGCTCTGCTTATCAAGCCGGCGGAAGGATTTGCTCATGCATTCTTAATGCCAGCAGGAGCGCTCTCGGTAAACCCAATGGCCACGACACCAAGCCAGCAGGAGAACCCTGCCCTCTCCTAGTCCACTCCTTAGGCACGTCGGCTGTTACAAGGTAGGATGGCCGCAACTAAACATTCCCCCTAAGCACAGCTACCAAGTTAGCATCATTAGGACGGCATTTTACTCCAACACAGCCATTGCCTGGCAGTGAGAAGAGCAGTTTGAGCACGACGACATCGCATTTCCCGTCCACCGTGGTAAGCAATGAAACGCAAAGCGTTCCAAACAGGTACTCGCAGGTCTTGGTGCAGGTGTCGCATTGACACTCGTAGAATTGGCTAGATGACACAACAAGTAGTGGGAAAAGCTTTAAAAAACCCAAACACACACACAACAATACAAAAACCAAAACCCCACGACCGACACACAAAACCAACTCACCATGACCCTGTTGACGTTCAAAGGAACCTGACTGCTAACCTCAAGGAAGCGGGAGCAGACTCCGTGCTGTTTGCAGAAATGGCTCCACAGGACACCGGGAGCCACCAATCCCATCAGACGCCTTGCGATCGGCTCAGTGACGTTGCAGAGCGGAACGGAACGGAAAAGGAACGGAAAGCCAACAACTTCCTACCTAGACAACAACGCTCGTGGCCTACGCTACTGCAGTTCGCTATGTAAAGAACAATTCCAAAATCATTAGAAAAATAAGTTTCTGGAATGAGAAGTCGGGTATTTTTTAATTCGGAAAGATGAGGCTGCTGAGCGAGAACTGTGCTTGGTGCAGACAGGGTAGAAATAACATCAGTTGTGCCATTAGAGATAAACTGTTTCCTTTTCAGTTAAGGACCAGAACTGAAGGGAAATTGAAAAGCAGAGATACGTTGGGCTTATGACCCCTAAAATTATGTTTAGCTCTACGCCAGGCTCGGATTTGAGTTACTACAGCCTCAAAGGGGTATCCCCTCAACTGGATGAGGCTTCGTATAACAAAGGGTTTTCAGAGGCATTAGTATCAATGAAAAGAGGAGGTTACAAGGCATTTGCTCTCTACAAGTAAGAAGGATAATGAAATTATGCAGCTCCTTTCTTCCTCTGCTGTCAGCAGATCCTTAGTCGGCTGCAGACTCATTACCGTCACTTTTCACAGCTGCAGTCCACCACGGGAAACCATCTAGGTCTCAAAAAGCTGTACTGAAGGATCCCACCCGCGTGGCTGAAGAGGCACTAGAAATCCACAACAGCAAACTTATTCCAAAGAGATGCTAAGACTCACCACTAACCACAATATCTAGATCTCTGGAAAATATACCGAGCCCACAGGTATACACATGGAATGACCACCGGGACAGCTGAAAAAACAAGAGAACTCGTGCGTAGCAGCGTTACACACGGGGCCTCCTAATGGATGTCTGTAACTGCCCCGAAGAGCATACGACATCATTTCCAAGCCTGCCAATCAATCCAGGAGTCACATCTGTGGAAACAGAGAGCAATCTCCCTGAACTTCCCCTCACACAGAAGGAAGAGAGTAGTGCTTCTTCTAAAACGTAAGGGAATACGTTTGCACTCTGACAGCTGACGGCAGCTGTGTTCGCCGGGGTCACTTCCCCGCTGACCTCCTTTCATTCATTATCCGTAGCACACGTTTCTCAAAGATGCGAAGTTTCCCATTTATTACCGCAATGAAGACACAGGCTTAGCCGGGATGCGCTTGCCCACACTCAAGGAAATATTGCAGTGATAAAGCTTCAAAAAAAGATTCTAATGAATGCAGAGCAAGATATCACAGCAAATCTTCAATGACTCTAAAGTTTAAACGAGATGCTCGCTTTTTCATTTAAGGACAAGGTATGTAGTTAACCCAGGGACGTACGCCCTCTTCCTCTTCAACTCCCAGCATGGAATGCATTGGTAAGCAGGATGAACCTTGGTTAACCCTTTACTATTTCAGACAGAAAGCCCTAAAGTGACATTTTCCCATCTTCCCCTAACTCTTTTTTCCTTTCTTCCTTTTCCTCCTGTCTCGCCCTCGCTCTTCCCCACTCCACTCCCATCCCTTTTTCCCTCCTCCATTTGGGACGTTACCATCTTTTCCTCGACTTGGTTCATTTCCCAGTTCCACGCCGAGCAGCCACGCGCAGCTCTAACGCAGCTATCCACTCGTCACAGCGTGCTTTGCCCAGAGACGACAAGGCTGTACTGAAGCGAGCCTGTTCCTTCGTGCGCCTGCGAACAGCTCGGGGAGAGTTAACCACAGAGGGAGGTTCAAGGATACAGCCTAAGCATTCATGGCCATTTACTTTCTGACCCAGCAGTGACTTGACGAGCAACCCCGTGCACAGATGAGAGGAAAAGAGCAGCAGTTCCAACCCGTCCCCTGGCAGCGCTTCCTACATCAGACACGAGCAGTCCTTGAAAGATTTCTCGCACCTTTAAAGATTTATCGGCAGCGAGAATATAGTCCGCAACTCCCACTGAAGGAAAACATCACCTCAACGCTCACCAAAATAAAACTTGCGCAAAGAGCAAAAGTTTGCTCTATTTTAGCACCGGCTTATCGAAGAACTCCAAGGAAATGCTTCATTCTGCAACTGATACAAAGCATTGCTACCTTGAGAGCTCCGTCCCTCGCTTCAGGGGGGCGTAGATTCAACCCCAGTGTTCCACACAATAAGACGCCGTCCCTGAGCAGTATCCTGGGGGCATTTTCTTTCCTGTTGGACAGACCGAAAGCTAACATTGTCAGCCAAAGACAAAAAAAAAACCCCACCTTTTTCAATGCATATATGGGAAGCTGCAGTGGAGGAGCATCACCTCGTGTAAATCAGTGCCGGAAGCAACACGTGGGACCATGGCTGCTACACTGCCCGCGGCAGAGGGTGTGCGGAAATAAACCGGGAGGAGACAGAGCTACACACAGGGCACAAGGCAGACCTCCCGTGCAGAATAAATCTACTTGTACTACTGCATTGAAGAATTTGATCTTAGCAGGCGGTTCGACATCTTTCTTCAGTTTTATCACAGGGANATGGCTGCTACGCTGCCCGCGGCAGAGGGTGTGCGGAAAGAAACCAGGAGGAGACAGAGCTACACACAGGGCACAAGGCAGACCTCCCGTGCAGAATAAATCTACTTGTACTACTGCATTGAAGAATTTGATCTTAGCAGGCGGTTCGACATCTTTCTTCAGTTTTATCACAGGGAATTTGAGAAACAACCCGATTAAGGCATACGATCTAGAGCTCTGGGAAAGTTCAGTCCCAGAACGTGCCAAACCCTCTGCTCGCCTGCTTTTTTCTTTGTTGCCTTCCCAAAGATCCTCGGCAAGCGTCACCCGACAAGCCGTCTGTTTCTTCTTTTAGATCCCGACCCCTCGGTGTTAAACAGCAGGACATTAAACAGGCACCTCTTTCCTAACAGCAGAGCCCCTCACTTCAGTCCGCACCGAAAGCGGACAAACAGCTCCTTTTGCAGATCACAGGCACCACTTGGCAAAAACAGACCGTGCCCTCCTCCAACCTTTGGATTTTCTGTGCACAAAAATGCATCTGTGGTCCAGCCTCTCTGTGAAAACATCCTCATCGGATGCACTTAACTCCTTCTGCTCCTTATGGGAGCAAGATAGCAGAATCCCATTACGTTTATCTGTGCAGGAAATACAACGTAAAAGAACGTCCTACACATTGAGACAGAAAAGTTAAATACAAGTTTTCTATGCATCACCTTGCACTCCGATTCCCAGAGAAAGAGCACCAGAAGCTCATCAATGCTTGTCCTACCTCCTCTGCTTCCTCAACAAGAACTTAATCCAGAAACAGTCTGGGGAATTTCATTTTAATTCAGATTTTTTTTTTTTTTTATGGAGCAAAAAACATTCTGTGACTTGCAATCCCCGTTTCTTCTGCCTACGTGTTCATAAGGCGATTTTCCAGAATCACTCAGAAATGACCTACGGAAAAGCCCGAGCAGACAATCAAAGACACGAGGCCTCATCTAGTTTTCTGATACCTTGGATGAAACAGTTCAATGCGAACACTGTGCTTGCAGGAGCCCAACAGAAGACAACGCGCCCACAGGAACCATCTCAATGCGTCCAGTAGACAACGGTTCGGAAGACTCTTCTTTTTGATGCACTGAAGGCAAGCAAGTACTGCTCTGCCGTTCTGTGTGTTTTACAGGACCAAAGTTTCTCCACATCCAGTCAGAAGCTAGCTACATACAGGAAGATAAAGCAAATCCATGAAACTATATGGACCAAAGTACGCGGCTGCGTTGGAATTCATATTAACAGGCCACCTCTGTACACACAACAAAGGTTGAGCTAACCTGGTCAAAAAAAGAGGTTGTTTTGACGGAGGCCAAGAAGCAGCCACCAGTCGCGCACATGTGCTCGGATACGCTACCTTTCAGGTACTTGTGGAATTTTTTCTTATACTGGTTGTCCACTTGCAGCAGCGACAGCAGACATCTTCTAACATGCAGCCTTTAAAAAACGTAACTAACTCAGAGACCTCCTAATTCAAACATCGCTCCTAATCTCAAGGTAAGAACATGCGGAGCCCGGGAAGCAAATTATTCGCCATTGGGTGGACATGCAGGATACAAGAACGGAAGGGCTTGCAACCCCAAGAGCTGTCTATCCGTGATTTTGAGATGTGAGAGTTTCAGATTTGCCCAGAGCCAATTCCCAGCCACCTTCCAAGCAGCGGACAGTTTCTCATAGCACAGGCCTGATTCAATGACACAAATAAAATGAATCATCATCTACATTGAGGAACTCTCTCCGTTGCTTTGACAGGAACATTAGGTACATGTACTAACTAAATTACTGTTTCTATTTCATTTAATTGACTCAGAACTTTAGTTTTACGCTAAAACAAAAAAAGTCTTTCAGAGTTTCAGTCCGGGAAAGCATTTGACACACCCTGTAGCTCAAGATAGAGACCAAGTTCGATCCTGACGCTATTTTGTTGCCTATAAGTCAGATATTACATCAGAAATAAAGGTGACCCCCTGGCTGCCATTTTCTCGCCTACTGAAATGCACCTTCACGAAGGAAGGTTTCGTCTGCTCTAAGAGAAAATGTCAAAGCTTGACTAAATGTCAAGGTTTCATTCCACTCAAACAGTGTCCTGAAGAACAAGTGCGAGGGAGAGCCAATTTTTAAATACATTTATTGATACTACACTAAAGCCCAATAAAAACAGTTTAAAAACCCCAACGTAAGGTGACTAAACTCCAGATTCTGCCAGAAACCGAAACGACTCTGTATATAATATCTATATTATAAATAACCCTAGTTATTTCACATTTTGTGACAACCTTAATCTAATTTGCAATTCTTACGTGTTAAGAAGAGCATTTCAAACGAAAATTTACCCGTAAAGACCAGAGACCTACAAGGTTGTTGTTCCAGGGGAACTATAATGAACATAAAGCAACAAAAGTAGAAACTCAAGAAATACCAGACTTAGGTTTCCCAAGCAGGAAGGCAACAAAAGCCAGAAAAGGAACTCGAAAAACCACTGCTGTCATCTTTTGACAACTAATTCTAAAGCCAAACAATTCCTTATAATAGACAAGTTGAAGACCAATTCCCAGCTGTCAGATGCGTAGTTGGGTAACTTTCGCAAAACAAATGTTGTTTTATATTACTGCAGTTATTACTGATATTACTTGTGTTCTCCTCAGTAAGTCACCTTTTCCTTAGGTGAAAGGAGACGGGGGGGGTGAGGGGGAAGAAGAAAAAATACACAAAAACAGGGAAAAAAAAAATGCAAGTACCACATAGTCAGGAAGCTCTTACTCCGCTGCTGAGATGCTCAGCAGGCTAAGCGCTACCTTCACCTTGTGACTTCAGCTCCTGTGAAACAGGTACCAAATCAAAGCTAACCGTAACAAGTACGTAAACATCGTCCGCCACTTCCGAGGCACTGAAACAGAGCTGCCCTTTTCCTCCTTGAGACGCCAGCCTTCCAGTAAGAGCGGCTGGCCGTTACTGGGGCTGAAGCGAGTTGAACTGTGACCACTCAATGTGTCAGATAAATAATAACTGCATCTACGTACGCACACACTCTACCGAGCCACAGAACTGCTGCATGTCTCAACACTGATTCTACAGCATCTTTTGTTCTTCAACCAGTTCTTAAACGTCCAAATCCCACCCGTATTGCAAAGCTAGGCACACATTCCTCATTTTCAGATACAATTTAATATTACTCACGGACATGCGCCTTGAGGGAAACAAATACCTTCCAGCTTCATCTGAATTTTAAAGAGATTTGGTCTTTAGACTAGAAGTGACACGCACCCAGCAAGCTCCATCGATCAAAGAATCCTTTGCTAGCAAAGCTTCGGCAAACGGTGCGCAGCGAACCGTGCCCCAGTGCATCTGCTAGATAAGTTGATTTCCGAAAAAAATTGTTGTGAAGCTGTGCAAGACCAAGCCACCTGTGGGGAAACAACCGAGTGAGAACCACACGTCCAAGAGCGTTCATTTGAGTTCCAGTGGGACTCAAGCCCACTCTTCACGAGCGTGAAGCAGAAGCTGGGACCACGCACGAAGGCGCTCGCACAGACCATTTTTAAATGGGTTCAGTTCACTAAAGTTAGTAAATTAAAATAAATTGATACCGTACAGAATTACAACTGCTTTGCGTCAATCTTACAACAGAGGAGTAAGTTAGTGCGAGATAACGAGTTATAATCTATGTTAAACCAGCAACTGCACCCTTTTCATAGCCTGTGGTAAGCAAGTCAAAGCAATTAAATACCTCCCCGTGCGCGTCCTGCAGGCCGTAAATCACTTCGCGGCCCTTTCAGCATATGGGCCGCAAGACCATAGGGCCAAGTAAAGGCAAGCGTGGGCCTGAGAGGGCAAAGAACTGGCACTGCAAGCGTGTTCGACCTCTCCCCTGCCCCACAGAAAAAGCCAGGGCAGGTTAGAGGCGATGCTCAGCCCAGTTCCTGCTTTGCACAAAAGCTTTCATGCTTACAGACTCGGTTACGTAAAATGACATCAAGACACATGCAGAGATTATTTTTCCCCCCCCACAGGACGAAGGCAACGTGAACATAAAGTTGTCAGGAAATAACGGAAGACCGCCCGTATGTTTCTCACACCGTGGTCTGAGTTACTGTAGGTACTCGTGCATCTCCGCTCCGCAGCCAGCTGTTTTCAGCAGCCACAGCTGTTTTTACTGCGGCGTAACAGGTGAGGCCAACCTCTTCTCTAGCCTATAACAACCTCGGTGTTAAGCTACATCAAGACATATCCACTTTGCCTAAGTCTGAAGAATCTATTTTGCACTATTTATAAATATGGGTAAAACATGATGCAGCTGGGGACCCACTATCCCCCACAGGACACTTGTTGTTAGCTAGCCACATTGATTTCTCCTACATCTCTGACCTCACACTCTTTATCCTCACAAACTGCAGGTGTTAAGCAGGTTCGGATAAAAAAAATTTGCTGCCGGTGTAGCTCCTAAGTAAGCCATGCCACAAAAGGGGAAGAAGAAAGCGGTATATAATGACGCACCTGCATTCTCATGCATCTCAGCATCTCTCAAGTTTCCAGGCTGCGTCTCTTCCTATCTAATCCTCCTGGCGAGAAGGACCGGTTAGGAACACCGTTAGGTTTCCTCTGTTCCCTGCCTATCACAAATTTTACTAGAGGATTCTTATGCCTTTCAGTTACAATTCAAATTGCACATCACCTACAGCACTGTAAGAAGGACAGATTTTTATGGCAGTATCCCGAAGTAGCTGATATTTTCTAGTTCTCTCTGCCTGGACAGAGCTCCTAACGGAGCAGAAAGATCTAAAAATCAGTGTTTGGGCCTGATATATCAAGTCATAAATGCTGAGAGGACAAACTTTCAGGGGCATGCTTTCCAGAGTCCACCAAGTAGAAATCTTTGGAACAAATCAATACACTCCAATTTAATCAATACACAAATCGATATGCCTTCTACAATTGCTTCTATTCCCTATTAAAACGTTCAAATGTTTAAACTAGTCTCATAAATTCTACAATTCACGGTGCAATACACAAATCCTGCCTGCTTCAGTTTGCGATTCGTGAGCTTTTAAGCTAATCGAAGTCAGACGGAGCTACTCCGCGTCAGAGAAACGGCTCACGTCTTAGTCCTCAAAACCACGAGAACCATCGTTCGTTTTCCTTCGTGTTATTTAAACAGGGCTTTGCATTCAGGACTCCACAAGCAGACCCGACGTTTTCTTTCGGTGCTGCTTCCTTCAAGCGCTGTACAATCGCACGTCATCCCTAATGCACGTTCCCTGGTGCAACACATTACTGCATCGCAAGTAAAGACAGACGAGCAGAAGGTGGCAATAGAGCATCAAATCAAAATCTCTACGCACTTTATCCACAGCGAGACGCTGGCCATCCCCGCAACACACACGTGCGTAGGTCGTACACCTCCACCGCAAACGCAACACCATTTAGGCATGATTTCTTGCAGCTACGTTACTCTCGGGTAAAGGTAAAGCTGGCATAATTACAAGACTTGGCTAACCACGTCGGGACGCTGCCTCCACGGCTCCCTCCACCTAGCAGAGAAACAGGGAAAGCAGGTTTTTTTCTGCAGTTCATGAGTAGAAAAAATTATAAGCCTGTGCACCTCTCCGGCTGAAAAGCCGAATATTTAAGCACCTATCTCTAAGCCAGAACTGGAAAGTGTTATTGTATTTTATACAATAACATTCCCCTTCGCTTCTAAGAAGTCGTCTCCAGCACTGCTGTACAGCACACAGAAAACTTCATATTACTCTTTCCAAGATTAAAAACGTTTCGCTTGAACACGTAACTGTCAACCAGGTAACCACACAAAAATAAAGCTCATCTGAAGTTTGTCGTCCAGCTTGTAAACACTGGCCCTCAAGCAGCCAAAACCATCATGTCGCGCCACTGCGCCGAGAGCCTTCTCAGATACGTAAGGATTATCTCAAATTCCCTTTTTCCACTAGAAACGTGTCCTGATTTACAGCCCTATTCCCGACCAGGGGGGCAGGACCTCCGCTCCTTCGGCCGAAGGGACACCAAGGAAGCAGACGTGTCACCCACTGCCTTAAAAGAGGTGATGATTTAAAGCGCAACTAGGAACTTTTTTTTTCCCCCCTCCATGGTTCTGAAGTAGACAAATACGACGGGATAAAACGACGAGGGGGGCCGGGGAATCGTTTTTAGCACTATCTCATGTGCAACACTTCAAAGATGCGAGATGCTATGCCACAAGCAACGACAAGCCTCTTCCAAACACTGACCTTCACACGCGTTGCAGAAAACTGTTTTCTTGAAGTTTCAAAATATTTCACGTAATTGCTTTGAAGGTCTGCATAGGTTTTGTGGCGTCAAACCTGTCAACCCAAAGATTCTTCTTAACGTAAGCACGGCAATTAAACAGACCGTCTCTCCCACGTGCCACTGCCCCACTTCCCCCGCCGGAGCCCACTGGGCACCAGCTCGGGCCCTGCGGAGTTTTCAATGACCCGAATCACGGCGCCAAGTCACACCCCGCAGAACCATGCTTACTAGCAATTATTTGGGTGTAAGCGCTAGTGTTACCACAGGCAGCGGGAGCTGAAACCCAAGCGGTCAATCTTAGTTACACGCATTTTGTCCCCCTCGCACGGACACCGTGGTTACTCCACGCCAACCAGCGAGTAGCACCGAAGACGATGGGAGCACGTGAAAGCAGCCTGATGAGAAACAGGCAGGGGTTGAACTCCCTACCTCAAGAGCAAACGGAGGGGAACCGAGAGGCAAAGCATGAGCGACGTTCTCCCTGGCTCCCTTAGCAGTGACCGTGGCTGGCGACTGGCAGGTCTCCGTCCTGGCAATCAATCACTTGAGGCTGGAAACTGATACAGAGCGGGCAGAAACGATGCGCGGCGATCATAACGTGCTAAGTAAACATTTCTGGCAACAACTCGGTCTGCAAGTATATCGGCACCCCAGCACTGCCGGGGGGGAGATCAGTGCGAATACCAAGCTATTAATACATTCGCAGACTTGGGTCCCAGCTCATCCACCACAAAAAGGATTCCGAGAGCGCATCCATGGCTAGGCACGTCGTTTTCTCTATGTCAGCGTAAAAGATCGGACTTAAGAAAACAATAAAACGAAGCAAATGCAAATAGCCAAAATATCGAACACCCTGAAAAAGCTACCCAAGTTACGTGCCGTGTTAGCAGAAGTTACTGAAGGGGCAAAGAGAACAAGATGCTCAACGAAGATTTCAAATGACTAAATATCCAAGCACATCGGTGCCTAGCCACCTAACATACCCAAATGCCATCTTTAAAACAGTGTTTCCATATTGACGCCGAGTTTATAAATTGACCATTTAAATGCCACGACAAGCCCTGCCGAACACGCATCGGAAGGAAGATGTACACGTACAAAAGCCGTAGTTAGGTATTCACACGTGCACATGTTCCGCTCGTAGCAGCCATACCTTCAGCTCGCTCTAACCCTAAGCCAAGGACACACGTCCCCACGCACCCGTCCAGCGAGGCAGTGCGAGGACAGCGGCCTCCCGCCCACGCCAGCCGCCTGGGCTGATGCCCCAACAGCAGACGTGCCATGCGCTCACCTCCCTTAAAATTTTAAGTGAAGCCGTTACTGTCGAGCGCTTGAATGCGTGACAGCACAATTTTAAGGCATCCTCAGAGACTACTTTTGCACAGCAGTACCCTGAACACTAAAGTGACTGTTACCCCACTGCAGTCTTCTGCCTGATTATATTTAATTTACTAGCATAGCAATTTTCTGATAAAGGCATGAAGGGCTGGAGGCAGCTGCTGTAAATTAATACAGCTCCATGAATTTGGTGCAAAGCACCTACATTCAGCTTTTTATCCAGGAATAATTCTATACGTTCATTCTTTGTGAATGAATCTAGCTTTCCAATTTCGCAATCAACCTATGAAATACCTTGGTCTTTCCCTTGTTTTTTTTCCTCTCCTCCTGAAATAAAGAACTAGAATCCCCATTAAAAAAAAACCAAACAAATCAACATGCATCAGGATGTTATGAATAATAACACGTGAATAACTCGTCGCACCGATAGGCAATTTCAAGCCCACGTTCTCATCGTACAGCTGAAACGCTCTTCAAACAGCACGCGCTTTTTCTGTTGAGATTGAAGAGTTGAAAAAAAATAATCAGGGGACAACAATCCCCTCGCTAACAAATAGTAAAATTATTAGCAGATGCTTTCTGAACAAAACAGTCTGGTTTGCTTCAATATTAGGAACTTATTCCTGAGCAAAATGAAGCAAGTAAAACATAGAACGGGGCAAAAAACCTATTAGCTAAATGTTGGATGTTCTTTAAAAAAAATAGTTGAAGGGTAAGCTACACAGCATAGCAACCAACACGTAGCAATCTCTTAATTATCAGTGGTTTTAAATAACTTGGCTTCACTGCTATCACAGCTCCTGACTGGTTAACACATAAGGAAAATTATTCAGAGGCTATTTCTTGCGCCGGCTCGTTGTCTGGCTTGGTGACAACATTACACGACCTCAGCTCTCCGACAGGCTGGCAGGGGAGCGTCGTTCCTGTTTAACCTTCATTCCAGAACACTGGCCTTTATCAGGGAAGTGTCACACTTCAGCCACATATAAATAACCTGGCTTCCCCTCAAAATGTGGACTTGGGCGTTAACTGTGTTGGTTACATGCTACAATTGCCTCGACATAGGAGTCCAGTTCAAGGGAAATGACGAGTAAGATTCATTCTTGTTCTTTGGTGGTTGGTAACTATGGAGGCGATTAAACAGGACAAACCAATTCAAAGAAAACGTAAAAGAGTGAGAAAGGTATGAAAGACATTTCCTTTCAAAAACAAAAGCATTAATAACTCCTAGACAATATTTTCCTTAACTCCCTGTATCGGTATCTCTTCAGTAAGTTAAAATTGACTTACACGCCACGAAAACACCGTCACACACCCAAAACCAAACTTCGTCATCATCAACCATCACCCCCCAAGCCTTGGAAAACCATCGCAAGCTGATTTTATACCCGTGACGTAACAAAAAAAAAATAACTGACGTGTACATTCGGGAGACGAGCTCATCTTTGAGACCATATCCCAAAGAGTGACAGCACGCCTTGTAAAGGAACAGCAGTGGGACAACTGTCAAAACATTTACACTCAGTACACGCGTGAAGGTAAATGAAACTCCTTTCTCGCCGCGTGCATAGTTTCACGTCAACGCGGCACTTGGGCAAATATACGCGCTTGTATTTCAGTGGGTCTACAGCCCTTGAAAGGTACCGTCACCTACGACTCAAACTCAATTCCTGTTGTTATACGGATGCCTTTTGGCAGTGTTTATTTTAATAGCACTAATATACCGGTAATACTTTAATGTGCCAAACTAAACCAGAGCCTTTTTTCCTGCTAACACTAGCACCCAGTGGTTGAGCTGGATAAAATTACGACTCCGCAGAGCGTGTGAACAGCGGCCTTCGAGCAACTCCTAGCGCTGCTATAGCACCGTCAAGGAGAGCTAGAAAACATCAGCTGTCACACACAGGTAACAGCTGTACGACTGCACCTACGCTGTTATTGCCGAGGACATGCTGCAGCTCAGAAGGCAAAATGCGAGCTTAAGGGACTGCGCTTTGCTTCCTCCTAAAACGGCCATGATGTTAAAACATCAACCCGGCTCTCAGCATTTTCATCATTTCTCCCACTTGCAATCAGAGCAGAGAACGTTTAAGGAAGGGCAAAAAGCCATCTTAAAAGTTCCTGACTAGGAACTGCGCAAACCAGACTAAATTCTTACACCAACAGATGTTTTTTGGTGCAGAGCAATGTCTGCAGATTGTCTAACCGTTTACAGTATATGGGCAAGTTGCTTGGTATTACACCAAAATTAACACTTTTGGTGCTTGCAGTCTCTCTCGTGTTGACAGTCTAGCCATATAAAAAAAATCTGTGCGTGCAGAACACATTAAGAAAATCCTTACTACCATTTCAGTGAAAACCTCTAGAACGTTCAATGCTTTGGAGCGGAGCCTTAAAAACCTGGCTGCCGTGCCAGCGGTCAGCTTTCTGCCCTCCCCGTGAAAATTCGTCCAAAAGCGAACGAGTCACAAGCCTTCTAAAAAGCGAGCTCACGTTTCACGTTACAGTGCCTTTCCTGCGTATGGCACTTGCCATCACCAGGTCTCGACACGCTCCGCCGCCGTTTTGCCGCTTCTTTAAACACAACTTCGAAGGTCAATTATAGTTCTCTGGAAGATTCAGTTTCGGCATCCTCTGCCCTCTTCCATCCCTGCTGAGCACTGAACTGTGGTTGTGCTATGGCTCCGCGTCGCCCCTCGCAAGCAAGGCACACGGCCGGCAGGTTCTTCCCGTGGCACCGGGCACCAGCAGAGCAGAACAGAAGGAAGATTGTCTCTCTCAATACTCTTGCCGCGTGCTACACATCAAGGGAAAGGACCGACGACCTCACACGTCAAGGGCTGCAGAAGAAAAGGCGGCAGGCAAAAACATGCGAGGGAAGCGTGAGGACCAGAGCAGGGCAGAAAGCGAGAAGAGTAAGTTGTATTCGCTTGGAGATGCTACCAAACGTTCCCCCGCAACCCGAATCGATGAACAGCTCCCGTCTCATCCCCCCAGCGCCCCAGGCTCACAGACTGGGTCCCATCTTGCCAGGGACCTACCTAAAGGGAATTGGTTTGGCTCCACAGGATGAAGCTGTTATCCGTTTATACGATGCTAAGTCCCTACATCCTACGTAAGATTTCTAAGTTCCTACACTTGAACAAAGTTATTTTAAAATCAGGAAGCTACGGTAAAAAAAAAAAAAAATCATTTTCCATGTTTGAAATGAAAGACAGGAACAACACGTGACACCAAAGGTAAGAAAATGGAGTACGTGCATTTCTTGTGCTACAGAATCAATAGACGCTTTTTCCTCACGAAACTCCTGCATCACTCCGCACACAAAATGCATGAAGTGCCGCCGTAAGGGCTTGCCGTTTCATCCTCACTTTTTAAACCCAGCTGTGACTACGAAGTTATTCATTTCCTGACGGCTTCCTTCTGAATGCCAAGGTTTTATAAATAAAGCCATACTTAGAAGAGCAACAGAGCAAGATAAACAGGCAGCTACTGCGGAGACTCAAACGCCTACTCATTTGATTTCTGTCTCTGGTACCCGGTATCCTTTTTTTAGCGTTTCAGTTTTGTTATCGATGATACGCCCGTATTCAGCAGAACATTTCCACTGCAGCGATAGCTATCTCTATTCTTTAACGTCGCTAATTTTCCTTTCTAAACCTTGGATTTCCCCTCCCTGAGTCGAAGAAGACATCCTATATATATCTAGGACATCGGGCTTCGCGCGTCCCACCCCAGCAGCTGCAATGGAGATGACGGCAGGAATCCCCCTTCATTCAGGGAGAATTGCCTCAGCTCAGGGAGGGACAAGTTTGTGAGAGAGAAAATTGTGAAAGAGAAAATTACTGAGGATTATTAAACCCAGAGACAATATCCGGCTCAAGAAATCCCCAGAGTCAAAAACAGTTGGAGGCTGTGAGATTATTCAGGGGACGTACCAGATCTGCTTGCCCTGTTCTTACTCTTCCCCAAGCACCAGGCTGCGGCTACGGTTAAGGAGAAAACACCGAGCAACACAGACCCTCGGGTCCGATCTCGAAATGGAGCTTTTACGGTGGTTTGGATCCAAGCGCCAGACCAACTTCATTGCCTCGCGTGCTTTCAGAGCGCCTGAAGAACAAGGCAAGCAACAGTTCGTGGATTAACAGCGTATTCACAGTTCCGCTGCAAACACCACCAGAGCGGTTTTAAAAACGTCAGTTGAGAAAATAGGAAGAGGAATGAGAACAAAGCAGGGCGTTTTGTAAGTTTTTGGCCACCCTAGAGGTCGCAATCTTCAGACAGACAATCTCCTGCTGGAGAGTTGTGAGAAGATACGGAGCAAACGGCAGCTCCCAGCTAAGCCTGCTAACAGCGGGATATAAATAAAACCGTCACGTACTCTCATGTTAACCTTTTCCTAAATGGGAGGATCACTTCCTCCTCCTCCCAAAACACCGCCTGTGCTCTCCTGGGCAGTACTGGCCTTCCTTGGGCCACTTCTGTTATTCTGCTTCCGATACGTTTCAGGACAAGCGTCCAATGTTGAACGTTATTTATTGAGGATCCCATATCGGGCTTATTTCAGTATTTGTCCAATTCTTAACTCAAGGCAAAATCCAGGTTTTTCCAGCTGCTACGCCATTTTAAAGTTTTAGAAGATTAACGGCTCAGTCCAAAAAAATAAAATCATCAACTGCTTTCCTCGAACAGTTACTAAACGTGGACCCCACCAACTTCTTCCACTGCACGTTACCTCCGATTCACCCGCAAGCGCTTTCTCCCGCCGCAAGGCACAGCTGTAGGTTCTCACCAACTCCACAGCCACCGACCCCAGTTTTGCGTCACTCGAAAGGCACTGCTTGCTTGGGTTTTTTTTTTATTTCCGCTATTTGCATTCACTTAAAAAAACAAAAATCTCTTTTATAACAAACCGTGAACAGACTCTTTAGAAGGTATGCAGCTCCCATCTAAAAAATGGCTGGTTACGTCTAAGTGTTAAAGCAAAGGGCTAAAAAAGTAGTGCCTAGTACCTAGTAGTGTGCAGGATTTTATCCAAGCGCTTTGACTTTAGCTCAACTGCATCAGCTGACTCCCCTCTCGAGCATTTATAGTCATTAACATTTGCTCATCTCAAGCCATTAATACGGTCTTTGCTTCATTTAACGTACATTCACACGCTCTATACCCACTTGCATCTGTGTGTATGTATATATATCACATATATATACACACACACACTCTCTTCCATCTATTTGTTTTTTCATTAAAAATGTTAGGAAAAAATCCTAATTGCACAGCTTTGATACTTAGAATACGCAGCTTCCTCTCTGTCATTTTTATGATCTTTTTAGTTAATGTAATTACCGCTACAGCAGAGCGTAATTTGTTCTCATGGCTACAAATTATCGAGACAAATTGCTGTGACGTTACAGTCTGAGCAAAACAAGAGCAGACAACGAGGCAGCGCAGCTTTCATCAGCTGCTTTAGCTAAAAAGGCTCCGAGTACACAAAGGAAATAAAAATTACTTCCGCTACCTTCGCATTGCCACCTCTGCAGCCACGCAGGCCCCCGAACCACGGCCACAGGTGCTTGAAAAAAGCAGAGCGGGTTTGCAGGCACTTCAAAATACCTGTAATATACGGCAGCCCTTTCCCTCCTTTCTTCCCCTCACCCAAGTAAACATGGAGAACGCATTTTGTGCGGGAGTAAACAGATTGCTCATGTCACAGTTCATTAAAAGCTTTGCGTTCCCAACGTGCGGTATACTTTGGGGGCAATAGTTTGTTACCTCATGTGGCTCGCTTTCAACAGACAAAAAGTTTGGGGGTCTTACTTTTTCTTAATTATTATCTCACACCATCGTAACGTACTCTAGGGAAGCCCGTTATTTATAAAAACTGAGATATTACCCACCTGCCACTGATGCTTTATGAAGTGAAAAAACCCTACCCTACCCATTACAGCAGAAAGAGCCATGAGACTGGCCTAGTTCATCCTCAGACGTGTCAACGCAAACCTTTCTACCATTAACAACTGCATTTAACACAAACGCAAGTCTCGCCTCCAATTGATTTTTGCAGCGATTCTTGAAATACAACCAGTGAAACAACAATCTTCCGAGAGACGAGAACACGCAGGAAGCGCTCAGACTGACCGAAGATTCCATGCCCGTTGTTAAGTGGCACTTCAAGACTGAAGAGTGACCTTTCTGCGGTGTGCAAACACTCTTAAAGGCGGGCTCAAGCTCAGAAGGATGACTTCAGACACCCCCCAGTCTTTGGTGGCGTTTGAAACCCTGACGAAGTTCTTCACCTTGGCCTCGTCGTCAGCCCCTACCTGTGCCAGAAAGAGCACCGGAACACGCATGGAGAAACACAGAGGCAATGATATTCTGCATTCACGTTTCATCTCAGATGGTTCCTACCTGCATTCTGACTTTTACTCCCCGCCAGAAGTTAATGTACTGAGCAGAAGACGTACCATTGCCTGCCACGTGGTTTCGTCTAGCTGGAGAAAAGACCAATTGGAGACAAGAACAGCATAAAATAATTGAATTGCAACTTCCAAAAGCCACCAGAGGTTATGCTTGCTTATTTTACCGAGCTTACCTGTTTAGTCCTACAGATGTATAAAGATTTGGACTGCTTCTGCATACGCGTTATGATATGATCGCAGGACAACTTGTCAAGGTAGCTTGCTGCTGTCCTTTAAACATAAAGGAAACACGGAACACCAAAAAGCTACTAGCATCCAATGAATTTGTCAAGAGCAGTTGGAGGAAGTTTAGTTTCCCCATCCTTACTCATCTCTCAACACGAAGCCTCGTCCAAAACTGCCCCCCTACAAGCGTTTTTTAGAAAGCGGCCAAATACCCCGGTACGCCCGAAAGGATTTGCAAACCGGGACAGGAGGAGAGAAAAGGCAGTCACTAATTATCTCAAACATTAAAACAAGGAGCATAGCTTCAGAAGTAAGCGGCCAGCATTGAAGAGAGCCCAGACATGTGTTTTCATCTCTGACACAACAAAGAAACTGCAAAACCAGCAGGAGAACAAAGTGTTTTCTCAACGTATGTTTATAAACAGAACACAAGAAATTTGTCTGGCTGATAAGAACTACTCATTCTCTCTCTGGAAAAACCATAACGCCCTTTTCACTGCCACGGTTGCAGTAGAAGAGAATAAATAAGATCTTGGCAGAAAGGCTCAAACAGACTTAAAAACAAAAACCATCAAAAAAACCCCAGCCAAGCCATTGCTCTTCGCAGTCAACGCTTCACGAGTCAGGTTTTACTTTACAGCTGGAAAACGAGCCACGGAAAGGCTTAGGACTTCCCAGCTACCAAGCTGCGGACGGCTATTTTCAAGCACGGCTACACAACACTCAGGCAGTCTACGTTCAAACCTAGTGCTGGAAACTTGAATTATCCCGTGTGCCTTTACAGTCCATTACCTTCAATTTCTGATGGAGCAGTCCCTCTGCGGCTGTATTTAGCTTAGCTGCTAATTGCCTCAGCTTCTGAAAGCATTCCACGTAAAAATCAATCGCAAGAGCGACATACTTTTAAGTCTTCGTTGAGACTTTGGCATTTCTCCCATTTTGCAGTCTCTGATCCCAAGAAGATGGAAAGAAAATAACCGTGACTTCTTCATGCTCGCTTTGGTTACGATGAACATGTTTTTCCTTGCAGTTTGTAAGACAGGCAAGATCACGATGAATTAAAATTCATCGTGAAAAGAAAAAAGGAGTCTCTTATGTACCTACAAAGAAATACAAGAACGCAAAAAGCAGTGCAAACTCGCCATACTCCATTTCATTCTTGTTTTGAAGGAAACGGTCTAAAGGCAAAGGTAATTTATTCATTATGCCCATTTAAACTTTCATGGCCGCTGAAGCTGCCAACAAAAGCACCACTTCATGTGCAACGCTATGCTGGTTTTTTCAGATGTAGATATCTCTTCCCTAGAAACTTCAAACAGGCAGGTAACAGTCACAACTTAAAAATCACCGCATATCCAGACAGAATTTACAGATACGCATTTTGTACCATTTTGAACACAGCGCAGAAATTAATAGGCAACAGCAACGCAACTGGAAGGGAAGGAGTACAGCTAAAACCATGACTTTTCACAGAATCGTGAACCACAGACTGACAGAATGGTTCGGGTTCGAAGGGCCTTTCAAAGATCCTCTATTCCAACCCCCCGCCATGGGCAACGACACCATGTTTTGCGTTGGTGAGCACAAGCATTTCAGACGCAGACCTCAAGAGACGCAATTTAACTGCTCATGGACGCTGACAAACAAAGAAGCAGCTTTGCATCCACTTTTTAAGCAGGAAAAAAATGTAGAATAAAGGTAAGGTGCGGATTTAAGATCCTTCTGTCAGTTCCAAAACTTCCAGTGCTCACTGTTAAAGTCTTAATGCAAGCGTAAGTGTCCTCTGCTTACAGCCTTTTTCCAAATACGACAATGAATTTATCCAAACAAAAACACCACCAACAGAGCGTGTGACAGTCAACTAGCTAAGTACTCAGAATCGGCTCGGATCAGAGGGCACATCAGGCTGAAAAAGTTTTGAAAGAAGACCAATTCTTCACACTGGAAAAACAAGCTTCCTTTCCTCAAACAACTTCACCTACGTATCGCCGTTACTTGATAGAACGCCAGTCCTGGTAAGCAACCGAGCGGTGTAAAACAATGAGCTTCGCTACTTACTGAAGTAGAGGAAAACTAAGCGTTGCATTTGTTACTGAGTACGTAATGAATCAAACCTTCCAACACGTACAAATAAAAATAACTAAGTGTCCCATTATAGATTCCAGTTCGTTAACACAATTCTCCGGGTGAATTCACGCTGTAAAGCACGGCCCGTTCACAGCTTCCCAAAACAAAGTGTAGGATCCAATTCTGTACTCATTTCAGTAAACCAAATGTAGTTATGAGGACTAACCAACGAGTCAGTTCTAAACTGATCGGGCACTACACAACTCCTTCCCAACTCTAAGGCTGCTGAATACATATCAGAAAACGAAATTACACCCTCCCTTTGCTCCAGTTCCAAAACTTGACTCCTCTCCATTGACGTTAGTTGAATTTAGCATGCAGAATTACCCTCTTGGCACCACAGAAATGCAATCTAATAAGCACAGGGGTTTCGCCCAAAATTAACACAACCATTGAACCATTTTGGTTGGAAAAGACCTTCAAGATCATCAAGTCCAAGCGTTAGTCTAGCGCTGCCACGTCTACCACTAAACCACGTCCCTGAGCACCACATCCATGACGCTATGCCGCTTACAGTTATCGATACTGACTACTGCTGCATTAACCTAATATTCTTTAGTATTCCTTGCATTAAGCAGACAAGTAAATTGCCAAACACGTCAATACTTCAGCGATTCTTGCAAGCACCAAATCACTCTCTAAAAGTTTACCGGCATGAATATGAAAGGTATGCTGCCAAGCTAAAGAGTTCGCCAGATGTTTCAAAAAACAAGGAGACACAGCGCACACAGCTGTAAGTCGTGTCTTTAGGAATCCAGGACAGATCCTTCAGCAGAGAAATTCCACTGACAGGAACTCTGCCGTACTGCTGACGCATCGAATCTGTACCTGTATGGAGTAGCATCAAACCGCACGGAGGGTTTTCCTTCCCTGCCAGGTCTGACCTGCTCAAATTTTAATACCGTACGTTCCCATGGCTGAAGAGATTATAATGTAAGTGTGGAATACAAATCATAGGGGCTGAATAAGGTTTGCACGTAGAAGTTGCACACTACCGCGTATAGTGCATTAGTTCATGAAGCAATACATACATTAATTAAAGAAGCCTAACGAGAAAAAAAAAAACAGAGGCAATAGAAAAAGTTCTAATGGAAAGACAGTAAATAATGTCTTTTAGATTCATCTTGGAAGTCATTCAGCAGGGCAACTTCTACCGCCTAGCTGTGGATCTGGAGAAAGTTAAACCCAGTACAGCTAAATGGGGATTCAGGAATTCATCCGTTCTCCAGCGTCACCGCTCAGCTCTATGAACATCATCTGCGAACACGAACCATCGTAGTGCAGCCCCCTCCCACGGAATTGTATGAAAAAAAGGATGTAAACCAGTTTGGAAAGAGATGGAGCTTTTTTCCCTCTTTTTCCTGCTCACCAGAACAAACGTTTGCCCCGACCCCCTCCAACTAGAATCCCATTTTCAAAACCGTACATTGCCTTTGCTCCGCTTTGAAGTCGCAGAGTAGACGCCACAAGCCCTCCTTGGCATCCTGAGCTCTGGTTTTGCCTGCAGAGTAGCCAGAAAGCCACTCCAGAGAGACCTGCTGTCCCATTGACCACTTTTCCAGTTGTATAATTTTTTATGGTCTCACAGCCGCCCCTTTGCATTCCAACGCACCTGTGTAAGCTCGCTAACGAGGAAACGGAGATCTATTGATCCCTGCTTTTTCCAAAAATACAGTAGTAGATATAAAACGTATTATACTCAGGGAAGTGCAAAGAATAGCTTCTTATGACCCAAATAATACAAATCCGGCGTATCTATGTCCAAACAAAGAACAGACGTCAGATACGCAACTGCAGCACTCGGAAAAGACTGTTTTAAGCTGACCACAAAGAGATTCTTCTATCGGACCTAAACGACGACACAACAAACGTCTCCCAGTCTTGAGATCTTGCGGATTTTGGCATTCAGCAACTACTCACAGAAGTTTTTGGTCCTCTAACGTTAAAAAAACCATCAGGATGAGCATTAAGAGATTCCAGGAAGATTCTCCTGCGAAGCTGGGTGTTGAACGCCCCAGCGGCTGACTCGCTTCACCCCAAAAAATTACTGCATCTCTCAGCATTTTATCCGGTGCTGTAGCTATGGTCCCAGTTCAAGATCACCAACGAAGACAAAACAAAAAGGGGGAATGCCTGTTCTGCTGCCTGGCTCTATGGAAAGCTGGGGAGAGCATGCGCCATAAACCCAAGAGCACATGCCATAAACCCCGTAGGCGTCTTCTATCAAAAGCTTCACAAGTGTAAGACAATGCTGAGCCCTTCGTGTCTTGAAAAAGCAGAAGAGAGCATCCTCCTCTCACTTCAGGCAGTACGAAGGCTGAGTTGAGCCCCGGGAAAATCCGTGTGAACGCAGTTCCTATTTCCACTGGTACCTCTACGATCAGACAGGCGAGACACTTGTGTTTTTGAAAGGCACGGCAAAACGACCAGAAACAGTCAGAGTGTGAAATCTTAGAGCTGATTTTGACCTACTTCTGAGAATCCCTGACGTTCGCGTGTTGTTTGGCGTTTACCTACACCAACGCGACCATCTCAGGGTAACGTTTAAAGCTCTTTGAGAGCTCAAGCTTGTGTTTACGGCTCGACAGGCAGAAACGTAACGTAAGGGACAAAAGCAGGGGAGGAAAAAAAAGGAAAAAAGAGCACCTATATTTCAACAACCAACATGGCAGGTTGCTTGAGATAGGGACAATGCGGCGCGTAGAACAATGCCTGGTTTACCGATACGACCTCTGAAACCTTTCAAAGGCATAACATCAAGTTGGATTAGTACTCCCCTCAAAACTAAAGAAATTTTGGGTTCCTCAGCATCAGAATCTCTCCTGGCTTCTCACAGAAAGCACATAGCTACAACGAAGGAACAACAACGCGCTGCAGATGATCATTAAGACAGATACGACACGACATGTTTCCAAGAAGCAGCTTCCAGTTATGTTTCAGAGACCTGATAACCCGTCAAACGTAATAAACTAAATGGCCCAAAACAAATCGCTCTAATTTCATCTGTCTATATCACTACCTCTGTTTCCCCACAATGTATCCTCATGTAGCCCACGAGGCATAGATCTATACAGGACAAACTTGTATTAATTTTACACTTACCAACCACAAGAGGTATTAAGTAAGCATTGCATCAGGTCTAACATTTTTGCTCGGTACACAGAAGCAGTGCGCAAGTAATTATTGCAGATTTTTACATAGATTTTTACGAGTTCCAAATAACTGCTTCAGAAAAATCCCAGTAATGCAAAAGTTGTCCTCTACTCTGTTTTGCACACGGTTGTGTCTCTCTTACACCACGAATCCTAAGCTCATCTCACGGACTAAAGGGGATCCACTCCCTTAAGCAGGATGCATTTCAGCTTACAGAAAGGGTCGCCTTTGAAGAGCAAACCCCAGCTCTTTCGAAGCGTGAAACCAGTTTTAAGCAACGGCGTATCACTCGTGCACTCAGGCCTCCACGTCCATACGCCAAGGAAGGCAAACGTCAGGAGTAAGTGAATGATCCGGGGTGCTCAGAACTCCGCTTCCAGAAAGCAACAACTGAACCGCACTGCGAGCTCCACCCAGCATTCCCAAGGTACTGGAAGTTTTGCCTCCGATTCACAACAGGAATATTTACTTAGCGCTTAGCAGCTCAAATGGAAAACCAAATTCTAACGTAGCCACAACTAGCAGCACTTTGTTCTCATGCTACTCAAGCGACCTCCCTTTTAAAAGGCTAAAACTGTGTTGGGCCATTCTCCGTGGACTTTTAGTTTCCACAAAGGCATCTATTCACTGACACTAAACACAAGCCTGCCATCACTACCTTCTACACGTTGCTACGTCTGTGCTTCTGTTCAGAAGGACCTCTGAGCTACCAGAACTACAGCAAGCTTCAGGGGAGAAAAAAAGTTGATTTGTTTCCTTGCTTAGCAGCAACACATTTATACCCCATCTATCAACACAATTCTTGCTTAAAATGCTACTCAGAATTATCAAGTGCAAGCAAAGTTTTAGTTGGACGTAATTTTTTTTTTTTTAAGCTGAAATATTCCCAAACTCCAGTTCACTACAACTTCATGTAAGGATTTGTTCCTCCATGACATTTCTATGTCAGTACAACGGCAGTAGAGAGAAAGAAAAATCAGGAAGAACAGCAGAAAAAGATTTAAAGTCGTTACATGCAGCCAGTAGAGGAAAGTCTATAAAAGGCAAAACTGCCAGAATTTCTCAGCTCAAAATCTTGTCAGAGGATACTTTCTTTTTGTGTCCAATATAGCTGTAGTTTTTTAAGTCGAAATCTAGGAAAGGAGAACAGCCAAAAACCCAGCAGTCACCATCACCTTTTCAGAAGCAGGAAATTCGGAGTTAATGCTTGGCTTTGCCTTATTGAGATCAGAAATTGAGTCTGTCTTCCATATCCCATACACACTCCCTAAACAAAAAGTAGTCCCTTCCTCCTTCCGCTTTTCTGTCAAAAATAGTAAGTAGTGTAACTTTCCTTGTCACGGAAATAGTTAGAAAACACTGACATTCTCGTCAGACAAAATTTCTGTTCTTTAACCAGCCAATCCTAAGATTCTTCCAAATAACTTTGCGTTGCCATCCCCAATAGGTATTAACCGGAAATACTCTATGCAACCATTTCTCTCCCATCAGCCTACACTCTTCTGATGGACTTCACCGACTACCCGATTTGACAACAAGCATCCTACAAAATTATGATTGATTATCAGTGACTTTGAAAAAGAAGTGGTAGGACAACTATTGCGAGCCAAATATAGCAGGGTGTGCTTTGAAGCCCATGTGTGGGTGTTACCAGCAGAAGCTCAAGAATTTTGTTAGCAGCATATTTACGGATACCGTTTCCCAACGCATGGCGAGCCCTTGCATACCTACATAACCATCTGGCTGGCAAGGAAGTGGCTGTTTGGAGGGCAAATATCGGATTAGCTTTCTAGAAGTTATCTAGTGATATCATCTCTTAGAAAGCAGATGCGACGCATCTATCAACTCCACGATCAGCATCTAACCCAGACTTTCCAGTGACCAACAGCAAAATTAGCAATACCTCATCTGACCTCAGAAGAAGTCTCTGGAGCAGAGGAAAGACATCAAGCATGATACTTGCATATTCCATTCATTATACCACTATTCCTACTACTTCTTTTTAGCATATAGTAAATAAAATAATTTTAGCCAACTAGCTGAGAACAGGTTCTTCGGTCTTCTCTGCAATGACACGGCGAGGACCTTCTGCCAGTCTAGATGTCACTTGATAGCAAAGGAGGATTAAAGCTCCATAAAGAGACAGCAAGCAGAGTTCAAGAAAACTCCCTGCCCACAACTACTTCTCCCTACCGAATGGTGCAGCTTGTGGTACCTTGAAATAACCCGCGAGCTGCTAGCAAAGCACCACAAGCACTTGACCTGCACGTTCAGTCGTGTCACTGCCAACCAGAAAGGTAGAAGGACGTACACAGGTTGGCATTTGGTCGATTGGCACGGGTTACGTAGATAAAAAGTTAAGAGAATAGCATCCAGTTTCCCATTAGATGCTGATGTCACTTAAGGATAGCATGAACACCAAACACGAGCTTGTTGATTTTTTACTTCTTTCAGTGATTCAGTCAACAAAAGACGGTTTCATCAATTTTTCTTTTTAAAAACAGGAAATGTTCATTAAATGTGTACTCGAATTATTCGTGCATTTCTCTTCAATTCGAAGTCAAATACCTTTTGCAACATGCTGGCCATTTAAATGTCAATTCTTCATGTCCCCTTCAGTTACTTACCTAAAAAAAAAAAAAAGGAAAAAAACATTAATTTCTCACATTCTCAAATATATCATGAATACATACCCTCCTCTCCACTGCTCCCCTGTAAGTTTTCAGTACTTATAAATTAGGTCAGACTATTAGGGTAAGGGGTTTTGGTTATATTATTAGTTTAGATGACATGTTTCCACTTCTGCTTCAGCTAAGCATTCAGTAATTGAATTTAAGATTTTTTTTTCTTATTGGGTTTTTTCCCCTCCCCAGTAAATGATTTCTAAATAAAAGCTACTTGATGTCCTCAATAATTTGATTTCCACATTCTGTCTACTTACTCTGGAGAAAGAGTCATAATTGCTGTCACAGGAATAGAAATACAAAACAGTCAGCAAAAGTACCCCAACACGGTCTTCAGTACAGAAATTTGTGCAAATTCTTAACAGCTACCGGCAAAAAAAAAAAAAAAACCAAAACCTGCTTTCAGCAGACAGAGCACAGCAAACCGTGCGACTCCAGCTGACAGACCAGTTCATAGAACTCAGGTATAGCTTTCCCACCAATCTCCATAGGACCCGTATTTTAACCACTGAGTTTCTTTCCAGTTTTGTCATTAGTCTCTCGTGGCTTCGGAGATTAAACAGTGGCGTATAACGGTAGGTACCACCACCTGGCTGAGGCAATAGTTACTACGAAGAACACAGGAAAAAGCTTGCGGTCGATGCTTGCCTCTTCACTCATTCACTACTCAATGGTTTCGTCTTCCTTACCTGCCCTCCCTTTTCCTCCCAAGCCATCAAAATAATTTCAGAAGTTGATGCTCTTTCCTGGCTTTTGCCATCCTTCGTTTCAGGAAGGAATGGTTGGATTCACGACTTTTCCCTTCCAAACTTCATGTTCTTAACGGTAACCGTGACAACACCCAGAAACATTCATAATTTTAATTCTTAAGTGATTACGTTGAGGACATTACAAGGGATTGGAACCGTACTTCGTGTTTGCCCAAACAATATAATAAACAAACCCGTTTTGCAGCCCTGTCATTCCCTATGCTGTACAGAAACAGTTTTGGTTACTTGCACTAACTACTGTCCTAAAGCACTTTTAGAAATGACTGCAAATTGAAGTACAACTTCCGTGACAGAACAGACAGCTTTTGAGAAGTACCTGGCAACACTCGCGAGCCATACGTAACAACAACGACCAAGACAGACTGACCAGCACGCGTTGTTTGCCTCCAACAAGTCAGCACAGTGAGTTGGTTTGCAAACTCGTAAACCTGTGCTTGGTATGAGGGGGCTTGAATTTATGTTAGGTTTTTGCTTGCTTCCTTGCTTTACGAGGATCGTGTCTTTCAGGGGTTTTGCTTAACAGAAAAGGACTAAAAAACTTATCTGAAAATCAAACCCTGAAACAGTCACGTAAGCATATGTTCCTGGGAGGAAGAGGTGCAATGTTGTATGAATTGTTGAGTGAAATCCCAGCAAAGCAAAGACTATTGGCACTACTAAAGTCAAGTTTCACCTGGAAAACACTAGAGCAAGAGTACGTGAGCCCCCCAAACCAGTAACAGAACTACAGCCTCCGCTCAGGTGAGTGTACAACAAGCGTGTGTACAACAAGCTCACAGGTCTCTTCCACGGAAACATGGTTTTCTACGTCATTACACACCGCAACCGTTTTCATCAAAACCTTTCCAAACCAGCCCTGCAAAACAGGCAGCCATGAGCTCAGAATCAACTAGAGGTCCCATCGTCGCCTTCTCACCCAGGAGTGCTTGACCAGAGGCTGAGCACCTGGTTGGGAAAAACCTCCAGCGCAGCCTGGAACCGGCCCGCAGGTGCCCAGCACAACTCCGCCGGCAGAAGCATCTTTGCTCAAATCTAGGTGACGGCACCTGGTCTTCTCCGTAACCCACACAAGGAGACTGGGCAGCAACCACAGGTGTCAACACCTGCACATCTCAAACGCATCTCAGCTTCTACTTCTCCCATCCTCACAACATCCATCACTCTTCTAGGATCAAACCGCATTTATTATTACTTCTTTTCTATACTCGACCTGAAAATGATTTTAAAAGTTTACAACGCACCTTACAAAAGGTACGATTGTCTTAGATGACCCTTGAGCTACCCAAAATACGCCCTCACAAGCGCCGATTCTGGAAAGAAAAATATTGCATATTGCACCCGTAGCACCGCTTTTGCCGCATGCTGGCTTTTCATGTGTTTTCTTAACCAATACCACAAGGTGAAAACGGTAAGGAACACAGGCGAAACCCAAACCAACTAAATCGCTTTGATATTCCATCAAAGACTCATCTGAAGTCCTTTACATCATAACCCCTTACTCGCCAGCATTGCGCTTGCCCAAGCTTCCTGACAAATTTCAGATGGAAATCTCACTTCTTCGCATGAAGCGCTCACACTGAACAGAGCGCACAGGCTTCAGATTAATTCTGCCTGTACTCAACTCGCTTTATTTTAGACTAAATTTTAAATCGCTGCCAAATTCAGACACCTACTGCACAAGTTCTGCCGCTTCCACCTCCTGTCAGCCTACTCTGTGATGCCTTGGAATGAACACTTTTTTTTTTTTTTTCCTCCTGGCAGAACTCACATCATCACCCTCTTCCAAAGCACAAAATTTTGGTCTTCTAGTCCATATGCGTGTGCATGTTTAAACTTTCTCGAGAGAAATCGAACTGCCAGCTACAATTGATAGTTCTGCAGGGGACAAGCCCATTTCAGAATTTATAACGCTATGGTGCTTTAACTACAAGAAGTACTTAGCTGCATTTAAAATGTACTACTGGATACTTTGTCCTTAAAATGACAGCTCAATGAATTATTGCCATGTGATTGGAACCACCTGATGAAACGTGGCAGTTCCTAGGTTCCGTTCTTTCTCCCCCATCCTTCCCCAAGGTTAGCGAGAAAACAAATGAACCCTGTTTATCTCAGGCACTCTCACTGCTGGTTTTCCTACAGTCGTTTGCAATGATTCCCCACATACCCATTCCACAGATAACTCCGAGCAATAATAAAAACCTGAGTGACTTCCGCAGTGCCTTCTTTGCAGTTTAAAAAGTTGGGAGGGCTCCATACGTAAATTGCGTATTTAATTTCGACTACTACAGCTGAAGCTTATTTCTGCGGAAAACTATCTTTGCCCTTTGCCATTTGGCAAGTGTTGCGCTGATTCAATTGCCTGGGGCTTATAGCAGAAGAGTCGAAATGAAGACAAGCGCCTTTTGTTGTGCATTAAGAGTAACCATCAAGAGCGCACATGCTTCAGCCGTGCTTTGCCCATTCTAGCTGCACGTCACAAGCATTCCCCTCAAATGAAGTGTACATTTCTCTTTTGTCAGTGAAAAGTAGTTATGCACAAAACAATGATCACACAGGCTGCAAACGAGGCGACTCATACGCAGACCATGAATCCCATACGATTTCTTTCACATCGCGTCCTTCACTTCACACCTTCGCAACCCAAGGCCGTACCGGTTCAAGAATTCAGCGCGGATGCAGGATGTACGCTGTTAGACTTCATACGGCATCCCATCCCCTTCCCTCGGAGAACACCAAGCCACAGTCAAGCTAAAGGCACACTTGCTTGAGAGCAGGTGTTGCTTGCTGCTTCCAGGTTCTTCCATCTCAGCTACTACCAAGCTCGAGAACTGTCGTTACTTCTAGCTGACAGCAGAATAGCTCTCAATAGCTGGAGAGCGGGACTTGTGAAAGTAACCCAACTCCGTGCACTTAAGCACGTGATTAACCGTGACGTAGTCATGGTTTGAACCTTGACTTGTTCGTGAAAGCAGCGAAGCACGTGCTTGACCAACAAAGTTCTGAAAAAGTGTTGTGCGCGTGGCAGAGGCAGGAGAGCTGCCTCTCAGTAACTGAGCGGGTGCCAGGGCACACAGTAGATCTCCGCAGATCTGTTTCAAGAACACTTAAGAAGTCCTGAAAATTACCTTCCTCCCCCCGCC
>VZSC01015635.1:255925-277234 GCA_013398225.1 Steatornis caripensis
CCCTGGTAGCGAGTGCAAGAAGCCACATAGCTCCGACTTCGGAGCTTTGCTGATTTACATCGACCTAGTACGGTCTTGTCACAAACACCTACCTTGTTAAGAGGGTGCTGGTGGGAGAGGAAGGAGCCCCACAAGTAAGATGACTTCGAGAGTCGAACTGTGGTTCTGACCTGCTACAAATCGGGATGGGAGGACGGGCTAGAAACACCATTTCTCTTAAATTAGACCGTGAGACACAACCTGAAAAACAAGGCACGCAAATTACACAATACGCCACGCGAAGGTCATCTAACCCTCGCACGCCAAGGCTCCGAATTGTACGTCTGCACCCGAGAGAGAACAGGAAGCCACGTGGTTTTCGTGAGCAGCAGAGCGGACGCTGACAACGATGCCTCGATACCCTCTCGCATCATTTTGAAGCGACAGTTTAAATCTCGCCGAGGTTTAATTAACCGGCTGCCAAAGGTCAGAGAAAGAGGCGCCCGGATTTTGTTTAGCGCGTGCTGGTATAGCTGGTTCTTTGGCACAACGCAGCCCACTTTTTTGGCATTGCTATATTGAAAGCTGCCTACAGCACATTAATGAATTGGAGTTGAGCCCTGCATGAAGTGTTTCAACATTCCCTCCGACTGTGCTACAGGAATTTCCCCGTTTGGGTTTTTTTCCGCTAATTAGAGAGCCGCTGGAACAAAGCGCAGCCTTCGGAAAGGTGCGGCATGTGCTCAAGTGCCGCGAAGTCAGGGAGAGGTACGGGATATTTTGAGGTATTTAAGGTAACCCTTACCTCTGAGCACCAGATTGTAGGCAGGACAGCAAAATTAATCCAAGGTTGTAAGTCCTACCTAACTTGACAACCTCCAGGCATCAATATGCATCTAGACTTCTCCTAGTCCTTCACCTAGGAGGTAAAACAGTTACGGGAGCTGACGACCGTGCAGTTTGTTAAAGACTTAATTCACTTTTGCAGGCACCTGCCTTGACTGGCGTACATTTCATACAGGCACATCAAGTGCACCGAGGCAGAACATAATACTCGGAGCAACTAGCAGAAAATGTGCATTTAACGATCTGTTATAAAGCCTCGAGACAGCATTCAAGTGTTTCAAACCTCCCTGCACCCGCAGACTGTTCGGCTTCTGAACCCGGACCCACCAAAAAGCTGCTCGCGTTTGTAATGTGACAGGCTCAGCAGCTTTGACAGGCTTGTTCTTGATTTCAAGCTGAAGAAACTGAATTTTAGAAGCAACGTCAGAACCATTTCAGAAATGCCTTGCCATTTAATTTACCCTCAACGGCCAGAAAGCCACCTAAAATCTGATATTTTTATAATTAAGTTACAAGTCGTCAAGATCAGACATCCGCGTTCCCGTGTGATGCCATGAACACGGGAAGCTTTATTTGCACCCAAGGAAAACGCTTGCTGTGCTACCGGTTGTCCAGTGCCACGCACCTCCCTGATTTCGGCTGCCCAGCGGGCGACTCGGAAGATCCGACAGGTCCGAGGGTCTCGTCCTCTCGTCGCCAGTCTCACCAGGGCACTACTTGCCGCTGCCTTTCATCGCCTGCTGAAGGAGGTGAAACCTTTCGCCCCTGTTCAGTACGCATTCTCTGGTCAACAGGGCCTTCCCCACCTGTTTCAGGTTGTACTGTTTCAATTAAGCAGCTTTCTATGTTTATTTAGGATACTCAGCCAATTATGATAATCGTAATACAATTTATTTCAACGCCTTCAGGCTGATAAACAACCCAACTTCCCCATTTAATTGGCTTTTACACTTGCAGTAACCACTTCACGCTCAAAAAAGACATGTTATAAGCAAGACCTAAACCGGTTCCTTTGTTGGCTTGCATCTCTGTTCCCTAAGTAAGTTAAAAAGTTATGCTGTATTTAAAATGCTAGTAAATTGTCTGAACATACAAAGCACAGAAAAACTAATAACTGGGCAATAAAATTAGCGCTGTCAGTTTTGGCATAAAATGCAGAATATTAAACCTCGTCATTTTAACTGATACTGGTTTTCATGACTTAGTTGACTGAACTGGTATTTGAACAGGGGTCCTCGCTTCCGCTACAGCACAAACTGCTGCTCGTGTGCAAGTCTCTATTTCTTCTTGAGCTTGCTAAAAATTCGTAAGGTTCTTACATTAGTGATGAACTTCGATGTTTCTGAAAGCGAGCTTTTCTCTAGAAGCCCATAGCAGCCACCCTAGTGGGAAGAAAAACCTGAAGCTGAATTTCTCCCAGATGTTTTACATCGTCAAGACCCAACAGGGCGGTAGGCTCACCTGTGAACACCTTCTAGACCAACGCGTGAATTGAGACACAGGATGGGAGAAGTAGCGAGAGCAGGAGTAGTATCAGTAAGGCAGTAACTACTACAACCACCTATATCCCTCTTAGCATTCAAGATGCATTTACTTCCGGCAGTAATTTAAATATTTGCAAGCCGGTCAGGTCTTACAGCCTTGCCACCAGAGTTTCAGAAGCCTCTTCAGAAGGGTAGGCAAAATCCCAGGGCCAGCTCCTGGGGAATCTCAGCAGACAGCGATGCGAAGGGAGACTGAAAACAAAGACGGCAACCAAGGAGCAAAGGCGGCCCGGTGGGAAGAACAGTATCAGGCCAAAAAAAGCCAAGAAAGGATAAGGCTGGCGACATTTTATTTCCCCTCGAGAAATGAAAACCGGCATCAATTCCGCATAAGGCGCCAGCCGCACCAAAAAAATAGTTTGCCACAGCAGCAGCCAGGATGGAAGCTGTCTCTCTTTACATCAATATTTTCACGTCAAAGTCGTCGCTGCTCGCCACACAGGACTTCTCTACTTCAAAGTATTTCCTAAATATACTCAGTAGTCATCGCAAGCCCTGGAGCACTAATATGGTACAAAAGCGAAACAACAGTTCAAAAAGCAGCCACCCGCACTCAGATGATTTCAAAGCGTCACTTGATGCAGGTGACAGAACAGGGCACGCGAGTCACTTGGCACAAACAGCGCTGAAACACACAAGATTCTCACGCGGGGAGAAATCTTAGGCTGTCCAAGGGCAAACCAAAAAGCAACATGTTGCCTAAACGCAAAGCGGCCCGGGTGGCTCGCAGTCTTATCTGTAGCTTTCCACTGCCAAGTAAGCCCATCAGCAAAAAAACTGCCCCCCACTTACTCGGAAAGTTCCTTATCCCCTTCTCCTCGGGACTCCAAAGGCTTTACTCCTCCATGCTGCCGAGGCACAAACAGCCACTGGAACGTCGCTGCTTAAATAAAAGGAAACTATTCTCTCCCCGACTCACCCCTGAAATAGCTGTGACTGGAAAGGGAGAGCAAAGCTATTTTGCAGCAACCGTAACGCTGTCAACGTTTGGGTAGGGTTGTGCCCGCTCCCCCCTCGCTCCTCCTCTGGACAGAGCTGCCCCGGCAGCCCCGCGCTCAGCCCAAATACAGGTCATAACCCAAAAGGAGCGTCCTGGTGTTACCGACGTTGGTTAATACCCGAGAGACCTCAGTCACGGACCCGAGAGCAGTTTCCATTCTACGCGAGGAGATAAGCAACTCCGGGTCTTCCGCATCTTCAACTGGAGTCCTAGTCTCCAATTACACGAACTGAGGGGTCAATAACAACTCACCGTGGGTTTCTGCATTTTTCACCAAATTATACCAAAAATCTGATCCAAATTTCGCAGCTATCAGTACCACCCTTCTATTAACCGTAACAGTTTCGTTTGTACAACCTTCCCATTCTTTTTTTCCTCTTCAAAACGCGTGAAATTTTCAAGTCACCTTTAACTATTTACTGGCATTTTCAGATGACTGTTTCACACTGATTTTTCAAGAACATTCTGTTTTTCCACAACGCTTCTGTACAGCACTAAGTGGCCATTCTACGCTCTCAGCACAATGACAAAGGATTTTTCATCTCGTACGAAGCAGACTGTAAGCGTTGACTACTGCAGAGAAATAATATATTAAGGAAGAGTTTTTTCAAAAGGTACTGAAGTGATTACGGAGCCCACACAGCTTCCATTTAAATCAATAGAAATTGCCTGTCTGATCCTCTTAAACAATTACCAATACTTTGTTATTCTATTAAAAATTTTCCCAGTTTACGAGTAATAATTTTAGAGCAATAAATCAATAGCGTGTTATCTGTGGGGTACAACAGGAAGACTTCTCAAAGCAGAAGTGATTTTTTTTTTTTTTAAGATGCTACATTTGCCCGTTGTTTTCTCCCCACGGAACAGCTCCCTCCCCATACAGGCATGCCGATTTTCCCAAAGCTCTGGGAACAGACGAGCACAATAAAACTGAAGAACAACTCTCTCCTTTCTGCAGAAGCTCTAACACTTCCCTACTTGTTTTCCCTTTCTACTTACCACCTTCGCTCTGCAAAACTGAAGACGTCCCACCTACATAAAGCAAATGAAAGGCAAATTTCGGAACCACGTCTGCTCAAACCAGACAGTTGCTTTTTCAGCCTCTCGCCCTCCCTCCCATTTTTTTTTTTTCTTTTTTTAAAAAGACCTTCCAAAGCTGCTGGAAGCAGAACAGATCAATAGCCATGCTACCAGACCGATTTAAGGAACTTGGGTCCATAAAGCGCTGAGACGGCAAGGTAAGGCAGGTGCAAGTTCTTCCTGTGATGTTAAAACAAGGCAGGCAGCGTTGTTCGTTGACGCACGAACAGCCCTGCATCTTAAAAAAAATGCCACCTGTTCAAATATTTAATTTAAAACAGTCTTTCCTATTGCCATAGATGGTCCCAAATATTTATATTTTCACAAGACAAGTATAGGGAGAGCCAAACAGAGCACAGACACTTCTAAAAAAAGAACATGTTCAATGAAAATAAAGAAATCACTAGAAGCCCAACAGCTTTTTAGCTGCAATAAAAATTTGTTTGGTCGACATTTCTGAAACATCAAGGTTATAATTTAACCAGTGATTATTTTCCCATGGAAATAATTAAAGCTATTTTATTTCACGACACGTTAATATAGTTGTCGCAGTACTTCAAGCCGTGCTTGAAGGCTTCACGTGCGTCGCATCCTAACGGTCAACTGGAAGGCCTAAGACAGCGTGGCAAAGCCAGCTGAAGCTGTAATAGCAGCTCAGCGCATTTAGGAACTAAATTATTAACTCTCAAAACGCCTTGCAAATATTGCTCCTTCTCTCAAAATTTCACATGTCACTGTACTAACATCGTCGCTCTTTTACAAAGAAACAGGAGTAGCTCACCAGGCTTTCTGCCTTTGATTCAATTGAAGTTCCATTCTGCTATTTCCGCTGTCTGCGGGTCGCAGTTTGAAGCACAACGCACACCAACCTAGCTTAAAGCCAGTAAATCACAACGGAGGCTGTAGAATTGAGCAGTCGGATGAAGTACGCCTGACCATCTTCACCCGCTTGGACACTATAACGGCAAACCATCTTCACCTCACGCCCGGCTTCCTCTAAGAACACATTTTTTTATCAGTGGCAACAGGTTTGCATCCAGTTTTAGACATTCCAGACTTCAGCGGTTCCTATGCTACTTCTCACTGAAGCGAGGAAATATGTAAATAGTAGCTAAAAATACTGTAACTAACGCCGAACACAGATGGCTTCCATCTTCTCAGCTCTCAAGAACGGCTAAAGATTCTCCTATTTTTAAGGATCGTCTCATATTTAAGGACATTCTCATACCTTGTAGTCGTAACTGTTCCAAAAGCAAGTAAGAAGCACCTAAGTACAGGGGGGGTGGGGGTGGGGGGAATAACCATAGGAAACGTTTTTTCAGGAAATCAAAAATGTGGGTTATAGAAAAACCCTAAAACTTGAATATGCTGTGCTACAGCTCATTACCAAGACGTCCCTTAGAATTAAATTAATGTGAAATACCAGGATATAGACAAACAATAGACCACGCTGTGAAATCCTAAGAAATAACTGCTATTTTGCAGTAATTCGATCAGCAAAAGCAAATTCTGTTCATCACGCGTAACATCCAATACTGTGGGGCAACGTTTAGCTTTCCGGCTTTTTTTAACTAATGTCAACTGAAGTAAAAGAAAACAAAAAACATTTTACAACTTCACACTTGCCTTCTGCCTGGTACTGCCCACGTTAGACATTAATTACGTGGAATAATCAAATCCAGACCGCCATTTTATCTGAGCACTAGATTCAGTTTTTGCAGAAGTAATTTTCATTTTCAGTAGAAACAATTTGAAATCATTTTTAAATAGGTCTTCACTCTTTCCCCAAAAAACCCTAACTGTAATATTTTCCAAGTTCTTCGAGTTTTCATCTCGGTATTCTCCAAACTGACCACAATCTTACGATCAAAACCACATCTCGAATACTGGTGCTCCAAACAGTTGGCAGCATATCTATATATGAACTTACACTGCAGACTTATTTCACAATAACGTAAAATCCTGCATATCCTTCTCATACGCTGACGAGTATTTCATGAAATAAAGACTTCCGTACAGGTAAATATACAGTCCCTTGGAGTCGTAAAACAGTTGAGACGATCTTTCTTCACTTGCCCGCGCTTCGAAATCATCCTAACACCCACGCCAAATGCCCAGAGTAGACACGTGTGATAAGAAAAATGAAGATAAGCTGAGGTGACAAAGAAAAGGTACTGCATCACTCACACGTATCGCCCGGACCATAAGGGCGATCATCTGAAGATGATCCGATACCATTATATCATTCCGTATCACACGCATCTTTTCTCTCCTTCATTTCTTCAAAATTGAAAGTTGCCACAATAATGTTATTTTTTTAATACAAGTGACTTTTTGATAAATCCTCAGTAACTTTGCGCACAATACAAGTTATTTAGATGCATCTCAGATTGCACGCCGTACATGTAACACCCCAGTGATTTCCAAAAAGTAGGTCATGTGAGTGGCAGACGTGAACATTTCTCATCACGTAAGAGAAAGGTGATTCCAGACCCATTTGATAATACTCTCTTTCTGGCAACAGAAAGCATGAACTACGTACGTGGAGTCTGTTAGCAGACTTTACAAACAGGAGATAAGGTTAAAGAAGGTGAGAGGAGACTAAAGCACTACCTTCGCATCTTGCAGCTCCATATATACATACACACAGAGCATTTTTCTATATAAATGCACATATACACACACAAGCACACACACACATATATATATGTAAGTATTTCTCCTTCTTAGAAAATAAGCAGAGACGGCGTAGTTTAATTCCTTAAGGGGTAACAGCAAATAGGCTCCAAGCACTTGCCTTCGCCATCAAGCTTAGGGGAGCGCTGAGTTATCAGCAAGAAGTAAAAACAAGGTAAAACAAACACAAGTTACAAACTTTGGAAGTTATCACAGGTTTGTCATCCATTTGCTCTCTCTGCTTCCCATCCTGAAGTAGAGAAAGAACGCAAGTCACTTGTGGTCTAGCCAGTTTACGAGTACGCAATTCTTCAAGTTCGCTTTAACGTGTTTCTATGCCATCTTTTTTCCATTGGATTTTACAATCAAATTGTCCAAGGGTATTTCTTTCCCCCCATCCCTGCTATGAAAAATCCCTTTGAAAACAAAACCGAAGCTTCAGCCAACCTGGACAACAACGAAACTACCTATACGCCGCCAGAACCTATGAATTACATCATTAAAAAGAGAAAAAAAAAAAGAGTCATCCTTGATAGATGCATGTCACATAGCGTGTAAAATTTGCAGGCGTTCTTCCTTTTGCTTTGGCTGCAGGAATTAAGACTCAATGTACAGGACCCTGAGACAAGATTTTCTCGGGCACAGAGCTACGACAAGCAGAGGACTAATGAGATTTTAAAACCCTTCAGACAGCAACTGCGTACAGACATAATCAACTTTTGCTTCCATAAAATAAATGGAGGTCAAGAGAATCAATGGCTGAGAGATATTCCCTGCCTTTCACGGAGACCAGAGCATCCTGGACTGCAAAAACTTCCTTTTGAATCCAGACAGCTAGTGAAAATGGCAGAGTTTCAAGACAATGCATTTAGTCTAAAACCTTCTGAGGACGATGAGAGCAGACAGTTGCTGCAGTCGCTCATTAACGCACTGGAAGCTTCGCCATCCATCTCTTGCTTCTCTGTCTTCCTACAGTTGGAAGGCGCCTGGTTCGAGGGTACGGACACCTCGAGGGCTCGTCTCTCCACTGTTTAATCCTTTTTTTATAGCCAATCGTTGCATTAATTGGCAGCACAACACGTTTCACTCAAGACTGCCAAGGCGTGGTTCCATTAACATGACTGCAGTCATTCGATCGATAGTCATTCTGTATTCAAAAACTTTCTTATTTACTAGTCAATGACCATTCTCTTGGAATGGCAGAAAAAATAAAGACCGGGTATTTTTGTATCCCTTGGGACAGAGACATCTCCTGCAGCGGCATATGCTATGCCATAGCAATTCCAGTAGCGGCAGCTCTACATCATTAGCGAGTCATTTCAGAGACTAGAAATAGAAACCTTTTAAAAGCACTTGTAGACAATCGCCTGATAGTCTTACGGAACATTAACAGCTGAACACTGCTCACCTCCCAGAAAAACACTCTTCTTCAAAATTGAACCGGTAATTTGTTCCGTAGTACCTGACGGTTTTGTCAGTGCATGCACTCCATCTAATGCCTTTCAATCAATCATTCAAAATCCATTTTACTAAAAAAAAAAAAAATGAAAAACAACAAAAAAAAACCCAAACCAGAGCCGAAATGCTTTCTCCTCCTGAACAACGTACAGCAAACAACTTTAACATGTCAACCATAGGAAGCCGACAAGCGCGCGAACGCCTGGGAGCGGTGAGTGCTCCAGACAATACAAGAGCAAAGGAGGGAGCCAGTGAAGATGACTTACGGTAACAAGTCTCCCCAATGCAAGAAGCACTTTGATTAATGGATTTCATTGCATCTATGAAGATTTCTGCTGTCTTTCTGAATCAAAGCAGCACATCTATAAAAGCTGAGGAGTATCCTGGAAGGCATCCTAACTGACATCTTCCCTTCCAGCGACCCAGCCTGCACCGGGGGCCCTGCCGCACCATCTCTAGCGGTTCCGTTCTGCACGCTTCACTCCCAGAGGCGACAGCAAGGAAGCCTGCAAGACATCCAGCAGCGCTGTGCTTCACGCCGCAAGGGAAAACTTCACCCCGAACACGCAAGAGGCAGCAGCTGGCTGCGGAGCACCGAGCGTTGTACCGTAGGGTCGGTTGTACCTTTTCTTCTGTCTTTCTGATCATCGGATCAGGACCACAAAGCAACGCTGGGTATGGAATCAGCCCAGCCGTTCTGCGAGTCAAGACGTATAAAGGAGCGCTCTCTTAACTGCAGGCAATTCAGAAGTGAAGTCGCCGTCACTATTTTAAAGAGTGCGAAATGAAGAGAGCCCACAACGCAATGTTTACTTCAGCTCGAATCGTAACGTTGATTTCTCTGCTTACAAATCAACTATTGAATCAATCCATCTTCTTCAAAATTGCCAAGTGTTTATTTTTAGTAGTCATCAACTCCCTGTTCAAGAGAAATAGAACTAGGAGCTCTCATAAATAGGTGCTTCCCGATTAATAACCGAAAAAAGCCTGAAAATTCTATTTTCTGTATAAGGCACAATACGCAAAATCCCTTTGCAGCTAGTTTCATCGCTTCCCTCTAGGTACATTACAATTACAAGCCATAACCAATTTATTTTAAGTAATCTGCGTGCCTTAAAATCTCACCACTGCCCTACGCTTTTTCCCAGAAAAGCCAAGAAGAAACAGCACGAGGTTCTCTCTCCAGAGCCTCAAGTAAGCAGATGGGAAATGCATAAAATATCTCCACTGGGCAAGTAAAAAAAATATGCTGTCATCAATAAAGCTCAAGAACTTTAACAGGACTACTACAGCCTCAAACCTGTGCCGAGCCACAAAACAAAATATCGCAAGAGCTCAACTATTTTTAACAGCGTGTGTTGACTCAGTGAACCACGGGTCAAAAAAACCCCCTAGAGAATCATCACCTTAATGCTTTTCTTAACACATGGCAAACGGATTTAGATTCATAATAGTGGTCTTGATAACCAAGGTTTTCAAGATGTCTGAATGTTGTAGAAAATGTTCAAAGTTCCTTTTTTGAAGTCAGATACACTGCTTGTTTTAAACGGTTCTCTCTCCTATTTTCCAAAACTGTTTTTCCGAGTGAGCTAAGAGCTGATGAGTCAATTTTTCTATTTTGCATACATCGTATAAATACATACACACCTATTTTTAAAAATACATATAAACACCTATTTTTAAAACTTACTTGCTGCTTCTCTCCAAACCACGCTGCAAAGTCAGGAAAGCATCAAGTGAAAGGTTTTATCAGCAAAAAAAAAAAAAAGAGAGTGGGAGAAGATGAAGATGTTCTGAAATACGTTGAAACAAAGGTTCAGAAACAATACGAAAAACATTTTCAGGCCACTAGTTTAATAGGGAAAGACTTCTGCAACCTAAACAAAACCAAATCCTATGAACTCTGAAATCTAACCTGTGGGCCCGGATGAAGGTCAACGAAACAGCAGAGGAAGGCAGCCAAGTGACGAGTCTCAGTGTGTAGTTTCACTGCAACGGCTGAAGATGGGATGGGGAAGAGATGGTGGGGGGGTGGGAAGGCAAAAGGTTGTGTCTGGAAGCGGAACGGGCGTTCTGCTCAGAAGCTCCAGTGGCACAGCCGGCCAAGCGAAAGCATTGAGCTCCAAATCTCTTATACAAATCACTTGGCTGTTTTCTCAAATCTAACCTATCCAACAAACCCATTCCGGATGCCAATGTTAGCAGACTCCGCTGAAAAGAGCCACGGTCGACACTCGTCAGGAGGGGTAAGACACCAAAGAGCCAACACGGCCCAGGGAGGCTGGGAAGGCTCAGCACCCCGTGCGCTGCCACACACCCTGGGCTGCAATCGTACGTCCAGGAGCACGACGGTCCCGGAGACGGACAGGGCCCACGGCCACCCCACCTCCTGCTCAGAGCGCCCCGCGTACGGTCACGCTCCAAGCGCGAGGTTTCCCTCTGCCGCAGCCACACAGACGACACTGCCCAGCTTTGTGACAAAAGTGGGAATAAGTGCAGAAGAGCAATGGATTAAACAAAAAAAAAGGAGGCAACAGAATCGCATTTACATGACTGGTATGTATTTCGTGTGATCATAAAACTCTAACACCATTTACAATAAGATGTTAGACATAGGATAGTAAGAAAAAATATCTTAATCCATGACTAATTGCTGGGCATCATGACCCATTTAGGAGGCCTAACTTGTAATTAAAGTTGCCGCACAGAGTTTTGGAACTTTCTGTTCTGTGTAATTAACCAGCCATGACAAAGTTGTTCTCCGGAACCACAAATATTTCACTTCCAAGCAGACAGACGTCCCACGGATCCACACTACCTCCTCAGTTTACTCTCCTAAGAAAGGGCTGAGGTTATGAAACTTAAAACGTATTCATTTGAATATCGAGGTTTATGTAGGTCAAGATAAGGAACCTCTTCCGACTTGCTCGAGCGCTCCCAATGAATGGGACTCAATTTCTTTCCAGGAGTTAAATCTTCCAGAACTTAAACGCCTAAATAATTTTAAACACCAACCGCAGCCGGCACAGGAGGAGAAGTTTGCATGCCATTATCCCCAACGCAGCGGGATTACATATTTAAGTCCTTGTCGGAGTCCGCATCGTCTCATCGTCGTTAAGACACAACAAAACTAAGCGTCACATTTAACAACTGGAATGGTCTCCGAATACTAGTTCGTAATCGATGACGAATAAAAGCTCTTCTCATAGTTGCCCCAAATCAATAGTCAGGATTCATTGCCAAAATCAAGACTTCGCCCCTTTAGCTGTGCGTGCTCACAACTAAGTATACAATAGCACGAAGCACATTTGCAGGACAGGTTTCCAAAGCACGTGTTACCTAGTCGCGTACGGGGCACTCTGCCTTCAAACGTTTTGCTGGATATTGTATTCATGTGGTCCCCTCATAAATGGTTCTAACACACTAATACTGACAGCGCCCTGCGATAAAGAACGAAGCATCGTCAACCCCGTTTTACCGAACCATTTAACGACTTGCCCGAGGTCCCCCGGGAAGTCTGTGGTGATGCAGGGAGCTGCTCCTGGGATCTCAGAAATCCCATCTCAATATTCTGGCCACACTGCCGCCCGTCCTCAGCCGTACTTAATACAACGAAATTACTGATGGCAACAAACAGCAGAATCTGACTTTCAGATGAGCTGATTTGTACAGTGACTCAATCCGTAACTTCTGTCTCCTCCAGACACTTAGACGGATGGGCTGTACGCCCAGCGCGTTATAATAACCCTGAAAAGCTTCTGGCTCAACTGCAAGCACATTAGCATTAACTTAAATCTGCTGCTTTGTTTACTATATGAAATATCTGCTTCGGCTCTATGCCTAAGTGATACCAATTAAAGAGACCCAAATACAGAGCTTACAGAACAGTTGGCAGCACGAGACGAGAGCTGCCCACTAATACAAGATTTAGTCAACTGCAGCAGGTACTCATTCCTCCAAAGCACTATGGTCTCACAGTCACCTTTTTCCGCCCCCTCCCCCAGTCACGGACTCATCATGATTTACCTTCAAAACCTTCACAAAACTGTGATTCAGAAAGGGTTAAGAAGCGGGTCCACTCCCGCTGCTTCCGAAATGGATTAATGTGACTCCAGTCTTGTATCCATATGACTACAGACGCCAGCGAAGCCACCCCCGATCTAAGCTGCCAGACAGAAAAAAAAAAAAATCACCAAAAAATTCTGCTCTGTTCACTGTTTAAACCCATTACAGAGTCCGCAGGGCTGTATCGCTACTGGAGCGAAGCACTGGGTGGGAGAGAACATCATCCGGCAACAAGAGGCTTTTCTTTTTTCTTTAGAGTTACAAATGTAGCAGGCCTAGCAGGGCTCTGATTACACTCAGAACACCCAAGGAGCATTGGAAGCGCTAATTTATTGACCATATCGGTGTAGCTTAATGCGCCGACTGAAAAGACAAGTCAAGGATTGTATCCGAGGCACTGAATGACCGGCAGCTTGCTAGGGTAAGCAGATTGCTGCAAGCCAATGAAGTTATCTCACAAAACCATATGCAAGATTTACGGTAAAAGGACATTTTGTTTTTACTGAGTTTTAGCGAAATGAGAGGGGTAAGATTCTGGGGGTTTTTTTTTAAATGCTTACAAACAAGTTTGAGAATCATTACCAAGAGCCCCTGCGGGAATCCAGAGTCACTTATTACCCAGATGGGCAGGTAGGGAGCCCATCCAACAAAATAAAAAAAGAACGAAGAAAACTATCCAGGTCAACGGAGTGCTTTTTATCAATCATAGCAGCCTGCAGATCAAGTCCCAGAACGCCAGTGCTGATTTGCCCAGTACTGGCTTAACCTTCGAACTCAAGCGATAATTACCGTCGGGTACCAACCCTTGCACGGCTCTGCCCTTTTGAAAGCACGCAGATGGGGAAATAACAATGACAGACAATGCAAAGTACACAGTAGCACAGAACACAGATCAGCAAAAAAGAGCATTGCTAAACTGTGTTTTCTTGCTGTTCTGTACTAACCCACTCCATCGCCTCGTGCTACCAAAAGAAGCGGAGGCTTCCGAGCAAGAAGCGCGACTGACTCACCGACACATTTCCCAGCAGTCACTACGTGCAACCTGGCTTCCAGTAACGCCTCCCCAAAGACCAAGCCCGTTTTGCAGAAAAACGAGAGAAGCAGACGGCAGCAGGAGTACTTCACAGACACGACCCCACATCAAGTCACTCAAGAGCAGTTTAAGCATGATCGTTTGACTGTGTTTTGCCTCTTCAACGCTTGACCAAAAAGATAAATAGCATAAGAGACATCAGCTGGCTAGACAGACATCATCACGACTAAATTAGGAAAGATGGATTTCTGTAACTGATAATTCCTTTTTTTTTTTTTTTCAGTCCTTCCCCATACGAAAAGATAGGAAACGAAAAGCAAAAGTTAAAACAATCTGTATTTGGAACAGGCGACACATCCAACGGCCTTACTCAAGGCTCCGACCTCGGCTTCTGCACAGTCAGAATCCGTGCACTGCTGCCAACGAAGCCCTGAGCCCGTAAATCGTCTGGTGAAGCGCCTCCCGTGAACAGCCTCTACATTCAGCCGTTTAATATCACAAACGCTAACTAGCATTGCTTGATCATCTTATGAGAGAAATTGAATAGGAAGCAAGGGAGCGAACATGCTCGTCTGCGGTTCAGGCTCCTTGACAAGAACGAAAGGAAGGAAACCTCAGGAACCTAGGACATTTTGTTTCCCTCGAGCCTTCATTCATTTGAACAGAAGAATCAGAAATCCCAATAACCTCCTCCAGCCACCCCCTCCCATCACATCGAGCGGAAAAATCTTACGCCCGACTCTTCACAGCGGACACAAGCGTTATTCACACATCTCGCCCTGCACGTTCCTAATCACCACAACGATCCTTCTCACCCAAGGACTGCGGAAACGCAGGGTTTGGCACAGCTGAGGCAAGCCCCCTTCCATGCAGATCTTCCGAAGACGCAGCAAGAGCACCCGCGTCTACCGTCCCTAGACCGCTCTGGGATGTCACAGGAAAAATCTCGGCGCACCTACTGATTCAAGGGGGAGCGGGGGGGTCACGATCCAACGCCCCCGCCTGCCTGACGTAGTCCTTGGCCAGAAGGCAGACTTCCTGTTTCTAATGAAAAAAAAAAATTCCGATTATCCCTCCCTGCTCCTTATTTCAAGGGTTTCTTACAGAGTACAACTTCTGAGTTTGCCGTGGACAAATACCAATGGAAAAAAATAAAAACAAAAAAAAAAAAACCCCAAAACCACACCAGCCAAGCCACAGCCGACAAACACAACTGCTCCAGATGGAAAGGGACCCCGGGTAACTTACACGCTGGCGTATCTCCCTTCTCGGCGCCGCGTTTGCGAAAGCCTCCCTTCCGACATGCGATGAACCAGGCTGCCGCAAGCCGCGGGCGCAGCCAGCCCGCCTCTCGCTGCTCCTTCCAAGTGACAGCAGCGAGCAGGGAAGCCCTCCCTCTTCTCCTCCCGCTGTGTCAAATCCACCTCACACCACATCTCGAACACACAGGAGGGCGCCGAGCCGAGTCGGGTGGGCCCCCCGCCATCGCTGGTTCCTGACAGGCTCTTGCCACCCTCTGCCAAGCGCAGTTTTTGGGGTGCTAGCCCTCACCGAGGGAGGAGAGAGGGGAACCACGCCGATGCGGAAAAAAGCCAGCGTCCGACAGACTACAACACCCACAGACGCATCCAGCTGCTTTTTATTCCCCTGCTCCCCTCTTTCCCCCCGCCATCAACTGGGAAAGGGGTACGACCTTGACTTCAGAAAACATCATTCGAGACAGGGGGCTGGCGAATTCCAAAAATGCTGGCAACCGTAACAGTGCCAGAGCGGGGAGGAGGGGGGAGAGGAGGAAAACGGAGCAAAGCAGCTGCTTCAAAGCAGCTTGGCTGAGCCGGCCGGGTGGGCAGCTGACAAAGGATGCTAGCTCTGTTTAAAAAGACATCCACGCTTACCACTGCACTGCAATACATGTCTGTGACCGCAGCTCTGCTACAATAACAACGCTTGAGGTGCAAAGGTCGAGTAAGAAAATAAGCCTAAGCCACTACTTCAAGTATCAACTGAAGGCAAGACCCTGGGAAAGGCTGGAAGAAGTAGGGAGCGAAGGAAGGGCATGTCACGGGAGAGGGCTGGCAGAAAGCGAACGGCGACCCCTGCTTTCATAGCTCCGCATCCTATTTCTCTGCATGGTAATTCAAACGGTCTGAAGAGCAGTCTGCAGCCGCACTGACTGCGAAAAGCAGAGAACACAGTGGTGCTCAGGCATGAGTACGAGGGGGGCTCATCTGGTTCCTGTAAAGGCAACTACCACAAGATTAAATGGGAGCTTAAGCTTATAAAATATCGAAAAGGTCACTTGATAGAAATGACTCACAAAAGTGGCTTTTTATTTTTTCCCTTCCATGCCCTGCTGCCTATTACTTGTTTTTTTCCCCGCCAACGACTTCAAGTAACAAGTTTAACACAAGAAAGCAGAAGCTAATGTGGTCACGAGGATTAAGGCCAGCTTCAGTTTAACTCCTAACCAGGTCTCCTTTAAGTTAACGGCTGTTTTCCCTACCCGTTCCGAGGGCTACATCCTCGTAAACACACGGATAGCAAATCGACAGGATTTTTCGAATTCATTTGCTACTCTAACCGATCCTTCATGTTACAGGCACAGGTTCAAGGCTCCTTCTGGAGCACAAAGTAAGCCGGCGGAACAGTGCCGCAGCGGAGAACAGAGCGGGTCAGCGACGTAACGGTCTCTGTGCAACAGAAGTATTCCAGGTCAGCAACACCAGGATTTCTTTTCTAAAACCGTTTCAAAAAAAACCAGCATTTACGATGCCGTTCAAAGACGACAGGCAACACCTCTCCTTCTACGATGTCATCACTTCAGCACAGAATGGACACAGTTTAGTGCTGTTGCAATTTCAGGGCTTCCTCGGTGCAATAATAGGATCTGACAGCGAAGGGTACCAGGTATTTTCCATAGCCGTGCAGTTTTCTAGCTAAGAAAAACAGCTGTACATTAAGTATACAAAACCTTGTAGTTCAAGCACACAGATCTTGAAGCCTGAATTGTTTCAGCCACATAAGGTTTGGTAATTTTAGTAAGAAAACATTAACCCACACATGAAAAAGTAACAGAAGATCAGCTTTGATGTGCTTTTAAAACTGGAAGATTGGAGCAAGGGTGAGAGAGAACAGGAATCACAAAGAGATGCAAAAATAAAGAAACTCTTCCGTGACGCTGTGCACATTGGCTCTGGTCAGTGCTACCCGGAACCGCTCCCCAGAAAGCTTTAACACTTCTCAATACTCCTCCCATTAAAACCATAAATGAAGTTAAGACAGTTACGCTGGAATGTTTTGGGTTTGTTTTTTTTTTTAAAACAGATCTTTCTGTACTGCCCACCCCTCCACCCCCAATTAACTGTTAGGCTTCCACACTACTGACATAAAACATCTAGAGTGACCTACAGCTTCATTCTGAGACCAAAGCAAGGAGCAGTATTCTTTGCGCAGCCTGATGAGGCAGGGTATTTTGAACCCTGCAGCACAAAACGCGCACCAAGTATAACACGAAGGAAGCCGGGAATAAAGCAAGCTAGGAAATTGCTGCATTGAAGTACGCGGCATGAAACATCCATTTGTTTTTCCCTATTCCTCCTCCTCTCATTTTCCAGATACATCTAAGTTGTTTCATTCATAGCAAATGAAATCGATAATGCTTTTAGCTCCGAGTACATCAAGAGTTCAGCACAACGCTGCACCCCTTTCAAACCTAACTCCTTCCGGAATTATACAGGAGCAAATCCCAAGCGCAGAAGAAATGCTGGAGCAAGCCCAGCGTAGCCACACAGGAGGTATTTTTGTAAGTTAATACATACATACACATATACATTGGGGCTCTGTAAAAGGTGGGGAAAGCAACCATGTTTTAATGCTTCTTAGCGGACTGCAGTGGGTGGCAAAGCAGGTTGAGTAGGAGGCTCTTCTCTCTTAGCAGAGAGCAAGCCATTTCCCCAACTAAAGCTGTTGTTCCACGCTTTGGTTTCTGACATTCGAGCAGTCAAGTCTCCCTCGGTCGCAGCTGCCTTGCCACGGGCACAACGGAAGATGCCGCTGAGCTCCCGCCAGAGGCTGGGCTTTTGAGGCTAATAACCTCCGGCTCAGCTCAGTGATAAACTTCAAAAACCAACAGGTCACTACCCAAAGGAGCGTTTCAAGGAGGACGTTCAACATCCACTGAACTTCAGAATGTCTTTCCCATCGCGGAGCTTAAGTCTTTCTTACATTACAACTTAACCAACAAGAAGACTTGGCCAAAACAACCTGTCGCCAACCAGCAGAACGAGGAGCGCTGTTCTCCTGCTACAAAACGCTTTGAGGGGTTTGCCGTAAGAGTTTTCTTCTGCACGGTAACAGACCACTGAAAGCAAAATATTTCTCTCCAGGCGCCAATCCCTTGAGAAATAAGCTAACAAAGGACAACTCTGAGACGAGTCCATCACTCACTACCTCCTAAACCATTAAACGAGGAACAATTTTCAGCCTCCTGGCAGAGCAAGCCACAGACTGTGAGAGGCACTTGCCAAATGCACGTCGGCCCACGTCTACGTAACAGCTTTGAAGTACTATAGACCAGAGCCTTGGATATTTCAGAGGCGAGTTTGTTGGTTCGGGTTTTCCTAAGTTCTATCCTCCATTACAGTTACCTTCATGAAGTTAATGGCAACAACAAGCCCGGAGACCCCTCTCAAAAGGGACTGCCGCTAACGGGATCCATCACAAGTTGTATGGGAGGCTGACCCATGTTCTTCCCAGGGGAGCCTGCACCTGTAGAAAGATCAAGATCAACATCTACCCACCTATTTGGGTTCTGCCCCACTCAAAAAAAAAAAAAGAAGTATTCTCTCTTTCCTGGTCCTAATTCTGTCCCTACCTTAACTATCCATCACTAATCCCAAACCAAGTCCCACAGAAGATTGCGAGGAAAAGCAAGGAAAAAGCACGGCGCTCACGTCCTTCACCTCTAAAACCTGGTGGCTTTGAAAGGACAAGAATCAGGAAACATGACACAGCCAAATCAACAAACAAAGGATGCTAGGTACTCGCTTTTTGATTGAAAGGCTAACTTGAAAGAATCCTTCTCTACTGTTTCCATTTTTCTTCCCTGTTTGCCTTCCCTCTCCACCCCCTCAAAGCCTTACGGGTAAGGGAACGTAAGCTTGTTTACAGTGTAGGCTAAAGGAAGCTCTCTGGTATTTGCTCATTTCCAGCATTACATCTCCCTAATTCAATTTCTGTGCATCTCTGTTTCATGTTCGGGACATAATTGAAGGACGTGGTCCCTACGGTTCAGCCAGCAGCGCGAGCCACCCTGAAGATTTTCCACATCTCCCGACAGCAACGCTCAGCTTTCAAACAAACCTCACAATTCCCTGGGGGAGCCAGATCCACTGCAGGCAGCTTCCATCAGCACGCCCAGAAACGCCTACACTGCGATCCTTGCAAACACGCGGATCCACAGAGACGGGATCTAGTCCACGATACCTGGCAAAACCTAGATTCCGATTCCCGCCCCCACGAAGCAAAGATACCGTCTGTTATCACATCGCTTCGTCCTATGATCTATGGAGATCAGAGCTACGAGTGCTTGCTCTGAGATAACCAAATTTGCTATAAAGTACAAAGTTGGGGGGGGGGAGAGGAACCAAAAACCCCATATCTGCTAATGCAGTAGAACTTTTCCTCAGGCTTTCACGTACCCCCAAAGGGCTGTTTATTGCCTTCTGGGATTAAACTCACTGCGGAAGCCTTCGGAGCATATGAAGTGCTACTCGCCTTTGCAGATAGATCTTAGCAAAACCAAACCGCCAGAATCTATTCAGAACGCTTTTTCCACTGCACCTAAGGGATGGCTGGGAGTAAACCGAGGAAAACGAGCAGATCCGGCAGCCAAAGAGTAAGATGCTGGCAGGAGGAGGTGTGAACAGGAGAGGGATTTTCATCGTGTCTTCTATTTCCATTTGAAAAAAAGCGTTGTCACGATTGAAACAAAAACCCCTCAGCCTACAGATTTATCTGCACTTTTAAACACAAGCTTCTTGTTAAACGCTAACAATTAAAAACCAAAAAGCCCCCTCCTCAGCACCTTCTATATTTTAACAGAACCGTCCCTGACGCGCGATACGAAGGCAAATGCGTTTCCCGTCAGCCTGACTCAGTCTAACGGACTTTCAAGCTGCAGTTTTTCCACTCCTCTTAATGACTTGTTGCAATGGAGATGAGTGCTCCGCGTACAGCAATGCCATCTTCTGGCACAGTTCCTGTGAGAAAGGGAACTCGCCGAATACCACTAAAAGAAAGCTCCTGTTTTGGGAAAACAGAAACTCCGGCTCCACAATAAATCTCGGATTTTCCCCTCTCCACTGCACTTACTGTTGGGCTCTAATTGTTCACGGGACCGAAATGAAGCAGCGAGAACGTACACAGCGCACCGCAGGGGCAAACCCGTTCAAGCGTCTCTTAAAGGCGCCCCGAGTACGGCGCCAAGAGCGAAGGCAGCTGCCCATTTACACAGGATCGAAGGTAAAGCACTGCGGCTGGAGACGTGGATGCGTGCAAAGCTCATCGCTGCGGGAACCTGGCAGGAAGGGCACGGAGCCCAACAGAGCCAACGTCGCACAGCCCTGGGAAAACGCTTTCTGTATCAGCAAGCATTTCGCACGTCTGATTTATTTTACTTTTGTATTCCCAGCCAGAAAAATCTGTATTAAGCAACAGCAAAGATTGAAGACATATGCTATTTACATTAAGGAAACGAACAAGGGCTAGCAATTCCTAACTTCCTCATAATTCTGACTTTTTTCCTCTGAGCCACCTCTATTTGGCACTTGCAGGTGTAGTAGGATGAGCCTAAGACAAAGATTTCCTGCTGAATTTAATAGCCAACTCCTTTTCCCAAAATTTGCGAGGCTCATGCTAGAGTACATATTAAAACTACAGATTTTAAAGACTGAACGAGAGAGTCAGACCTGAAGTAGTTCTACTCTGAGCCAACACTTGAGGAGAAACGACATCGTGGAGTCCGTCCTTACTGTGTCATTTGATACCAACGAACCACCCCGGGCAACAGGCGTGCTGCAGACGCTAACCTTGCCATCCCAGCCAAAACAGGCCATGCCCTGCTTCACACCACTACCACCATCACCAGTAAGACAAATGGCAGTTGATTCCTTTCTCTGACATTTTCGTTCCACAACTCACCCGGACATCTCAAAAAAAAAAAAAAAACAAACCACCAAACCACAACTAACTTTGCAACACCTATACAAAACCCGTTTCATTTGCTTTCCACCATTGATAAAAATCATGCCAGGAAATCTCTTTGCGAGTGCAATCGGCCCCTCTGATTCTCATATATTTGTTCATTAAGAAAGTAGCACCTCACGTAGTTATTTCATAAAAGAACTCTTACAAACTTCTGAAAGAATTTGACAAAAGCGTTCTCAATAGATTCCGGCAGGTTGAGTTTGCTAAGATCTACCTGCAATATTTTAATTGTTTGTGCTTTCACGTATGAAAAAGGTGTTTTGGGCTGTAATTTGTAAGACTGTCGGACACAGCTGGAAGCGTTCTGCTTTCTTTTCCAGTTTCTCCCACACCTCCCGTTGTCTTGCCTCTGCTTCCCCCCC
>VZSC01015635.1:277374-295931 GCA_013398225.1 Steatornis caripensis
CTGCTTCCCCCCCCAACATCAGTTTCTTTTTCCTCTTTCTCTCTCTCTCTCCCCCCCGTGTTTCCTTCAATTTCTATGCAAAGGGCCTTCTCCAAGGTCCCCATAAACAAATGTTATCTTCTCTTGCTTTTGCTGCTGCTCTAAATTAAACGGCGTTTTTACAGATGGCTCCCTGTGAAGAGTACAGCCTTCACCGACGCTCATAAGGAACCGCTTAACACACATGGCTGTGCAAGAAGCCAGAACGGATTTATTTTAGAAAAAAGTTTACCAGTCACTTTCCATTTTAAACAAGAACTCTATAGGTTTTGGACTTGTCTAAGCTATGTGACAAACACCACCAAAACGGCTCTCAAAGCACTTCAAGTCCTAGATTCCTCTCTTAAGTTGCTGAACCAATTTGCAGGCTGCCCCATCAGAAGGCTCCGTTTGGAGGTCACCGATAGCCAGACGCTTTCTACATTGCGAAGTCCTCATCCTCCTTACGGCAGTGCCACAAAGAGGGGAGCAAGTACAAGAGTTCGGATGCTTTTACAGGCACAGCAACACAGTTACCGGTCCGACCATGACAGCGGCACGGCAAAAAGTGCTACTTTCCAACCAGGAGTAGATTCCCACTGCACATCATAGGCACACTGACATCTTCTAAACCCTTTATCTTCTAATTTGGGCTTCCTCCACTGGGGCTTACCAAAGTTAGGGCTTGTTTTACTGTCAGTTGCAAAGAACAACTGTTTTGACAAACCGGGCTCTCCGAATACGCGAGCACCTCGGCCTGGCTCGTAAGGCCGTGCCCCAACAGAAGGGACCCCACCGCCTGCATCGCCACGGCATTACAGGGAAGCAACACACAGTTTTGCAGCCGTCAGAATTGCTCTCGAGACTGCCCGAATTATTCGTGTTACGTTCAAGTTGCAATACGAGTTCGTCTCTCAAGTCTTAAGAGAATCCAGACGGGGAAAAAGCTGTCTGAAATGACTTCTTAGGCGTCTATTTAAGAGAAAACGCCAAGTAAACCGTTTCCCACAGCGAGTGTGTCTAGAGAGCCTTGTCCCCAGAGATTCCCACAACACTAAAGGAGTTCCTGATACGCTCCATTCTCTCAGCCATTCTTACTAGTTGATAACAATTCCCTTCCCGAAATTTTCTGGTTTATCCCTCGCAACGTCAAATCATTTAAGATGCACATGCTTTGATGGGATTTCCTGCTCGCATTCTGCCTCAAAGAGGGGAAGCACGTGCGGGGGCATGGCGTGTAGTTCAAGTGCATTTTTCAAAAATTGTTTTGATTTATCTGGTAAGCCGTTCACGAGCCAGCCCATAAACAACAGCCAGACAGGCACTTCCAAGGAAACAAGATTATTACTGGAAGTATCTTCAGTTAAATAAAGTTTATTCTCTGCACGCATTTACGTAACACCACCACTAACGCTGTCCTAACATATGCGGTAAACAGAACAGACGGACAACCACAGCCACTCAAATCACGAAGCTGAATAGCTGACACCATCGGGTTTGGTTTTAAGGCCCATTCAGCCAAGCATTTTGTTTGTTTCTTCCTCTGTGGGGGAAATCAGTCATTCAAAATAATATTGCTTGGGACTCACCACACAAATTCTCAATCGCTGCCTGATTTTACTTTAAGAGTATTTCAATATTTAAATTGAGTCATCATCAAGCAATACAGCAGAGAGCACAGTTACGTCTAGCAAAAAACCAAAAGCTGTAAAGTAAGCAACGCTCCAGCAGTGCCACCGATACGAAAATGGTGCTGCTGACTTTTTGCAAGCTACGCGTTTACTTTTCCCTTCATTTATAAACTCTAAACCCCTGTATCTCAGTTATTTAGGCCTTAACGGATACGATTAGAGGAGAAAAAGCTCAATTTTTTTAATCTTACACTTCCATCTTACAAGCGGCACATGAAAGTTCACGACGCTTCCAACGCGACCGCGCCTGCAAACCGTTGATAATACACCAGGGCAGCTTCCAGAGGCGAGGAGGAGACAAACCGGCACGCTCAGGAAACAGCGCAGGCAAGATGCAGACGTTGGAAAGCAAAAGCTATATTCTGACCTCAGCTACAGCAGCTTCTCAGCGCGAGATAACAGCACACTACCTGACAAGTTTCTGCAGAGATGCAAAATCAAGACCTTGGCTCCTGTAACTCTAAAATCAACCCCTCACAAGACTGAAAAAAGAAACAACAGTGAAAAACACGCCGCTAATTTCAAGATCTCATTATCTGAGCACTCTTCTTGTACAGGTTTAATAGGTTCAACCTTTGCTGGCTCCGGCAAAGCTACAGTAAATGAAGACTTCTCTTCCCCATAGGGATATCCAATGTATGAAAAAGCTTAGGGAACACAAAACAAATCCAGTTACAAAGCACTCAGGGTCAAATGTAATAATTCCGCAGATCGCAGCTGAATGCGGTGGGGTTTTTTTCGCCCGTTCTCTTTCAAAGACGGCCCAACTATATGAACAAGCTCACCTCGCACATGTGCCTAGAGGGATCTTCATGCCATGGAGCTGTTTAACTACCGCCCTTCTTCTGCAAGGGCGGTTAAAAATCAGAGGAGAGCACAGAAGACGGTTCATGACACACACATTTATACACAGGATATCTGAAACGTGCCCGCTGTTCCAGTATTGGGCTCCTTGAGTTATATGACTCCTCTCCTGAAGTTCGGGCATCTGGGTAAACACAACCCTTCCCCATGTCTACCGGTGTCCAAATTCCTCACGAGTAATCCCGATAACGTAAATCTGGAATCAGAAGTGAAGTATTTGTCTCATGAAATCATGTACACAGTAACCAGTTTCGAACAGTAATTCTGTCTGGCAACACAGTCACATAGCGGGTTCTGTAGCAACATCAAGCTTTTCTCTTTTTTCCCAATAGTGTTTTTTCCTGGATTCAAGGTAACACTAATCGGTCTTTCATCCCTGCATTTTTAAAACGAAGCGAACCAAAACAACGCAACTCTGAGGAGCTTGCGTTGGGGGTACCAGATGACGCCCCTGCTGCTCTCCGCAGCGTCGCAGAGCCAGCTGTGACACCTCGCTCGCTCCTCTCTTCAGAGCAGCCGCTTGCTGCCAGTTGAGCAGATCAATTGTCAGGTAAAACAGGACTACAGCACATCACCTCTTCAAGGAGGCGAGACCTGAGTTTTCATCGGGCAGTACATCATGATTGACGACACCTCCTCACGAAGTTGAAACAGCCTTCAATTTTTTTTTTTTAATTACAGATGCCCATCTGCCCTTTAAACTTACATTTGTTGTATCCTCTGTTGCGTGCGATACAGACAAAGGAAAAGCTTAACACAGTCAACCTGCCTGAACCAAGACAAAAAAATCACTTCACCTGCAATTTGCAACATTTCATTTAGGCTTAGAAAAGAGGAGGGAAGATTCCCAGCTCTCCCAATTCCTTCTTTTCAACTGCTCTGGTCAGCAGTGTAGAACTTTTGCATCAGTTTTACAGCCTCACAGTGCAGAGAGGAAAAATCTTTTCTCTAATGGGTGGTTTAACAGAAGCAATATACATCTAGATGCAAGGCTGCTTTCACTTTCAGCAAAATATAATCCTCAACAGAAACCTTTAATCACAACCGAGGGCTGCGTTGTATCCCCAGTTAGATTTGTACAGGTTTTCCATCTACAGGTGCACAGAACCGACACAAAACCCCCCGCGCAAATCATTAGTACTCACACGTTGGAAGAGCAAGATTTCTCCAAACGCACGCTGATTTCTATACGCATATTTACGTTCTTCTAAATGTGACACTTAAATTGCATAGAAGTCATTATTTTAATTATAGATTAAATGGGCTTCGAGCGAAATACAGTCATTAACATGATTTTAAATGCAATAGAAACACCACCTTTCGTAGTTATTCCCTGGCTTCCACTGCATCTTAAGTATAAGAAAGTCAACAGCTCAACTATCAATCTACGTTACCATGGTAAGCATTCTGCCGTACGTAATTCCATCATCCTACAAACAAGGACCCAAAATACGTATTTGTGTCATCTCCAAATGAGAAGATTTGATTTTTCATTCCTGTACCAAAGCGCGCTTCGGAACACACATCTATCTCTGTAATTGCATTTAGGCCGGGATTATTTTATGACAACTACAGTCAGTATGACCTTAGGAGAACTACAGACCTTAGGAGTTTCAGCCAAAGATTCATGAAATCACCCATTTACAGCAAGGAGTTTCTATCGTCTTCGATTTCACAACTTTAATGCTTTCCGTTTGTTGCTCTAATCCTTTCAGCTTTCTACAATACTAAAAAAAAAAAGTCTCGAGAACGTACCTTAAGCCGGCAATTCTCAATTTTTTCCTTCCAGCTGAGTGTATCATTGTGTGCTACTTCAGCCACCTCACTAGAACAATAACCCCAGGGGGTTCACTGCGATTTCTTCATGAAGTATAAAGTCTTTGGTATACACGCTTCCTATTAGATCTTTAAAAATATACATTACCAAAGCAAAAGAACAGAGATCAAGCAAGCCTTCATTTATCTCGCAACAGAAAGCATTATGCTCTTTTGAATAAGACTCAATACAGCCTTTTTTCCAAGGACATGCATTCTACAGCTGAGCCATTATTTTAAATAGCCAGCTTTGAAGTATTTATTATTACAAACAATTCCCAAGAGAAGTTATTTTAACCAAGACACTACGTATTCTGCACCGAGCCACTCCGTGCACTTACGAGCCGATTCTTCAGGTTGTACGTACAAGCCTCAGAAATGCCGTTTGGAATCCAGCTCAACTAAAACTCAAGACGCAGTGAGTATCGAGATACTGTTCTCTCTCCAAGCCCTTACACAGATTCAGTTTACACCAAGATGCGTTCCGCAACGCAGGCTCACACCACTTACTCTAAGCAATCATTGGCAGTGTATTCTACAAGGAGAACTTAACTAAAAAGGATGAACAAGTAGTTCATGCGGTCCTGAAATTTTGTACCCTTAAGTGAACCCTGATTTTGTGACTTTTACACAATCATCACAGACTAATAAGGGATTTTAAGCTTTAGCTGAAACTAAGGTGACAGCTTCCTCAATTCCTTGTTAAACAGCAGCAGGACTGAACAGATAATTGGTTTATGTTCTGGGGTTTGTTTGTCAGAGCAATGGTATGGTAGGAAGCTGAAGAGTTGACCTGGAGCTTGTTTCCACAGCACATGGCATTTCTAGTGTTTCAAACTGATAGATAGCAATTAGCGTCCGAGTCATCAGGACATTCTATTACTAATCTCACAAAAAAAAAACCAACCCCATCATGCTGTTGCTTGGCAATTTTGTGTGACTGAAATGAATCTCTACACTAACTCTGCAAAACCTTGATGAAAAGAAGGAAAGAAAAAAAATCACAGACGCAATACATCCATACTTTCAGGGAAAATTGTTATGGGGGAAGAGACGCATATGCTGTGTTACTGCTGCACGTTGGTGATGCATCAGTAAAGCCGCCCATCAAAAGCTCCCACAAGCACGACTCAAATTAAAGCTCAACGGGACAACACAAGGAGTAGAGGCTGCCTATCTCCCCAACTTCCAAACGCCTCTAAGGACAGATCCTCCAAGAGGGTTAAATAATTTTATATTAGCAAAACTTAAAAGGACAAGTCAACTACTTGTCAGATACATGGAAGCTAACTCCAGGTAAAGGTCTAGGTTTAGACGCACGCCTCCAAAAGGGGCACAGCAACAAGCAGACTGACAGGTGCAGAGAATACCACACTATATTTAGTTGCAGTGAAGGCTGCGTCAGGTCACATCACAGATAACCAAAGCTTTCCACCACCCCCACCCGCCACACTTTCAGATGCAAACGTTTGCACCTCTACAGTGTATTATAAGCAGCCTTCAGGCAATACGGTATTTCTTATAACACCATTACAGACAAAGGACACCAGTTTCATCAGGTGCAGCCAGTAACATAAAACCTTGACGTGGACTTCTTGTGCTTTTGTATCCATTGGTACATCTTGCTGTCACCTCAAAAGAAGACTAGAAAGCTGCAGAGGCAAGCCCAGCCAGCGAGGGGGCCTTAGCTGCCCGAGCCGTGGAGCCCGGAACAACTGACAGGGGGAAATACAGCACTCTGCAACACTCCGGGCTGTCTGGTGAGGTATGTCAACTCACGCCTTGCTGCATGCTTGTGCTGCCATAAACAGGTTAGCCACAGCATCCAGAAACACAGTCAGAAGCAGACAATAGGAGCCAGACCCCCTCCGCCCCACAAACGATTCCCCACCTCTCAAGCACTGTGCTCTTGCAGAGTCCTCGGGAAGATGCCAAGACCAAGATCAAACAGCTGGAGAAGTTCAGGCCCTTAACCTTAACAATCAAGGCAGCTGCAATAGCTTAGTTCAGACACAGGTGCCAAGACCACCAACAAATAAATCACCTGCCAGAAAAAGTATTAGTCTGGCTGATAAGAGGTTATCACTCAGTAGCCCATGCTGAGTAATTTCATATTACAAAAAAAATACAGTATCAATTGATTTTCCACGGTGCCTGCCCATCGACTCACCAAATCTTAAGGACACATCCAAAATGCGCCAGACAAAATGCTTTCGTATAGATTTCATATGCATTTGCTTTACTAAACATAGATTGTACTCTTTGAACTGAACAAACTGGAGGGGAACTAGCAGCTACTGGAGCCCACAGGAGTTCTGCACAGATACTTCTAAATATTTGTACCTGACTCTTCTTGCATATTACTTGCTCAGACTTACCCAACCGTCATTACCAGAACCATAAGGCCTCCCCCTTTCGCATTTTAGTGCCACAGAAACTCGAGATCCTCTGTTGTTCTTGCCCCCTTTTTTTATGAATAAATTATTTTCTCCACTTACACACTTAGAATTTCATAATTACCATAAAAGAATTACTGGAAACCAAGTTAGTTGCCTTGATTTTTTTTGTTTGTTTCAGCAAGTGATCCGTTGTGATGAATAATACAAAGCAAATGTTTGCTAAACATAAATTTTGCCCTTTAATGGTGAGGTCACACACAACAGCTCAGCATTCCTGTAATGCAAACGAGACGATGAGCGCTCAACTAGCAGGAATGGGGGCTCTTGCTCTAAAGACCTTCCTAAGGTCATACAGCTGGTGGCAAACAGATACACCAGAAAATTTGATCTGACAACTCTAATGGGCTATTCTCGAACTTTCAGCCTTGGAATCGCACTTCGCTCACACAAGGTTTTGACCCAGCAGCAGGAGAGCCCGTTACCCATTACGTCCGGCACAGGACAGTCCGCAGGAATAGCCCGTTCTTGCTCTCAGTGAAGTCTGAAGAACGCTGTGTTGACACACTCACCTGTGGTGGGGGGGGTTGTGTGTAAAAGCAGGACTGCAATGCTACCCTTTCATCAATTCTTGTCATCTGGAAAATCATGCGTGCTCCTAGTCCCTGCTAAGGGACCAAAGTTAGAAAGACTCAGACCACGACCAGAGGCATCAGCCTTATTTACTGGTTTTTTTTCGGGTGTACTCCAACACTGTCCGTATCAAGGGAGTCCTAGAATTGCTTGAAACATCCACCTTGTCAACTAGCAGCCAGGCAGGAGACAGCAGAGATTGCATACCAAGATAACAACGAACACAGCAACAACCCGAGGTAGAGCACTTCCAGTACAAATCTCTCAACTGCTACAGACATGATTCTCAGAAATGGTCTCATTAAAGGGCAGGTTCCTATACAAGAAGCTATTTGTAGGAAATCTAAGATTAAATAATTAGTGACATGATCTACACCTAAAAATTCTCAAAGTTTGGCGTGTTACAAGAGACATACACACAGCATGTGACGCCTCTGCCTGCTATCCCAGGCGAACCAACAGGCTTTGGCTTCTGTGCACTGACCAGCTGCTGCTCTCGGCAAGAACGAAAATATCATCTTGAGCCGAGGCCAGGATATTAGCATGCAGCCGGAGCAAGTTCAAGTTCCCAGAAAGACTCTTGTGCAGTCACGAGAGAGTTCTACTCCTGACAAAGTCCTGCCCCTTTCCCTGCCAGCTCCTGCGCCACCCACACGTACGTGCACAGGACGCATCAGAGGGAACCGCGGCCTCCGTCCTCCCCTGGAACCAAACACCGCATTCCTGAGAGCAGCAGCAGCTGAGGGTCACAGACGACCAAGTATTGGCAGTCATTCCACACCAGGAGGCGGAGGGAAAGCTAGATTTTTGGAAAGATAAAATAATAAACAAAATCGTCTCAGAGGATTCATGTAGCTGTAGCGCGCTAAAAGAGCGTACAAGGGATACTTCAGAAGCGTTCTGGCCACGTGACCTAACCACCACTTCCTAGCTTAGTTCATATACAAAGCACCCGAGTTCAGAATTTATGGCAAAGTTTATTTTCTCCTCTTGGAGCTGTGTACGTCAGGGAGGTGTTTCGGGAGGGGGTGTTCGTGTTGTTCTGGCTGGAAGGTGCGTTTGCATTTTTTAAACCAAAGACTTAGGGTGCACGCCCCTTCTAATATGAGAGTTGTAAATTTGACATCGCCCTCGGTTTCCTATTTTCTGTACATACAGATATAGGCAGGTAAGTAATCTAGGATTACTTTTTTTCCCCCCCCTTAAAGAAAAACAGAACTGCGCCATGCAGAAGCACTGCAGGAGAAGATGAATTAAGTCTGGGCACCCTCCATCTTTTCGGAGGTAAGCTCATAAAACAGTGCATTACACCCAACAAACGATAAGGGCACCTAGAGCATCGTTGCACTAGCTTGAATCCAGCCCGTCTGAACGCCTGAAATACTTTCCCATTTATCGGACACCTGGAAACGCCCCACGAGATCAGAGTTCTCTAGCAGGACAAACACCTCACATCAATAGCTCTCAGACCTTTTTCAAGATTGCCGGTCCTTTAGGTCACACATCGTTTCTTTACGTGAACCCATGCCTTGCACGCGCACCCCACGTTAAGTTATCCCACTCGAGACGGTGCTGCGACTATATTCACGTGTACGTTCGACTCACCTTGCAAAGAGCAGTCAGCAGAGGGATGGAACATTTCTCCGCTTTAGTCTGTTGCAAAATATGACTACCATTTTTGTTTAACTCATGATCTTTAAACACATTTGGAATGAGCAACAGTCTATGTAATACCCGATGCAAGCATTGTGGCAAAACTAACTGGATGCCTGAAGAAGTCCAAATGTTAAAAGCAAGGAAGAACAGGATGGCAGCGATGCCATTACCAGCTCAGACCTTAGCACTGCCAGCTCAGCACACAGGAACTAGTCACTTCCATGCCAGGACACGTAAGCTCCCCAAGAAGACGGCGGCCCCTGGGCCGAACTCCTCTTCTTACCTCAGGTACCTCATCTTAAAAAACCCAGATTACCATAACAAATTAAGAAACTCACAAACACAGCGCAAATTCAGAAAGGGATGCATTTCGTAAAGCTTCTCAACAGTTTTCAGCACAACTTCAATGCCGAAGACAGGAGGTAACTTGTGAAAACTCACCTTTGTTATCAATGGTCATAACTGCATTGACAGAGAACCCCTGAAAGGGAGAGCTCAGCAACTTACTCTCCTGTAGCTGTCATTTTATATACACCCCTAGAATGGAATACAAGGAGTTAATGAGGCAAACCCTTGTCCAAAATGTTGGGGGGGGGTTGATGAAAGAATCCTTGTTGCATAAACAAAGATCCCTTTAATATAGGAAGTCTCAAGTAAGTGCCCCATTACATACCCTACTCAATACTCTATAGGAGCAATCAAGTTCTGCAGATAAATCTAAATACTTTAAGACTAGATAGTCAAAACAACAAAAAAACACNAGGCAAACCCTTGTCCAAAATGTTGGGGGGGGGGTTGATGAATGAATCCTTGTTGCACAAACAAAGATCCCTTTAATATAGGAAGTCTCAATTAAGTGCCCCATTACATACCCTACTCAATACTCTATAGGAGCAATCAAGTTCTGCAGATAAATCTAAATACTTTAAGACTAGATAGTCAAAACAACAAAAAAACACCCAACAAGCTAAACTGTAAAAGCAGAGACGACAAATAATTGTGCTGCAAGTACTGTGCAGGCCCACAGCTCGACACAGGCCACAGTTTCTTCACATTGGGAACCTCAGATTTGATGTACAACTTGACCAGAGTTTTCACTTGATTACATCTAAAATCGGAGGGCGGTTACACATAATCGATACCAGCAGTTAGGGCACAGAACCAGCGAAAACCAGATATAAATATTATTCTAGAGCATTAATAGACGAATTAAAGAAAGCACATATTTAAACAGCACGCCCCAAAGTGACCGTCGCAAACACTTCAGCTCTCAGGGCTGTCATTTTGTGTTCCGAGGCAGAGGGAGAGTGAAGCGCGACCCTGATGCCACCGCTGTCGTCTCATTCCCAACGCTGCCATGCTACTGCTGCTGGCTGTCCAGTGCGGGTCTGGGAACCACCAGCCTAGTTCGCATGTTCTACCAGTCAGCCGAAGAACTTCAGGATGTCACGCGCTCCACATTACTTACCCATAATACATTCAAATTATGATCAGCAACAAAGGAAGTTGTCCGAAATTGAAAGAAAAATTGCACCTCGGCGCCTTCTCACTTCTGAAAAACCCCAGCGCTGCGCTTTGAACCCACTTTCTGTGCAGTATTCCTCCTGACACTTTTAATGGGTAAGTCCCAGCCTGCAGCTCTAAAGCTTTCTGACAGAAACGTTACCAGATCCTTTCAGCCAGCCACCCACTCGCATGGCTCTAAAAATCCCTGCGCATCAACAACAGATTCTGAACGCAGCCCGGTTTCCCCGCTCAACTTCATAAACCCCCACAGGGTTTACGAACAGCAATTTCTAGCTCCCTTCCACCCCCTTTACTTAAATGTTTTTATTTTCTGAGGAACGTAAACAAAGAGCACAGAATAAGGGTTAGATCTTGAAGTCTACATCCTGCTAAATGCCACGGTTCTTTCTAAGTTCTCAGCTTACTCACCATCCCCATAAGAACAATCAGGCACTTCGAGAAGGATAAAACAGAAAGAAAGAACAGCCATCAGAACACAACATGATGGGTTTAGGCAAGTGTTTTCCCCACTCTGGTCAGTTCTTTATCGACAGTTAACTAGGAGACTTCTAAAGCCCATTTAACAGTTACCGTTTGTAACTACAGGAGAGATTTCTCTGCACTAGAAGAGACCCAGCTCAGGTCTCTGACCACCAGCAGAGCATCTCCACCGTTCCACAGGCGTATTCTTAGCAACCGTAGCTCAAGACTGATGCCCAAGGGTTAGCTCAGGTGCCAAAATTACTTTTCTGTTGCTGTAAAGTCAGCCTTTTCACTTATCACACCATGCCGTGACATCACACGCAACAATACATTACAGTGTAGTGTGATCATGACACCATCCCGTTTAGGAAGAAATTCTCCACGACAAGGGCGGTGACACACCGGCACAGGATGCCCAGAGAAATTGTGGGTGCCCTCTCCCTGGAAGTCTTCAAGGCCAGGATGCATGGGGCTTTGAGCAACTTGTGGAAGGCATCCCTGCCCACAGCAGCGGGGCGGGAACTCGATCTTTAAGGTCCCTTCCAACCCAAACCATTCTATGATTCTACGGTGACCCATTCAGGTGGGGCTGTTCCAGCTCCTCGGAGCAAGTCGGCCCAAAGAGCCCGGCCACGACAGGCAACCGCCGCAGCCCTCACCAAGGCACAGATACCAGCAGCTCCACCCAGCCCTCGCCACGACAGGCACAGCTGGGGAGAGCACCTTCAACGGGGTTTCTGAGGCAGCATCACAAAACACCTCACTTCATATTAAAGCCTGAAGTTCTACGCAGAGAAAACCTCACAATAAATACTTCATAATAAAACCGAAATGCAAAGACAGCGCATTCACCACGGCCGTTTTGGTGCTGCTACTCCACCAAGTTCTCACCTTGGTAGGCAACAAAGCTACACACATGAAGAGCAACAAATTTTTTTCCACAGCGCGTATGTAGCAATCCGTATTTAGCACCGAAAGGCTCACGGAGTTCCTGTTGAGGGTTGGGGAGAGAGGGTTTGGGTTTTTTTAACTACAGCCCAGTTAAGAAGCAAATCCTCTTGGCCAGGAGGCACACGGTAGCTGCAGTTTCCAAAGCGAGCTGTGGTATTTGTTCCCACTCCTGCCCCAGTACACACCGAGCAGAGAAAGCCGCCGCAGCCTCCGCACAGGGCGAGCAGCCCCCCACCCCGCCCCAGCACAGGGCATCCCCAACAGCTTTCTAAATAAAAAACTTAACAGCAACCAACAGTCAGCCTTTGGTAACACTGTCGTGCACAAATCTTGGAAGGGAGAAAAAAAACACTACAGGAAAAGAAAACACCTAACAAGCCAAAACCCTCCCAAACCCAGCAAGCCAAAACCCTCCCAAACCTCTACTCTTTTCATAGGATACATACTTACAGATTAGGAACTGTGCAAAGAAACTTCCTTACAACCACAGAGCACCAGTAACAGAGATGTAGTAGATCTCATACTGACACAAAAATCAGTATACAACTACAATCCTTAGCTCGAACCCTGTTTCTTCAGCTTTTATATCAAAAATAAAAGAAACCACCACCTGTGCAATCACGAGCAGCCACTGCCCTGCAGACAGGGAGGCAGCAGCTCTGCTAAAGCACCACCTTCTGCTCCTTCTAGTACTTTCTACACACCTGAGAGGACCAGGTGAGTTCACAGGGCCTTTGGGTGGTGGCCCTGCCTCACAACTAGCACCAGCTGGCTGCAATTACCACGGCCCGTAAGCAGGCCGGCACACAGCTATCCATCCCACCCCTCTGAGGGGTGAGGCATCAGGCCGGGCCCACCCAAAGGTCATAAAAGACCAAGAAGATGAAGAAAAACTTTTCCCTGGGGTGTTAGGAGCGATGATGTCCCTCACAGACAGTTACCCTCCTGCATGGTGCTAGCTAAGTCTCTTTCCACATCCCTAAAGACCTGAGCCGACTGCGGACACCCGCCTGCGTGCGAGAGAGAATAATCATTATTTTCAATATATCAACTTTCGGTGGAGCAGAGCGGGGCTCCGTGGTCCCCAAGGGCTGCCTGCCCACAGCCCATCGCCCTCCAGGAACGCCTTCCCCCTCCAAAAAAAGCCCACCTCCATCTGCATTTCAGCGGCAGCGTGGTTGGGTTTCAATGGGTTTGCTCTCCAGAGCAAAACTGTGACGCACCTCAGTAGCAAAACCAGCAAATGTGCTCGATTTACTGGGGGGGGGGAACGTGTTTAATGCCCACTGACAGACACTGCCTGTGCCTCCCTTTACTTTTTCCCTTCCTTTTTTTAATTTTCCACACTCTTTTCTACAAACCAAGAAAAGACTTGATTGGAACACAAATACATTTTAAAACTTTAATTCTTCCCCTCCACAGCAGCCTAAAAACGCCAGCTCAGGCTAAAGTGGTTTTCACGGCACTGGTCAATCTTTGCACAAGTTTTCTGCATAAATCGGGAGAATTCACCGTAGTTCCCTCATTTTAGAATCTCGTGCAATCAAAAGGATCTGCTCGTTTCCAAGATTACAGAGCATTCCTTGGACTAAACGCAAGCAATCCGCAGTCACGGGTCTCGCAGGCTCTCCGTTTCAGTCACTGTATCTCATGGAAACGGCGCTGAGTACTAAGGATTGGCCGTCATTTAGCATATACCAGATTTTTATTACGGCGAATTTTTGCTACTGTTTCAAAAAGCTCCAGTATCTCTATTGCCTGCCTTGAGATTGTCTGGAGCATTCGAGTAACCGAAACACAAATACTGAGCTGAACTGTAAGCAGCGCACTAACCTTCTAGCAGAGGTAGCATTTGCTTTGAGGAAGTACCCCTCTTCGGCTTTCTCTGCACCAAACCTCAGCCGTGCACAGCACCAGCAATTCATTTGGTTGCTCTTCCCCATCCTTCCTCCACGCTACGTGCTTCGTGCGCCATCCATTGCAGCACACCTCCTCCTACGGCGATCGTTTGCCAGGCCCTCGCCGAACGCTACAGAAAGCAAATTTTTTAAGCAGTTTCCCCTCCCTTTATATACATATACACACACTCTTCGCCGCCGGGGATTAGATAATCTTCATGCAGCCCAGCCACGTGCCAAGGCCCAGCCCCCAGGTAAAAGGAGAACTTTGCCGGGGTAAAGACCTGGAGGCCGAGCTGCATCTTTAATCTCTGCTTGCAAATTCCCTTCACGTTTAGCCAGGAAGCAAGCTTTCCAAAATTACCATTTCCCTTCCCTTGATCGTGGGCCTAAAAAAAAATCTGGCAGTGTGGCAGAAGTCTGCCTGTTATCCTACGGTGTGTTCTCATATATTGTGATTCAGTTGCTAATTATATGATCACTTAAGGCTTTTTTTTCCAGAAACCAATTCAGCATAAAGGACAGACACAGAAGGGGACAGAATTAAGATGGCACAGTTCTTAATTCTATTCGCTTGTAACTGCTGCGTGCTTGATTTTGCAACCTGACTAACACTGTAGCATAGTAATTTTTATATAGGTACTCTAGATACATGTAGTCCTTTACTCACTAACTGTAATTTCTCCTACATCAGCCTACGTCTATTATGCAACACGTTCATTATGCACTAAGTTTCATCCTTTCAAATCAGAAGACCTTTTCTAGCACCCTTTTCCCTTTGGTATGGCATACGACATCCGTTCGGATAGGTGTTCTCTTTACTCAGTGCTGCGACGCCGAAGCGAGTATTTCATGGTGCCGATTTTCAAGTCACTCTAGTTTTGAGCAAACTACTTCCAATCTTTCACGGTCGCAGAAGGTAAAGTTAAAAATAAGCTTGAAGCAAACTAAAGTTCAAAGAAACCTTGAAAATGGGCAATTCAAACCGATCTAATTTTTCAAACTACGGAACTAGAACCCACGCCAGCAAAGAGGCGAAGGCAAACACCATGGAGCAAACCTACTGCCCGGGGGGGCTGGCAGGGGCATCAGTCTAAACCACCCACGGAAGAGAAACTTCAGCTATCCTCAAATCCCACCAACTGTTAGCAGGGGGCAAAGAACACCCTGCAGTAGGCAAAGCCTTGGGAGTGGGATGAAGAGCAGCAGGCTAGAAAAGGCAGGACCAAAGCACAGCAGTAGTTAGGAACAGTCAGCAGTATCGACGGCCCAGAACCTGCCCTCTAACCCTGCAGTGGCGTACAAGTTTTTAGAAGGGTTTGTTTTCTCCTCCTTCACAGGAGATAAGCACGAAACAGTGAGAGACAAAATCCAGCAGAGCTCCAGGGGGAAACTCCTTGAGAAAATAAAAAGGAGAAAATTAGCTCAGGCGGTCCGACACACCAGCTGAAGCGTTCCCTGTAACAGATTTCTGTCAAGCCCTAGGTGGAGACTTCACAGCGATGAAACCACATCTGTGACAGTTTATGTCATCTGACAGGCTGAGAAACCGTGTAATTCGAACACGGCAGCAAATCGCTATCGCGTCCGAGAGCCGCGTCTGGCACAGTACACATGGCCAGACATACTTCTTATTTCCAGCCATCTCAGCTGCTTGTGGTGACTTCGGCTCTCCTAGGAACGAGGTACTGCGTAAAACCTGCCAGTCTCATATTCCACTCGCTTAAGTACTCGGGCAAATGTCTGCGCAGCGGGCAGAGGGAGATCCACAAAAGGGTTCGTTTAATCACGGATCCATGTCACATCATCATCCCCGCATCCCGGCCTTTCCCTTCGATGGCATTTTTGTTGCTTTCTTTCCTCTACGGATCAGTGTTCTAACGCAAGACACTTTGTATTTGGTTTGAAAATTGTATTAATGCGGTTGTATTTTTTAAGGTGAGGATAAGCGTTTACCCTTTCTTTCGACAAGAGGAGGCCAGCCGTGACAACCAGGAGGAAAAGAAGTGGAAATAACTCATCTAACTACCAACGAGAGAAAGAACATCCATCCTATTCCAAACATGAAGGTCTCCCATGGCGTCATTCACAACAGCTTCGCTTTTTTTTTTTTTATATTCTTAAGCTTTATAAAACAAATTTCCCTGGCATCTGACTGCAGTACTTGGCTCCGCAAGGTGTACTTCAGGCACAACTTAAACGGTGTAACTCGGGTGTTTAAGGCAAAACACGATTCTTGCTAAAACAGGTTCACAGCTCGCAGATGCAAACAACGGCCTCAGTTCTGCATATTTAACATAAGGGACAGGTTCACAGCTCTCTGAAATTAACTGCAAGACAGAAAGACAGACATGGATAGCTTCAGTTCAAACACCTGCTTCAGTGACTTTTGCTATGGAGCTGCAAGACAGGAGCAGCCTGCAGGACCTCCATGAGGCCCCAGCGCAGCAGGAACTCAGCGCATTGCCGATGCCAGTTTTCGTTCAGGGCCGATAAGCGTGTTGTGGCAATAAAACAGTCAGCACAACGTTTTCGCGCAGGGCTGTTCCCTTCTCTTTTGTTTTCTCCTCTCCCAAGCCTGCTCTCCTTCCCTCCTAAGGATGCAAGAGATGGTTGGTAAAGCGGGAGGCTGGTAGGGATTTACAGAAAAAAACTGACGGACTCGAGCCACGGTTGTGTTCTTTACCTTGGTCCTGAGTGGCAGTGTGCATTTATTCTTGGACTTTTAAATTCCTGTGAAGGTCACCCAATAAGCCATACACACGCTATCTTATTGAAGGGCAGCAAAAAATTAAAATAAATACCAGACTCTACGCCAGCCATAGCACAGAACGCATCTGATGAGTGATTTCTTTCTAAACACAATTAAAAAGAATTCTAAATACAGAACGGACAAAACGCATAGGAAGACAGTAAAACAACGGCAGTAGCCACTTTTTTTCACGAGTGATGTGCGCGTGCTAATTCGGGATATTACATCGTCGTTTCGTTCTCACCTGAGATGTTAATTCAGGGCGCTTCACAGAACGCAGCGCTGTGGGTTTGCCGCTGGACGTGCTGGATCCTTCCTCACTGGTGTGCTCCCGGACAGACCGGGGCCTGCTCTGCTCTGCCCCTGGCTGCCCTATGACTTTCTCAATAAAGCAAACTGTCCTCGGGTTTGAAACCACCCAGCCGAAAGCAGGTTGTTGGTCTAGCAGGGAACCCAGCAGGGCTTCCCGTCCCTTTGTCGCGTTATTAAGCGCTATTAACGGTGATAATTGCTTGCTATTCGAAATAAATAAAGGGCAACCTCACATTTCTCAGGCTGCCAAGGAGCGACCCGAAGCAGGATCATAGCAGGACGGGAGCTGTCACTGAGGGTCTCGGACGCTGCTTGGGAGAATATCGCCTGGTGCCAGGAAGCACGTGGAGTAAGTTACATGCAAACAGAAGCCAGGTTTCATGAGGATCCCCGGTGCTTGGCAACTTCATCGCCAGGCTTTTCCTTTACCACTTGGAACTTCTTTTCCCTCCCCCGTGTTCTTCACCCGCTGGGCTGGTACTGCCGCTGGCACCTTGTACGATTGCCAAAAGGCTAGAGAGATCCCTGCTCATTTTTCTCCCTCCTAAAACCAAACTTAGCTACTAAAATCAGCCACTTTTTTCCTTCCGGTTTCCAGGGAGAAGGTGCCAAAATACGTGGGACTGAGGGGGGCGGCGGTTCTCGTGGCCTTTCCAGCCGAGGTCAGAAGCAAACCCACACAAAGGCCTTTTTGCTTAAGTTACCCAGGCCAAACTCCCAGCTGCAGACCCCCGAAAGTTCCGCGTCAGCAGTACCAGCAGCTTCTCTGTGAAAACGGGAGAAAAAAGAAGGAACGGGGCAAGATTTATATTTGAGTCCGTAAGTACTACGCTAATCTGATTACTCGTTGGGAATCCTCCCTTGCAACAGCTTTTTCTTTATTAATCTTACCCCAGGAACATTACAGCCTTAGCAGGAAAGAGCACACTGAACGCTCCGGCACCGCGTTGCTAAATTTCCGCCTCTCCCATTTTGAGAAGATACAAAACACTCACAGCACGAACGCCCCAGGACCCCCAGGAGCTCGGCGGTGCCGACCCAGCCGGGGAGAGACCGTCGAACAACTCCTGCCACCAACTTCACCGTTCCGCATGTAAATTAATGCAGCAGCCGGCACAGACCAGGGCTCTCTTCTCGCAAGGCGATAGGTGCGTTGCGCGCAGCGAGAGCGCGAACAGCCGCTCGAAGACTGCTGCGTGACGTTCATTAGGATTTTATTCACGCCTTCCGATACGCTCCGCTACGGCAGTAATGCGCCACAAAACACGGCGCGGCGTACCGCCACGGCTCGCGGCCGGGTGAAGGTGCGCACGCTCTTCCCCGTGGGCGCGCCTGCCGGGAATGATTTTGGGGTGCGTGGCTGGGGGGGTCTCTGTTATTTGATGAGGGGTGGGGTGGTTTTTTTTTTCCTATTGAACGACGAGCAGAGGATAGCAAAGCACCCGCCCGCACACACATCGCTGCCGATGTACTTTCGGGCTGCTCGTTTTGCCCCTTCCACGCCGTCCAGGGGAGCTCCGGCTCCCCGCTCCCCGGAGCGGGCGGGCATCGCCCCGCTGCCGCGCTCGCCCGCCGGCTCCCG
>VZSC01015635.1:318345-377162 GCA_013398225.1 Steatornis caripensis
GGGGGGGGGGGGGGTGGGAGGCATAACCCCAGAAAGCCTCTGCTGAAGTGGTCATTAACCATTATCGTGGCATGCCACAGGACCCACTGCGGCAAAGCTGAATAGGCCTGCACTTTTTAGAGCCCACTGAAAACAGCAATCTCAATCTACCTAAAGTTACACTGAAAAACATCTCTGTGCTCTGTTACTGTGTACTCCCTGTCATGCGATGCAGTCCGTGCAACGATGTTTATTATTACCATAAACACTTACATTGACAACACTGCAGCTATTCCACTTAGTGAATTTAACTTTTAAGCCTACATTTAAACACTAATTGAAAGAAAGTATAAAATAGTGTCTTTATTACAAGTACTAATCAGCTAGTAGACAAATGCTCATCTTTAAAGAGAGATCTTGCAAGGGATTTAAAAACCTTGAAGAGAATAAATCTTTACAAGAAAGAACGGTATATTAAGCTGTACGTGTTTATTCGTGAATCACTACATTACTTTTTTCCGTCCTTTTACTGTGATATTCACAAGAAGTCAACTTGTGAGTACTTTGGAAGAACTTTCGAACGAAATATTAAAATCAATATTAATGAACACAGAAACAAAAGCGTATTTTTCTTATAATCAGCCTGTGTTTCTAGAATTCAGGCTGTCAAAAAGTAACAAAAGGGTTAAGAGTTATTGACCACAGCGTGGCATTCTTTTCGTGATGTTTTGCTTAACAGTGTTAGCATTTAAATAGTATTCGCTAAGCTTTGAAGTTAACACCTCCCAGTGTTGCAAGGTGATGGGTAAGGGGGAGGAGCAGGAGTTTGCATCCTCCCTGCTGCTATTGTTAGGCAGAACTGAGACAGTTTATATTTGCAAGCCTAGATGAGGTACATTACTGGCCCATTTACACCAGTTTGGTCAACAAATACCAGTCTTCAAAAGATTAAGAACAGAAACTTCAGAGCAAGGCACCCACAGTCCAAATTGAAGTCAAAGGTGACAGTGGCACCTTTTGTTGAAAAAAAAGTAGAAGTACATTTTTAAAAAATTATGAAAAAACTGGCAGCGCTCAGTAGAAGGCTGTAAAGTTGTACGTACGGTTATCACATCCCCTTACTGCTTACATTAAAGAAGAATGGCTAAAGCCAATGCCACTTCTATGCTTTTAAGAACATTAAATAGGGAATTCGGGGAAATTCTGTATGCACATCTTTGCTTTAAAGCACTAGATTTATTTGTCGACAGTATCTCTGAAAAAACATTTAGACAAGGCGATACACGCAAAATACGCCTTGCATAAGACAAGGTTTTGACCTGTACAACCTCTGTTCCTTTAGGCCAATGTAATGTTTCTTTCCAATTATATACGGAACTATGAAATTTTTGGTATTGTGTGCATGGCCGGAGCGTCTAGGAAAAAAAAAGTCTCCGAAGTCACCAGCAAATAATTAAGGTCAGATGCTTTTGAAGTTTTGCAAGCAACAGCATCAAGATTCGTGTTAAAGCCAACTCAGAAACCTTATCAGCAATGTGTGTGATGTAAACCCAGCAATAAAATGTCTCTGAAATACTCTTTGGCTCCTCTCTGTCAGGTAAAGCATCTGACTGGCTTAATCAAGAAACTTTCATGCCTGGAAGGATCTTATGGGGCCGGAGCAGAGACTGCAGCCTGCAAGTTCATTGCAATACTCTCCCAACGCTGGGGCCCGACAGGCGCGCCAACGTCAAAGCTGGAAGAAGATTTCACTAGACGTGGGGCAGTTTTGGTCTGGAAGATGCTCAGCTACGGATGCTCGCACCTGCATTCAAATTTGTCCTGATCAGGACACTGGCACACTGGTGCATAGACTCTTGGCTACACTAGGAACACACCAGCGTTCACCACAGCACAGAACCGTAAAACAAAAAAAAAAAACCATTATGTATAAATCGTGAGGGAGAAAAAGAAGATTCGTTCCGAAGAAAACAATATTGTTTATCATACTACAGAAGACTAAAGCACTAGACTTTGTTACACTAGAGCAAATCAAGACTACTTAACTTTTTAATGGGCTCATCCAGACAGGGTTTTAAAGGAAATACAGCTTACAAATTAACTTCATGCCTTCAGTCATGGACTTAACTTTCTCCAATTGTCGCCATAAAGACAAGCCTCGCATTCGGCAATTGGACCAGGACAGACACACAGTCCTCTGTTTTGTGGGGTGCAAAACCCTGCTGCAAAAGTTTTGACTGGATTAAATAAAGAGCCAAATGTTTAAGTATCAAAAAACGTAGACCTACACAGAAACTGAGCGGTATTTTCAACATGGCAGTACAGGAAAACAATGCACTTGCAATTTACCTTCTCAGTACCCCGCTTCTTTTCTCGAGGCTGGTTAAGTTTAGCTTGTCTGTCCACTAAAATCTTCTGCCAATAACGTTGTTCGTGATCACCTTGAAAAACACATTAACACCACAGTACGTGAATAAAAGTCTTCAATACAAACGGACACAGCGTTTCCAGCTGTGATGAGAAGGCATCTTCTCCACGTAAGGTAAACACACATGAAGATACCTGTTAGGGAAACCTAACAAGTGTCTGTCCATCAATTTCATAATCACAGAAGTCATACAGCATTGCAGCACCTGACCAACACACCCCGAGGTGAACAAAGGAAAGAAAAACTCTGTCCCAAGAAGCTTGAGGCTTACACCGAAGTCTCTGTTCTGCCGCACAGGACCTGAATCCACATCCTACGCATTTTATTAACTTTAGGACTGGATTGCCAGGTATCTAACAAAGTTCCCCTGAGCAAAGAGTTTTACAAACTTAACGAGAACCAATGAAATATTAAAACATCACTCTCTAAATATAGTTAGCAGAAAAAGCTCAGTTTTAGCTGAAGTTGCACCACAGTACTCTGAGGCCCTTTGATTTACTAATGTACTCAACCTCTGACTACTTTTAAACAACTATCTAACAGGCCAAAAAAAGAAGCACTGTAAGAACAACCGAGATACTTTTGTTTCGTCAAAACCATTGTTAGAAGCAAACTCCGGGGACTTCACAGGCAGTTTGGAATACTTTAACATGACCAGCAACCTGCAGAATCTTTCAGCAGCTGTTTTGCAGTAAGAAGCAGTTTGCCACCGTTCCCTCTTGTTCGTGCTGTAACTACCACGACGGGAATTCTGTGATGTCATGTTGTACAATCTCATGGGAAACCTTCAGTTACAGGGACATTTCCAAGATTTTAGAAAACAAACCCACAGAAGTTAGAAATTAGTAATTCCAAGAACCAATTTGGCATACATTTTAACAGCGCTACTTATACATTCAACCATAGTAACACCTAAACATCCCTACAGACGTTTAATATCTTGTCAAATGAAAAGCTGAAGGCATTTAGTAAAGGTCAAGTTATAAAAGTAAAATACTAGTGGGAAAGCTTTTTTCCCCTGCAGTAGGGAGCATTAAAGAGTCTTTCCTTATTCTCTGTATTCACCTGATGCCACCACAAGCTGAAATGCTTACTGTGAGTTACTTCTGAGTTTTTCAGATGCCTTTCCATTCTCATTTCAATGAGCCAGTTTGAAAAAAAAAAAAGTCTTAAGTCTATGAATGGAAGGCTCCTACAATGCTTCACGTACTCCCAATCTACTACTACTTTTCGATGTAAGGATACAAAACCAGAGACAAATAAAGAGCACACAGCTGTGAAGTGCCAGATTTGAAGTTGTTTCTGCATCTCGGGAACACAGAGCACTCTGGAGACACATGCATCTCCAAATGACATTAGCAGCATTCAGTGAGTCTCAAACTCTAATAAACTTTGATATCATCATGAAAGTTAATGCTTCCAGTATAGCTCTTCCTCCTGCAATCCTTAACTGACATTTATCGCAGTTTACATCCGTGCATGCACGCAATTGGGCCCAATGTGATGATCCGTGCTGGAGTGCGGTAAAATACTTAAATACACAGATGAAAAATCTTATCTGTATTGTTTTATGTGCTTTTTACACACCTAGGATTTTTAGTGCATGTCAAAAACTTAGAAGTTTTACAACTACAGTAACAAAGTTTGAGAGACTTCCGCCTTCCCCAATTCTTCCACCTCTCACTTCCGTAAAGCAATTTCTCTACACTTAGAAGACTAGTCAAGCTGGTACAAGACATGAGTTTAGAACAGAGTAATTTCAGAGAAAAAATTAGGATGTAGTTCCAAAGTAGGCCAGTAAAAATTTTAGTGTAAATACAATTTAAAAAAGGTATTACTCCAGCAAAAGTAATTCAACTTCCTGAAAAAGAAAGATTAATTAGAAGGCAAGTGCTAAAACCACTGTAAGTGTACCCATACTGTTAGATCTCTGTCCTGTTATTTCACACAAATTCAGTATTTTCAAGAAAACCTTCATTGAAAACTCTTTCGCATCAACAGAACGTTATATTCATAAAGCTGAAACGCGAATTCAGTTATATAGCCCACTGCCACTAAAAGTGACGTAAAAAAATAAATCTCAAAAGAACAGATTTAAGTTGATAAAGGCAAGCAAAAGCATTACTTTGCTCTGAACAGTGGCATAAAAACCCTTACTGTGTTACCAATTGCACTATAATAGCAAAATCAGAACACTCACATTAAAAAAACCAGCCTTTTCCCAGCTACCAACATATCTAAATATATCCATAAAGCTACCATGCCATACAGTCCTTTATTTTCACAGTACTTAAGTCTTCTCCTGTACTACCATTAAAAAAAGAAGTCTTACCAGAGAGAACTTCGAATTTCCAGTTGGTTTTGATCTGTATTTCTTTGTATGATTTCACGGCAATCTGCGCGTCCTCGGGAGTTTTAAAACGGACATGACATTCTGTGTCTCCCTCCAGCATGTCAACATAAGCAACGTCAGCCAGAACTGCCAAAGCATCCTATCAAAGCATGTGAGAGAACACAGATCGTAAATCAGACTTTAAAAAGAATGTAACAAGAGTGACTTTTTGACCATTCAATTTGTCGGTCATGGACACTTTCAAAAAGGTCATGAAGTAGAAAGCAATAAAGTCAACTTCTTCATTTAATCAACAAACCTCTCTTCAAACAGTTCTGAATCAGTATTTTTCGTAACAAGGCTATAACTGACTTCTGGCTTACAAACCTACAACATCTATTTTCTCTCTCATCCTGCCCTCCAAGAACAACTTAAAGCAGTAATTCCCAAAGATGTTCTTTTTCGCATAAGAATAATTTTACTAACGGAGTATCAGTACTTATCCATTTATTTCAATCTTCTGTCCGTATGGACTTTTTTTGCAAGAAAAATACTTTGTGTACAACAACATTGATATATGTCAGTCCAACAGAAAAACATCTAACCTCATTCTATGTGCGCAATATACAAAAGCAAGCTCATTCATGCCTGATTATCTGAGAAAGGAGTAGTAAACCAACCCTTTCTGTCTTTATGAAGTGACCTCTGCCTGAAAATTTTCACTAACAGCTGAAGGAAGAAGAGCCACACATGCTCTTTCACATGAAGTCCTTCACTTGCAATACCTGCTGTTAGGGAAATTAACTAAGACCACACATTCCTAGTCAATTTTGTTCACAGCAGGCAGCTCAAGTAAGATGCTTCTATTCAAGAATTACACCCTGCGTTTAACCCTCCGCTACCAAGGAGGGCCTTAAAACAAAAATTAAGTGGCAATACTGTTGAGATCATTTGAAAGCAAATCAAAGCTACTTTCCACTCTTAGTTCTGGCATCCTGAAGTTACACTTATATGGAAAACTACAACGACCCAGTTTACTGAAGTTGGCCAATATTATGATCTGAGAAGCGCCCTAATAGCAAAATACGGAAGCAGCGGAGTAAAAAATAAAACATCAAAACAATATTACAACCATTCTGCAAAGACCTTTCCAGTACGACTGAAGCAATTAAGGCTGCCACAACATCAGAAATGCAGATCAATTCTGGAAGTTTATTAAGGGGAAAAAACCCCAGATGCACTGCTTTGTGGCAGCATTTGCTGCAGCTACAACAGTCCAGGAGCACAGGCAAAGCGAGGTTTTGTCCAAGAGTTATGCCCTTCATAAAACCCACTAGTACTGTCATAAGAACAGAGTTAGACAACGGTTTGCAGCTTCCACTGCTGACCTCAAAAAGAGCTGCTACACTCTAAAGATTATTGCTTCCCCCAACAACAGTTGTATCCTGCAATTGTACGTCTCTAAAAATGTGGCCTTCTTTGTTTGCTAACATTTTGTGAAATATTTTGCGTATCTACTTATTATGGGAACCAAAGACATGATTACTAACGGCAAAGGCCACCCCAATCTTACTTTGTTCCCCTTTACTTTGATAAAGCATTAGTTTTCCCTGAAACACTTGCCTAAAACTAAAGCAAAAGAATAACTGGAAACACCAAACTAAATTTGTTTGCAGCTAGTGTGGGAACAGTAAGCTTCCCTCCTGACCACGGTATGTTAAGCTGTGACCCAAACTTATCACAGCAAGGTGTATACAGCAATCAAAGGGGCCCTCAAGCCTTACAGTGACAACTACTACATTCTCTCGGTGTCTCCAGTGCTCAGACAACTGCCTGCAAATATATCGAGGTAGATAAGAGTGATTAAGTCGAAACCCTCTCATCAGCTTGCTTTCAGCCAGAGAGACATCTTTCCCCCTGCTTAGATTTATGCACACACTAAACTTGACACTTGCAAGCAGCCAGTGACTTCCAACGGACTACTGGGGTGTAAATAAAGCTAGTTAGATAAGTCATCTCAGAACTGGCATTTTGAACCACTCTTTCATTGTTCAAGTGGCCTGAATATTTATTCCAACGTGAGTTAAAGCTGTTCGAATTCTTTCAGTTGTTATTCACCCAAAAGTGTAATTTGCAAAACGTCCTGTATCACATTCATGGAAAATTCAGTATCTGAAAAAAAAGACAGTTATTTCCTTTGGAAAACTTGTTAGTATTTTCATTTCAAAAAGATGCACCTTAAAACTGCTCTGTTTCTGGAAAGAAAGTGTTGTACTTCTCATGTGCAACTTCCTTACCGTGACGTGAAACAAAATCTACATTATCCCAAACACTTCAATTAAATTGAGAAAAAAGAGCACTTGCCTCCGGGGGAAATAAATAAATAAATAAGTGAAAGAATTACTGGACAAGTTCTACTGCTGTCACTCTCACTGAACTGGAGTTTTTGTAATTGTGAATTCCTTACCGGAAACAAGACAACTGTTTTCTCACGCAGAGAGCATCTTCTTGCCCCTAAATTCCTGTTAAGGGTAAAACTCCCAATATACTATTACAGATTTCTTGATCTGAATGGTGCCAGGATGACCAGCACAATGACGAACACAGAACACCGCACCCACTTTGTCTTCAGCTTCTCTTTTTAAAGTGCAAAGAACTACTGATCCTCCTGAGCATTATTTATTTTTGTCGTTATTTTCACTGTAAACTTGACATTGCTTGAAGCACTCTAAAAGCTCATTTTTGCTTTGAAACATCCTCTTTATATTACTTAGCCGTCGTAAACTATGCCATTAACAGGTACTAGAGAAGAATTTGTACACAGCTACTGGCCGAACAAATGAAAAAGAAAAAAAAAGTCTGTAAGACTTGTTTAAATGGTATTCCATATTCAAACATTTGGGGGGCTGTGTAAGAGGAAAGGCTGACAGCTACCCTGAGGTTACAAAGGCATTACCTTGATCTGCTTCCTGCCCGGCAGGGGCTCAGTGCTAATGATCTTCACAATTACTCCGCTGACAAACCGGGGCCCCATTGTGTTAGCCTTGGCAGCAGGGGCACAATCTTCACTGGTAGCTGGTCAGTTTGAAAAGAGGGGGGGAAAAACCGAGAAGTTTTATATTTATTAGTCTGACAAACTAAAGATGCTATGAAAGCACGCAAGCAACGTGATGTACACGAGAAACGAAACAAGAGGCATCAAATATTGCCACTGCATATTACAACTTTTTTTTTTTTTAAATCCACGATCAGCACTGTTCACAAGTTAAAGTCGACGTGAGTTTAAAAAAAGAAGTGAAAAAGAAAACGGCTCCAATACAAGAGTGTTAGAGAATTCTTTACAGCCTACAGGGTCTCCTAATAAGAATAAATTATATGCTATTGACTATAGTTAGTAGTTGAACTCTCAGTTCTCAACTGAATCAAAATAAGCCGACAGGCATTTCAATGTCAGTATTTCCTTTAGTGAAGTACACAGGATCCAGAGCGAAGAGCAATTGTGCCTCTGAAAAACATAGAAATGTAACTTAAGACCTAATTACAAAGCTGCTTTTAACCATAAAGCTGATAAAACCTAATTGCAAGCCGTTTTTTCAATACATTACTCCGATAAATTGTTTTACAAATCGCTGCAGGTATAGTTAAGCCTAAGTTACATGATCAAAACAGCTGCCTCTTGATTTACCTCTCTGAGGCTTTTATAATTACAATTACCTAAAAAATCCTTAAGCTTAGGAACTCCTGCTGGAGTATGCTGAAATTACTTGTTTAGTCTTTACTTGTAAAATTCCTTAGTCCCAAATCTACGTAAGTGAGGGGGGGTTGCTTTCAATATTTGGCATTCAGAGAACGCACCAGCATCACAGAAAATAAACCCATTTTGCAGTGTTTTGGGAGGAGCAGTGTCTTAGATCACTTATGTTTTGTGTACTAGAATCAAGAAGAAAACAAGACAAAAAGCCATCACAAACAGGATTACAATTGTTATTTTCAGGTTGAGGCTTTCTCTGTGCACAAGATTCCGTTTCCATCTCTGCCCCAGGCTCAGGTTTGATTTGAGACATGGTTTTCTTTAAGGAGGCCATACTGGCTTTTTGAAGGGCCAAATATTCTTGCTTCAAATCCATCCATTCGGTCCTATAAGCAGCAACACAAACACAGGACGATCAGTTGTAGATGAAGAGAAAGCAATGGTTAACAACTCAGCAGTAACTGAAAACAGAACAGTTTACCGACAGCTTAAGCTGAACTTGGTGAGTCGTGCAGACCACTCTTAACATCAGAGATCTCTCCACACTTATGTTAAACGAAGCCTTTGCAATATCTGCTTTTTTATTAATTTGCTTCAGCTTCTAATATTACAGGCACAGTTCTAACAAGACGAACCTATCATTCAAATAGAGCGACTCCCGAATTTGTTTTACATATTCAGAAAACATTTAGAACAGTTGGGAAACTGTGTTTTCTACTGGAACTACACAGAGCATAGGCACTAAACTCAGAGTTAATGCAGAGACAGTGAACTCTGAATCCACTGAATTAGTTCAGTGAACCCGCTCCTGTGTTACTATATTAAGAAGGAGTCATTTATTTTGTAGAAAAATCATTGATAGAAAATCAACAACTGGTTAAACTCGCCAAAAACCTACTGAGATAAGAACATTCCTTACTATTCAAATGCATTTTGGTTAAAAAATACCACCACATGGAAGCAATTTATATATTTACATACATTTAACATGGAGATGTTTCTGCAAACAGCTAGAGCTTTGCTCCACAGAAACACAATGCCTACAGTGCCACTGTGAGAACGACTCATTGTTACCCTAATCTGTGCTATCAAACAAGCTGATAGAGGATTTTTAAAGAGGAGGATATCTTGTGGTAATGGTTTTAGCTGTTAACATTGACAACTGTATACTTCAAAAAAGCATCCAGACTCACCCAGGATCATACATTCTCCACAGAGCAAAGACATTAAAATAACAAAAGACCCACGTAATGATTCTTCGAGATAAAAAGGCAACACCACTACATAGCAAGGTATGGTATAAATACAAGCTCAAGGAGTTACTTCTCGTTAACTTCACTCGAAGCAAGAGGAGACCATGGGGAATGAGTCAGGCAAGTATTTGCAATGCTTATGCTCTTTTTAAACTGCCCCCCCCCTCCCCCCCGCTATACTTCACTAAAATTTAAAACTCTTTCTCTGTATTTGATGCAGTAGTCACTCGCAGTGGAAGAGGACAAGCATGGTTGATAACTGTCGGGTTTTGTGGACCCCTTTTACTTTAACATGGAGGTGCTTTCTGTGATGTAAAAAAAGTAAGTGCTTCCATGTTTTAGTAGAGGTGAATCCTGATCGCAATACCGAAACACCATCCAGGATTTTTTTTTTGGGGGGTTTTTTTTTGTCTACGCTTTAGATCCAGGAAAAGAAAATCGGAGGAGTTCGGGCTGTAAGCAGATGGAAGGCATGTTTCTCCAACAAGAACTCAAAGCCTTAATTATTCCTGAACACGACAATTTTTCAGTGATCTGTACGTTCAAAAAATTTGCAGCATTTTTTGAATTTTGAAGGACTCCCTTCGCTTTAACATGGAGGTACCTGCTGCCTATAAAAGTAAGTGCTTCCATGTTTCAGTGGCGGTGGATCNTTTTGTGGACCCCTTTTACTTTAACATGGAGGTGCTTTCTGTGATGTAAAAAAAGTAAGTGCTTCCATGTTTTAGTAGAGGTGAATCCTGATCGCAATACCGAAACACCATCCAGGATTTTTTTTTTGGGGGGTTTTTTTTTGTCTACGCTTTAGATCCAGGAAAAGAAAATCTGAGGAGTTCGGGCTGTAAGCAGATGGAAGGCATGTTTCTCCAACAAGAACTCAAAGCCTTAATTATTCCTGAACACGACAATTTTTCAGTGATCTGTACGTTCAAAAAATTTGCAGCATTTTTTGAATTTTGAAGGACTCCCTTCGCTTTAACATGGAGGTACCTGCTGCCTATAAAAGTAAGTGCTTCCATGTTTCAGTGGCGGTGGATCCTAATGTTCTTGAGTGCATTTCTAGGAATTAGCTACAGCTGAAAGCCTACTTACAGTAATGTATCTGTACGTTTTATTATGTTAGCAGAACTATCTTATATACCATGCTTATTTTCTGTAAATTTGTTCATTTAGTGTCTCCAAATAAGGACCCCCACAACTTAAATGTGGATGTACTTGCTTTGCTCCTGAATAGTAAGTGCTTCCATGTTTTAGTGATGGTGAATCCTTTTTTCTCAACAGAATACACTTCCCTCTTAAGACATCAAAAAACCAGATACTGAAATAAAATGTATTTGCACTGCACATGTGGCCTCCGTGTTAAAAATAAAGCACAAGATTTTGCATCACGGTATAGCACAAGATGGCACGGACCCCCTCTACTTTAACATGGAGGTACTTGCTGGATGCCTAAAAAGTAAGTGCTTCCATGTTTTAGTTGTGGTGACTCCTAAGAGCCCAGCGGTTACACACAAGAATATATTTTGTATAGGTGTAGAGTCAGACTTGAACACAATATGAACCTCAGCTACAGGCTAATACTGTTGCTAATATGCAACTCTGTTGTATAAAAACTGGAATTGCACTTTAGCAATGGTGATGGCCTGTCAGACACACGGGAGATACTGAAATATTCCAAAGGTTGGAAACATTGTGAAATCATTTTATATCAGCCTGTTAAGCAATAAAAACTCAATGAAGTATGCAAAACTTGTGACTTTGGAAAGGCTTCCTGTAACTCACAATTCATACAATAACTGCATATTCCAGGAAAACACACTTCCACAAAGCAGTAAGATTAAAAGAACACTTCCAAATGCCTGAGTTTTGGTAAAAGGCAAAAACCTTGGCTAGCTAAAATAATTACTGCTACTAATCCAAGAGGTCATCACTGCCTGTTACAGTAAAAATGAACTAAATGCAGTTACCCTGGTGCAGACAGATTTATTACACAAACTGGTGAACAAGTAAGCTGAGCCCATGCAGCCCATGGCTAATCCTGGACTGGATGTGGGTAAGAGAAATGGAACAAGCTGGGATTCTTAACCTTGTGCTTCTCGGGAGTTTTTGTGTGTGTGCGTGCGCGTGTGTGTTCGTTACATCATTACATCAATGTCTTATTTAAGAAGGTGGGTTTTGTTGCACCACCCCACCACTACATAGGTAAAGGAATTACCCACATCGATCCCCAGTACCACTGAGAATAATATTAGCTCACAAACTGAAAAATTGAATGCTGTCACGCTACAAAACAGGGTATGAAGCAACTAAACAATAATCACATAGATTAGTTTCATAACCTACTTGGAGAGTACTCGGAGTGGAATTACTTCTTCACCCATTTTGTGTCTTTCTTTGTGTTTTTTCTTATGTTTCCGTTTAGATTTTGAAAGGGATGTGTCTTTTTTATCTTTGTCATCTTCCGCAGAAATGTCTACAGTAAAAAGTCCCAAAGAAAAGTGTTTAGTTCTAACATTAAGATACTTAAACATACAGGGGCTATACAGCCTGAATCAGTATTTCCACAAAATGACACAGTATTAGTACGTTATGAAGACTAGTTTCATGAGCACTGCTTCTTCGATTCTAACCTGAATGAAAATCCCTCCACAAAAATCAGAGCCTACTACCTATTTCTAGTCTGCTTTCTCAACTACCTGAGTCTAGCCTCTAATCATGGATTCCTGTCAACCCAAAAGTAATTTCAGCACAGCTTTTAATCCCATCTATTGCCTTTTTTTTTCCTTACCTCATGTGAAAAACTGGGATCGTCAGCTTTTTCTTCTGTATTTTTATCTTACTTATCTAGATTCTCATACTGTTGCCATTTGCCTAGGCTGTTTAATCCGTACTTTACTTCAGTGAAGTTCTAGCAACTTCTTTGTGAACTATTTCTACCTCTGACGAGATATACCTGCTTCAGTGTTGAAAGTTCTTTCCTATTCTCCATGCAGCTCATCTCTTTGGAATGACTCATCACCAGGTTTAAATTTAACTGGGGGGAACACCACATATTCCTAAACCGACTTTGTTATGCCTCCACCACATAAACCATTTCTCACCTACTGACCCAAGCAGAACAATCCTTTATCAGTTAAGTTCTCAGTCTTTCAAAGGCAGACATTCAGTGTCGAAATCTTTCAGCAGCACTGGAAAGGTTTAGTCAGTATTTAATCCAAGTAACAAACCTAAAGCCAGCTCACTGATGCATTTGTATCGCACAGATTATTTATTACATGTCTTGTTGCTTTCCCACCATGTTCTTTGCAACCCCCCTTTCCTCACTTGCTTGTTACCCTCCAGCACATCAAGATTCCTATTTACTTAGGCTGTTACAAATACAATTTCAATTGCAAAGAATGTGGTATCTTTAAGGGAGGCTTTACTCATTATCTAGACTTTTCCCCCATTACTAAGCCTGCCATTTGTCATCTGGGAGAGACACATTTGCCATTTGATTTCATCCATGCATATAAACAATGAAAATACTAAAAAGAGATGCAACAAATCTTACCATTGGAATCTTTCGGAGCTTCTGTTGTTTCTTCTTTTACAGGACGAATGTCATCTTTTTGAACAGTTTTCTTGACTTTTGCAGTTGATGCCTCACCATCTCCAGAGCTGGTTCTCTTTCTCTTCCCCGGCCTGCTTTCCCAAGGTACTTCTGAGCTTTCTGTTCTGTCCCATTTCCGTTTCTCTCTCTTTGAGGGCTGCCTGTGAGTCTCGGTTCCCTCCATTTCTGAACACTCCGATGACGTCCTATGTCTTTTTGACTTGGGTACTTGCTCTGTTGTAGTGTTCGTGTTTGATTCCTTTGTCTCTACAGCTGCCTGTACGTTGCTCTCTTTCTTGATTTTGGATTTCTTTTTTTTCTTCTTTTTTTTCTCCTCTGTATTAAAAATACAGTATTTAAAGCTACCCACCATTAAAAACCAGATTAGATTAACTGACCTAGATACTGCACGTCACGATAACCTGGGATGTTAAATGAAACGCCTGTCTCTGCCATCTCTAACTACACGAAAGTTGCCGTACACTGTCCCAAAGTTCTTCCTACGCATTTTAAGCAGAAGAGGGAAAAAAACACCACAGAAAAGACTCTTAGTCTCGCAAAGTGAGAAAGACCTCTGGGTCACAAGGGCAGCTTGGCTACAGGATTCCTGAAGTACTTACTCTCAAATTAGTAAGAAAGGAGCTAGACTTCTTCACTTCTCCTTAGCAAACACACATTTTGCTATGCCATCCCTTACTTGTCTCTGAGAAGAAGATACCTTCCTCCTTCCAGGCCAAACAACAAAGACAAGAAAATTAAAAAAGGCTGCAGATTTGTATTCCAGGAATAAAAAGACATACTGAGCTCAGTGAATATATCACACCATTTCTATAATGAATAACTACTTGCCTACTAAATTAAAGGATGTTAACTTCACCAGTCTGAAAAAAAAAAATTCATTTTCAATACTACTTGCTTCAAAGTTGTAACAGGCAGGATGCAGTATGAAGCAGCAGAAAGTATCTCAAGTTGGTTTAAAGCATGCTTTAAAAAGCCAAGTTTTTTTTTTGATTTTTGTTTTTGGTCCAAATAGTTACTGGTGTAACAAAGAATTAGTGACAATAGTGAAGAACATAGCGTGTGATTCATTAATGCTTATCAAACAGATGGGAAGGTGTCTGAAGTCTGCGAAATTGTACTACCTCATCAGAAACAAAGAAAAACATTTCGGTGATCAAAGCTGCAACCCAATTCGGTGAGGCTGCTTCGTAAGTTACATTAGATTGTATTTATTGGAAGGGTGCTTAAATGTGAATTCAGGATTCTTTTCTCAGCAATATCCTCCACGTTTTCACAAATAATTATGAATCGCGTAAAGTGGAATTGTAAATATGCTATAAACGGTTCATTCCGCTATAGACCGCTCTGCTCAAATGGCAAGAGTTCCCAAGCGGAAAAAAGGCAAAAATCCACTGTTTTCATAGCTCTCTCGCAGAGAGGAACACCGCAAGGTTTGCTCTGAAATACGTCAGACAATCACAAATTCATCTGAACAGCATTAACATTGAATTTTGCCCTTATGTCTGTATCTTTCCCTTCAATATTAAATATTTTTAAAACAATCTGTGTCAAATTTGTCTTTTGCTAACGCTAAACGCTTAGATAATGATTTATTGTACAGTCTGAAAGCTGCTCTGCCAGCCTAACAATGACTAATGGTGGTACCTGGCAACAGCAGAAGAAAGAAATCAAGTTCTTTATCAAGCAGAAAACCAAGAAATGTAGAAATTCAGTATGTTTTAGTTTTATGCTTTCATTCTTAAGCCTACCTTGGCCAACAAAAAACAGCAGCAGGCATTATTTTAATAAATTTTTTAACCAATGTGTGATTACACTGCAGTAACACAGCAGTCCAAAATTCTCACTTCAGAAGCTGAGGCACAAAAGAGTTTGTTTCTTGATCCCAATAACTTAGCAACACATACCTACTACGCTGCTGTTACTAGTATTCAGTGCAGGAACAGGCTTATTCTTTACAGTTTTGGGGAATATTCCAGGTTTCCGTGGAGCTTCTTCTGGTGGATTATTCAAAAACTTAATAAAAAAGAAAGTCAAAAAACCCCACATTAAAATCCACAAACCATTACTAAAAATCACATTTTCTTTTCTCAAAGAAGCACCATCCAAGTTAAAACCAGCAGTCCTATATTCATTCAAGTAAGATGCAGTCCCCCATGACTCCCGAGGTACACGTCGTTCTTTCAGTACTTCCAGCAGCGTGGCCATTTCTTGTCGGGCTGCTGTTGTTGGGGTCTGCTTTTTAAGTGCAGAGATTGCTTGATTGTGATATTTTTATGCACGTACCACCATGATATTGTAACACAGACATTTTTAAAATTTGACATCATGCTTAAATACAGAAAATAGGGTATGACCATGCCTGTCTGATGAAATTTAATATCTATCGTACCGTTACACAGAGATCTATTTCCACACAGGATGCTGAGGGTGGCCAACCAAATTACTCCAAAAAATACCCTCTGTGCTTCTACTAATTCTCCGGGTTATTAATTTTGTAATCGATTGGAGGTCTGTGCGTATAAGACAGGAACATAACTCCTGCTCAGCTAAGTTTTTACATTATGCTGTTTTAGGAATTTCTCTGCGATACAGTAGGTGAACTAGTACAGACTGCACCACCCATATCAGAGTGACAATCAAGAACAATGTTAACAGATCAGAGGCACCATTACTCACCTCAATAGCTTTCTCTGCTTGCTCTTTAGTTTCAAATTCAACAAAAGCAAATCCCTTTGGATCGCCAGTAGTTTTATACCGGGGTATACTGATGTAAACTACATTACCGCACTTCCCAAACACCCGCTCAATCCAACTGTGATTGACATTTTTGGGAAGCAGCTCCTAAAAAGGAAAAAAAGAAATGTCGTTTTCTCACTATTGCATCAGATGGTTTACTACATCTTCCAATTAAAAAGTTGACACAACAAAATAAATTTAACTTTGATGTGACAACATAGAGAAATTTCTTTTATTTCAGTAAGTATTCTTGTCGAGATGTCATAGGAGTCAGGTAGTAAAAACAGTGATCTGAAAACGGATCTCTAATCATACGTATACGTGTAACAAATACATCATGTATGTAATTTAGATGTTTATCTTCTTCCTTTGACAGATACCAAGACCTCACCTGCAGCTGCATCTTTGCAACACGAAATACCGTTGTAAATTTAAGACCCTCGAGCAAACGTAATTCTGCACTGTCTCAAACTATCCACTGCAAAGCACAAGGACTTTTTGTTGTTGTTGTTTATCGTTGGTAATCCAGGTATCACAGAAAGAATTATTGTAGGTCAGTAAAGAGTCAGTGCTCAAACCGATAAACTCCTGCCGGTAGCTGAAATTTTAAAGCTTAGCGGTTAGCACTTACGGCCTCATTGATCAGATGCAGCAGAAACTTTTAACCAGTTTCTTGAATGATAAAACTGTCTGATTTTTACTTCTATAACTCCTTACTATAGAAACACATATTAGCAGTTTGCAAATATCGTGTCTCAGTTCCTAAACACTTCCCTTAACCAATCAGAGAAATCTTGTCATATCAATGCCTAAACGGACCCAACAGAACACTTCAGAACCCTACCTTCATACCATGCCTAAATAGCAACAGAGTCAGCAATACTCCGTTTTTATCACAGCAAGTCACTGCACTAAAAGGTCTTCCATTTACCATGTTCAGGTAGAAAACTACTTTTGCATGAACTTTGCCTGCCTGAGAAAAATGTTTCGTTATGGTTTGATACAAAGTTGAAAAGACAGTTACTTTAAGCTTTAAAAATATCACAGAAAGTGCAAAAAATAACAGTCTATGTCAAAGTGTAATTTATGTTAAAGCATAGATAAAAAAGTCGCTAACCATAAGATTATTCAGAGAAATCTCATGAAAACTTCCCCTAAAGTAAATGAGATTGTAAATAATATAAGGTAAAGTGACTATTTCTTAAAGAAACACATCTTTAAGTCTCAATTCTGAGTTCAGCAATGAAGCTTTGACTTCCCACATAAATTCAGACAACATACTTATATGGGTTGCTTCACAGTGGAGGCTTTCACTGTAACCTTCGTATTGATCCAACACAGAAACCTTCCTTTCATTTTCTTTCCAGCCTGAAAAAAAACTTACCAACACTTTGGCTACTTCGGCTCCCCCCTCACTGCTACATACCAGTCATTTAACGTGGCTTCACAAAGAGCAGATAGCTCATACCCTAGACTTTAAAAAGGAAAAAAACCCACACCCTTTTTGGTTGCAATAAAAGAAGATAATGGGTTGCTACATGTTCTCTCAATAAGATCTCTATGAATCCAGTAACTCACAAAACACACCAGTTAGCTAATTCGGTCTTACAGAAAAGTTTAAAATTAAAAACCACGTAGCTATGTATTTAAACTATGTATAGACTACGTAGCTCACTAGATTTACAGTATCTTTTCCAAAAATGATATAGACAAAGTATTTGGGAAGTTCTAAGCTGTCCCTGTGATCGCATTAGGGGAAACACTATGATTGGCACACCGTACTTCAACAACTAATAAATCTTCTCCAGGCTTTTCTTAAAGAACGTAACGACCGGAGTAACCCAAGAGTTTCTCTTTATCTGGATGAGCTGGCATTTTGGGCATGATTAGTATGTATCTTCATCACAGAAAGCTTGGTGCCTGCTTGAAATTACTGATTCAGCTGCTAACAGCTACAGGTATATACCTAAATCGACGTTAGTCATGAAAAGCTGTCTGTAGGGACAAAGGGAATTCCACACTGGCTTCAATTCTATTTAAAAAATTGCACAGGATTTTAAAGAAGTGACAGTTCAACCATTAGAACTCTTCCCATGCTAGCACTTGAGTGGCTGAACAACACAATAATACCAGTTCCACTCTGACACATCTGAAATATCATGCTGAAATGCAGAGTTTTCCCAGACACACAAGCTATTTTCATTTACATTAATTAATCATTTCAGTATCACGGTAGCCACAGGCTCGTGTGTTATTACGAGAATTTTTTTTTAAAGAGCCCCCTAAAAGTAAACCTAGCTCATTTAGGTACATTCTGCTTTTAAAAGAATTGTGTTTGTGGGTTACAAAACCAGAGGGGCTTGCTGTAACAGATTTTGTAAACAGACTGTACTTTCTTAAGTACCCTTGATTATCTTGCAAACTCACCCAGATCCTGTTTGACAAAACTAATAACAGTTATTACTCTAAAGCTTTGACTGCATTAATGTAATTTGGAAATATTTCTTAGTACCCACGTTGCTCCCCTAACGGCATTAACTAGAAAAGCCCAATGAAAGCAGCAATGGCTAAAAAAAAGCACGCCTTTTCTTACTAGCAGGTGAAGCGGTTCTTTGCTCAGCATTTAAAATGATTCAAGCTGGTACAAGAAATCAGTCTATCAAACTAACCCCTTTCTTGCCGTGGTCACTGCCAGCGCTCACCTGCCTTGGCTTAATTTATTTCCCTTACATACACCGCACAAGCAACAGTAGCCAGCCACCTGCCCAGTCTTTCCCTGCGTTAACAAGAATATTGGTGCACAGATAAGTTTCTGACACAATAAAATATTTACTGCATTAAACATGCACCTTAACCCCACTCTATGGGCCTAAGCATTACAAGTTCAGTACATCTATAATGCATTCCCCTCCCTGGCATGGTCTTTTTCTTTCGGAGAAACTAAAAAAGACAACACAATTCCACCAGCTTTTATACTTTATGTAAACATTTCTTGTACTAAATCCACGATGTGCTCGAAGAAAAAATACCTTCTCATTCTGGTAAAAATCACATGGCTCCTCTACGTTCTTCTTGTTGTAAATAATACCATGCAACTAGATTGTCATAGACAACGCACCGTGGGTTTTGCCCTCAGGAGTTAACAGCAAGGGAAGTTTAAAAGAGTTTCCACCCTGAGAAATAAAGCACTCTGCCAGACAGGCGGCACAGACCACAAGTATGACCTTACCACATAGACTGTACGACTGTCCACATCCTTTGGTTGCTCACCCAGTGGCTGGCGTCTTCTGATCCTAGTTCCTTCTAAATCCAACTAGAAGTAATAAGAAAAGAATAAGCATTTTCCATAAGACTGTTGCCCACCTCAGTACCACTATCATTATTACTCCAGCATCAGCAAACACAAAAGAGTGAAATACTAAATACCTCTACAACAGACGAACTTTTAACTGCTCGAGCTATCAATTTTCCATCAGTAGTCAATTTCTTCATTTTGTTGAAAGAAACAAGCAGCGATATGTCAACATCTAGGGATAGAAAAGTTACAAACGATGAAATCGGGGTAATCGAGAAAGCATTAGTGCTCTAGTCTGACATTAAGATTCCACTAGTATTTTTGCCAAACAAACTGTAACCGCGCTGCCAAGGATTTCCAGAAATTTTTTACCATCAAAATTAAAGTCTCAAGCAAACCTATATTTAATTTTGGTTTGTGCTAACCTTTATCAAAGGAATTTTGTTCTTTTACCTCCTCCCTGATAACTATTGTCTTTGAAAAGAAAGGAAGAAAGCCCCCTTTCTGCTGTAGCTTTACAATACAAAAACAATTTGCATTGAAAACGTGCCTCTCCTTCAAGTACTCAATTAAGTGTTTAACCCAGCCTTTCCAACACAAAAGAGCTTCTGCTTGCACTTCAGTTGCAATGAGTCATGCTGCTAAAACCTTGACAGAAAATTATGTATTAGGCTTAATAAGAAAGTTTAAGACATCCAAGCTTTAATATCTCTAGAAAATGTAGGGTAAATTTTATTCCTCTGAAGGCCCTTTTTTGAAAACCGGCTTGAAGTTAGATATAATGGAGGAGGACACCAAGCAGTTAGAAGGGTACACTTCCCCCACAATGCAGCTGGACTAGTGATTTACACTTCAAATAAAGATGGACTCCTTAAGAAAACAGAAATAAGTAAACACTTCTGAAAACTGCTTTTTTTTTTGATGGAAAAGGATCACCTCTTTTTACAGACGTACCCCACCTCTGTGCATAACACAGTTAATTGAGTAATGACACTGATAAGACATCTATTTACCACATACATAATGTTTTCTAAAGCAAAAGCATACTAGTTACTGCAGCTAATGCGTACACCAATTTCTTCAGAAACGGGCAAATAGTTTCAGAACCAAGCTCCATTTCCTACTCTGAAGTCAAATCAACCGCCTCAAGAATTGTCTAAAGGAAAGAGACCCTCAGCAGCCCTACATGCAAATACACAATTTCTCACATACCAAACTTGTGCAGAAGACACAAAAAGTAGTACCTATATCTCACTGCAAAAGCCAGTGACATTTTTATTTCTGCATACGTCTACCCCACAGGTCAAGTACTGTACCTCCAAGGGTAGAACAACCCTTGCTTGCTCATTCTTAAAATTATACAAAGTTAAAAAAAAGAAAACCAGGTCTCCCAAACAGTCATTTCTACCCCAGCAGATGCTTCTAACTTACGGCTGGTAGGAAAAGAAAGTAAAGGAGGAATACCAAATGCCATTTCTGAAAACTATTACTGAGCTCTGCCTCCTAAGGTGCCAATCCATCCTAATGCTGGTTTCCAGCATGAAACTGCTGTCTTCTCCACGAACAGACATGCACCTCAAAATAACTCGTGACTGTCAGCAGCGATGCAGTTAAGAAGAAAGTTAAACTACCTGTTTACTGAAATATACCAAATATAAACTTACATCCGTCTCTAGATTTTTCTATTTGCTCTCGGAGAAATCTGTCTTTGTGGAGATTAACATCGCCAAACCAGAAATCCACTTGTTTCGCTATATCTGCCAGCACCTGTTTAACCCTTGACCTCTTCTTCTTCTCTCTCTCCTTTTTCTGTTCAGTGCTTTCTTCTTCCATGGCTTTGTCTCTTGCAGCTTCAGTCTCCATTCCTGTCATTCTGTCAACTGAAGGTTAAATATAACCTTTGAGAAAAATAAAAATATCCATATCTCATGGAGTAAACAATCTTGTAAACAATCTTAACATTTAAAATTTGTACTCTCATGTTAATACAGAACACCTTGTGAAAAGTCTGCCCTCCCCATTAGATTTCTAACAGCAGCTATTCAATTTCAGCAGCAGTCATGGGATCAACAGTTCCAACTGCTTTTGTGAGTTATCAGACAAGCAATACTATTAAAAATAAAAATATATATATACACACACACAGAAGTGAATTCTTTAAAGCGCTTGTGCAGGTCACAAAGCGTGTTTTAATAATACGCGACTTCCTGGTTACTAGAAAAGCAACCTACTTGCTGAAGAGAGCCATGAAAACTAAATCCAAAAAACCGGACAGTTTCCCTCCCAACAAACACATCTTGTAAACTTGAAAGCAAGTCAGAAATAATTTGTTCTTCACTCCACACATCGCCCAATACAAACCATCAGCAAGAACATGCAAAAAACCAAGAGCACTACACATTTCAGAAGTTACGATTTTACGTAGAAGGCAAAGCAGGAAAATAAGAAAAAAAGAAAGCTGGATTATACAGAGGACTTCTGAAAAGGTTGGCCAAAGGACCGTGCTCAGCAGGCACGTATTGTAAATCCAGCGGTTGCAAACAGGTTATGCTGACACACATTTCTGCAGCTGAAGAGCTGGTTGCAAAAGTCTGTGGTACGACCTCCAAATGAGAAGCATTTATTAATCCTTATAAATAAAATTTAAAGATATACACACTTGGCTGGTATTCACGGCAGGTTTGGTAACAATAAAGTTTGTTTTTAAAACTTGTCTCATGTTAAAAAAGCAAATCACTCACTCTGCCAATTGCCAAGGCCCTGCGTAAGAGCAGTAATTCAAGATATTCCAATCCTGCCTTTGAATATGGTCTACCACACTGCCACTTGCAAGTCCCTGTGGCAATCACTACGTGCTACACTTGGACAGTTTTCCTTTCTTTGGTTACAGCTCTTTCATCAACTGTCACTGATTTTCATGGCAAACCGAGTTCTGTCAGAATCGGACCCCTAGAAATTAGGGACTGGCTAGAGGGAAGTGACTTGAACTTACAGATTTACCTTGGAAATTAAAAAACGTTTTTAATGGACCGATTTATCTTTTTGGTTCACATTTTATTTTGCTGTAGCTAGCCAGTCCTCCCTGAAAAGTGCCAGTCACCGCAGAACTTCATTTTATGCGAGCAAAGCGAAACTGCCAAAAGTAGACTGCTTTTGGAAAATGAAATTAACACAAAAATTCAAGGAATTAATGTAGCAATCACCATATGAAAGACTTCTCAGCTCTCTGCCAAGGCAGCACAGAAGGAAACGTGAGTACAGTCATCAGAGAGGAAGCCCACCTCTACAACAGGATGACAAAAATGGAAATGGTCTTCAAATTATTGTGCAAATCAGGCTTCCTTAGCAGGATATCAGTTTCTCTCCCTGCTGTGAGCTGACCACTCAAGATAGTGAAAGGTCAACAATTACCTTGAAAAGATAAGCCAGGTAAAACTCCTAAGCGCAGCAGAAGTTCAAGCTGCATTCAAGGCCTTCAGCAAGATATTTATATCAATGATCAGCAGAACAATATGCTACTTAGCTGAGGGCTACAGTGAGTTGCTCCATTAAAGGTAAAGCATCATTATGGGATACTTTTAGTGGCCGAACAGTATTAAATGGCCACGCTGACATATAACAAATGCGGCTTATGTACAGCAAAGCCTTATGTTAAGAAGCCATCTAAGTGCTTCATGCGTTTTGAGTCACTCAGCCTTGAGACTTCCTTCCCAGGAGAGAGGTGCTCATTCCAGCTTAAAGTAAAGCAGCTGCAAGCTGCCTTCTGAGCTTCCCCCTCACACCGCTCACTGTGCACTACTTGCTTTAGAAATAAAGCATTGAGAAAAATCACTTTGGAGGAGGTTGGAAATACGGCGTCAGAGCAAATGTCACCTATAATTAGAATCCATAAACAATCTTACATTTAGCAGTGAAATAAATACTCGCACCTGAAACAACACCAGATTAAAACTCACGATTTAAGAAAATACAGTTTATAAGCAAGCATGTCAGTAACTCATAGCACTCGCTTTTTTTGTTGGCATTCTCTTCATTCAAACTGCTCTTGCAAATCTCAAACAAAGCTGCACCACCTAGGTGTAAGATAGTCTGTATTCTTGACTTGCCAACTCACAGCTGCAAGCACTATTCTGATAAACAACTAAAATCAGTAGAATGCAAAAACAAGGGCAAAACTTCACCCTTAAACAGCTGCCATCCCTTAGCTTTCCTCAAATGAAATAAAATCACAGTGCTTCTATGTGTGAGTGAAACCAGGAAAAGGAGGAAGGGGTAAGTAGGGGTAGTGAACTCTAAGAAAGCACAGATGAAGTAATAATAGGTCAAAATAACAGCGATCCACACGAATCTATAATAGCTTATCTACACGCTTTAAGAGGCAAACATTAAACATGTTGGTGCTAACCTCTACACAGCCAAGTTGCAAACTCAACTTCTATTGGCATAAAGATCTAGAAAAATATAATTAAATTTAACCATAAGCCAGGGCATGGAAGAAACAGCGTTCCAGTTACAAAATATCCTTTATTCCTTTATAGTAAGCATTGATGCAAATGCTTGCTTGCTTTGGGCATTTTAAATAGCAAAACAGTGCAAGAGGAGGGGGAGGAAAAAGAAACATTCAAAATACTTTTTATATTGCAAAAACGTTTTCATATAGTCAGTGGCAACTCTTCCTCTTCTGGAGATTTACTCCAAAATAAAGGCAAGCATTCAGCAAACCTTAAACTACTTTCAAAGACGCATTCTGCAATCTACCTTGGGTATTCTTACCCTAATATAGACACAGGCAGAGCTGCAGCATTTTAAGTTCCTATCCTGCCTGGTAACTTCACTCTACAGCAAACGAGCTAAGAAAGGACAGAAGTTATTACGTGGGGACCAGCACAATTTTCTTTATAACCTAAATCCGGAGAACCTCCTCCTTTTCCCCCATTTTAAGCAATGAAACCAAGACTTTGTTTTACACCTACATTTAAGGCAGGCAAGCGATGTCACGAAACTGCGGTGCTCACAAACAGAAAAGGCTTTGCTTCCACGTGCCAGCAATGGGCGTTAAGGCAGTTTCCACAGCCAGACCCCAGGGCATCAGTCCTGCCGCGCGCTGTTACCCTTACTCTGTCATCACAAAAGGCAGAATGTGGATTTTCAAGAAAACACAGTCCTGCAGCACGAGACTATGATTAGATGGATTCAGCTATATGAACCAACAGTTCACTGACACCAAAAGGGCAGCCCAGCAATCTCGTCTTAGTTGCTACACAGTCTTCCCTCACAGTATCTCACCCTCAGGTAACCCACTTCAGCTCTGCGACTTGGCAAGTGAATTGCTATTTTTTGGTCCTTCCCTGATGGATGTTTGGGTTAAACCAGCCCATTAAGGAGCTGATGAACGGAAGCAGCAGTAAAAAGAACTTGGGAGCACCACAGAGTGGGTACAAAAGCAAAACATTCTGCCGCCCTGTTAGCGGTTGTAGAACTTCATCTTCTTTACCCTTCCAACAAAGGGGAACCACACAATGAGAAACAGATTTTTCTAGCTCAGACTTAATCTTCATCAGCGCAGCAACTGGCTGCATGGCGGCTCCCCAGAGGGCCGACAACCACACATTTTCCAGTTGCGCCGGTACTGAGCGCGGCAGGTTCCAGCACTGCTGTTGCGCCTGCTCGTGGGCCTTATAGGCATAAAAAAAAGTAAAGCAAGCCCAAAGTCCCCCTCAACGTGGAACCTTTCCCTCCACAGCGAAGCGTCAGGTCTCGCCCACGCGTGACGGCGCCCCCGCCAGCGGCTGAAGGCAAACTCAGCGGCAGAGCCCTCGGGAGATGCTACGGGGCAGAGTCCGTTAGAAGGCCTCAGGAAGGCACCACACACGTCGCCGGGACAAGCGGNCCCCTCGCGTCGCGGCGCTGTGGCGTCACGCGGGCTGCGGCGGGACGTTTCGAACGCGGGAAGGGAGCGCGGCGGCCGGCACGGATTTGCGCGTCCGCTCGGAACGGGTGGGTACGGTCGTTGGGTCCCGGCAGCCGGAGCCATGGGTCCTCGGGGGTCGGGGGGTGGCTGGCGGCGGCGGGGTGTGCTCGGTGTAGCTCGTTGAAGCCCGCGGGGAAGGCGGGTTTGGCTCGAACGGCGCCGTGCTGAAGGAAATGCTCATGGGCTAAAAGAAGGGTTAAAAAGGGCTTACCGGGCTTGGCTCGGCGCCGTGGAGACAGTGGGGCTAGCACCCCTGTACGGACGTGTACCAGCAGCCTTCCAGTTCGTCCCTGCTCCCGCGGCGTTCCTTAGGGAACCAGACCGTTCGCGTTCACCCAGCTGCGTTTAACACCTAACAGTGTTATTCCGTGTCCGTTAAGGCTCTCCCTTCCTAAGGTTTTGCACCTTACTCAACACCCGGGGACTGCCAAGAAGGTGGCAGCCGTAAGAAACAGCGTGAATCTCTCTCCCTTCTTGATATAAACCGTTTCTCACTAACAGCGTCACGAGCACCTGGCGCTGTTGCCACGTCTCTTGCGATGGTTTGCATTGCAGGGCTGTCAACGGATCGCACCCAGATCGCAAGCGCAGCTCTCCGAAAATCTGCAAACCGCATTTCTGATCAAAGGTTGTAAGCAGTAAGTCACAGCTGCTGGGGGTGAGTCGCTTTTGTAGTGATTTGTTCCTGGTTTCATCATCAAAGGCTTTTTCAAAAGCTGTTTTTATCGAAATATGTAAAGAGGCTCGACTTCACGGGCAGCTGGTTTTGCGAGTCCGTTAGATTTAACGAGAATTAAGCACGCATGACCGAGTCTGGAGTCGATAAACTTGTGACAAAATTATTCCGTTACCAGCTTCTATGGTAATTTTTTTTGCTGCGAGTAAACACGTATAGGATAACTTGTTAATTCTGAATAGCAGTATGATCACTGGAGTTTTTAGAGTTGACAGTTAAATGAATGAATTCCTCTGAAAGTTAGAAAATATGTTGGCATCTTTAAAAAAAGGCTGTTTTTTACCGGTAGGCTTTCCGTTAGTTTATTTTCACGGTTTCTGTTTAAAATGCCTGCATCAGCTATACCCCCCTGTTTCCACGCCTCTGGCTCTCTTCTTCTGAGAGAAAAAACAAAGTGGACTGACATTTTTTTTTTTTNCGTGACGGCGCCCCCGCCAGCGGCTGAAGGCAAACTCAGCGGCAGAGCCCTCGGGAGATGCTACGGGGCAGAGTCCGTTAGAAGGCCTCAGGAAGGCACCACACACGTCGCCGGGACAAGCGGGCAGGGCGCGCGAGGAGAAGGATGCCTAGAAACCGGGAACTGGGGGACACAGGGCCGCTGCAGGGGAGACGGGGGTACGAGGTTAACGGGGACGAGCGGCGGTACCGGAGAACGACACGCAGGGAGCGACGCGGCCCTGAGAAAACGACTCCCGCCCGCCCTTCGCCTGAGGGGCCCGACCAACCGCCCGGCACGCGCAACGCGCCCCCCCCCACCCCAGCCCAACGGCCGCCGCCGCCGCCGTTGGCCGTACAACGCGCCCCGCGCATGCGCCCGGCAGCGGGGTCATGGCGGGAGCGACAGCGCCCCCTGCCGGCACCGCCGNAACAGTGTTATTCCGTGTCCGTTAAGGCTCTCCCTTCCTAAGGTTTTGCACCTTACTCAACACCCGGGGACTGCCAAGAAGGTGGCAGCCGTAAGAAACAGCGTGAATCTCTCTCCCTTCTTGATATAAACCGTTTCTCACTAACAGCGTCACGAGCACCTGGCGCTGTTGCCACGTCTCTTGCGATGGTTTGCATTGCAGGGCTGTCAACGGATCGCACCCAGATCGCAAGCGCAGCTCTCCGAAAATCTGCAAACCGCATTTCTGATCAAAGGTTGTAAGCAGTAAGTCACAGCTGCTGGGGGTGAGTCGCTTTTGTAGTGATTTGTTCCTGGTTTCATCATCAAAGGCTTTTTCAAAAGCTGTTTTTATCGAAATATGTAAAGAGGCTCGACTTCACGGGCAGCTGGTTTTGCGAGTCCGTTAGATTTAACGAGAATTAAGCACGCATGACCGAGTCTGGAGTCGATAAACTTGTGACAAAATTATTCCGTTACCAGCTTCTATGGTAATTTTTTTTGCTGCGAGTAAACACGTATAGGATAACTTGTTAATTCTGAATAGCAGTATGATCACTGGAGTTTTTAGAGTTGACAGTTAAATGAATGAATTCCTCTGAAAGTTAGAAAATATGTTGGCATCTTTAAAAAAAGGCTGTTTTTTACCGGTAGGCTTTCCGTTAGTTTATTTTCACGGTTTCTGTTTAAAATGCCTGCATCAGCTATACCCCCCTGTTTCCACGCCTCTGGCTCTCTTCTTCTGAGAGAAAAAACAAAGTGGACTGACATTTTTTTTTTTTGTGGATTCTGAACACTTCCCCGTCTCTCAGGCTGTAGGAAGATGCGAATACCTGTGAAGTAAGCTGTTGAATGACTATTTTGCCAAAGCAATGGCTTCTGAAGAGTTTACTGTAAGTGGTTTTTAACACTGTGTACAATTAAGTAGAAATATTAAAGACACTGTAGCTGCTCTATTGTTTAAACGTTTTCTTTAATTTTACACGTTTCAAACAGGTATTATACACTCACCAAAAAATGAAAAAATCAAAAACGTGGCAAGATGGAATTCTGAGGCTTAGAGCTGGCGAAAATAAGGTGAGCAACTCAGATTTAATACCGTGGGAGTTAACATCTGCTGCTGCTGCTGGCCTGTCTGTCGCAATCCAGTTGATCCGTGAAATACAATTAGTTATTTAAAATCCTGGTTTTTTTCATTGCAGGCTCACTTGTTTGATGATAAAGGACACTGCTTGGAGAGCATTTTTATCAAATCTCAGGTATGTTTTGATTGGAGTTTTTATTTTTATGCTTGGTTGTGGTTTGTGTTTCCGGAAGCATTTCAAACGTCTGGTACCTTCTGTAGTATTTAGTGTGGATATGAGAGTCTGCTGCAATGCAAGTGATGGAAAGCAACAGCAGCTTCTATTTGTTGATAAGACTTAGTGTTTTTCCAGGACCAATCTAGAGATTTTATGGAATTTTAGTTCTTTTGGGTAAAAGCAGTGTATTACAGTGATATATTAAATAAGTATAGCTTGCAGCTAAGTGCTCATGCTTTCTACTATGTGTATAATTTAATCTAAGTATTTGTACGGCAGCTGTGATATAATGCACATAAATTTCGGAAACTTTTACCTACAAGTATTTAGAAGACTCTGTCTACTTAGAAGACTGTTACTGTTTCTTATATAGCACCATTATGTACGCACTGCTGTGTTCTCTTTTCTAGGTGAATGCTGGAGACGATTTAGAAAGCGAGCGATATTTGATCACAGTTGAAGGAGTAAAAGTGAATGAAAAACCTTTTGAAAATCAGCCAAGGAAAGCAGGAACTCCAGCAGTGGATACGAATGATGTAAAACCTGGTCTTCTGCCTCCGAGACACCTGTCTGTCGGCTTGAAAAGGAAGTTCACAGTATGTCTTTGTTTCAAAAGCTATGCCTGATGTTAACCTGTGTTTTAAAACACAAAGGGCACGTCTTTTAATGAATGGAAAATATATAGAGAATGTCTCCCTGGTTTTTTGGAACTGTAAGGCAGAACGCATTACCAGTAGCTATTTTTCCCAGAGTTTACTAATTCTGTTTAGTTTAGTAGGATTGCAATTGCTAAGGCTGCAGTGAAAATTGCAAGGGCTTGAGACGATTTCTGTACACTTGTGGAATCATCATGTGCTACTTGATCAGAATGTATTTATGGAGTATGCTCTAGCTGGTGGATTTCTGAGTAGAATTTAAAATTTCTCTCCTAGGGTTTCCAAGGGCCGCGCCAAATCGAAAAGAAAGTGCCAGCAATGGAAGATGGAGAGAAACCAACATTATTGCCTTTATCTAAGCAGGGTCAGGACACCTTACCATCCAAGTTTTATATTACCTCTCCATTATTTTCTACAATTTGCAAGAAGGATGCAGAAACAAGTCCATCTGCAGGCTTTCTTGAAGATGCATGTACAGATAATGCTACAGAACCCATGTCTCTCTCCTCACTGCTTTCAGCTGCGTTTCTTGACAGCTGTGAGGAGACGGAGAAGCAAAACTCCAATCGGTCCATTGGGAAGCCTGAATCTCCTCTAATGACTGGGCATGCCAAATCTAGCAGTCAGACAGCAGGCCACGGGGCAGTTTCGCAGAACATCAGGAGCACGGCACAGATAATAGCCCTTTTGAAGTCTAAACCAACACAAGGATGCCAAGAGCAAACAACGTCTGGAGTCACAGAATGTCTTTCTAGGTTTCAGGCATCAGAAAACACAGATAGTTTCTACAATGAAGAAAGCACACTCCTACCTGCTTTTTCAGGCAACCCTGCCACAAGACTAATTCAAAATCCTCAGCATCTGCCTTTTGCGAAGCGAACTGTAAATGATAAAAAGGAGCAGAATGCTGAACTGCTTCTAAATTCAGCTGAACAACCTCATGATAAGGAAGTCACAGGACAGAGACATGACAAAAGGGCAAATAATTTCAGTCACGACTTACGAGATCCCTGCAATGCAAATAGTTGCTTCCTACCTGAATCCACCATAAGCAGAATGAGTGACAGTCAGTTTGTCCCATCCTCCGGTGATGTTTCATGCCGAGCGAGTCCAATCGCCTTTGAAAAAAATCTCTTTGGATACAGGGAGCACTGGGTGACTAATAGTCTTAAGGAGAATTCATTGGTGAAGTTGCGAAGCGAGCTTCAGCCAAGACAAAATTCAGAAGGCGTGCCTGGTGACCCGGAGCTCTCTGTGGACGTGACATTGACTGAAACTGGAATTGTCAAGGAGGAATTAAGTATGCGTGGCAAAGACTATGGTCCAGATGAACAGATGATGGAGGTTAACTTTAATCTANAGACAAAATTCAGAAGGAGTGCCTGGTGACCCGGAGCTCTCTGTGGACGTGACATTGACTGAAACTGGAATTGTCAAGGAGGAATTAAGTATGCGTGGCAAAGACTATGGTCCAGATGAACAGATGATGGAGGTTAACTTTAATCTAATGGAGGCTTTTGATTTTAATGACACAGGCAATGAAGACCTGTGCGAAAGAGATGCGAATAAGCTCAGTGAAGGAGACGTGCTTTCACGAAGTCCAGACTGCTTTAAGGGAGAAGATGGAGCACAAAATAGTGCGTTGAGACTTCCTTCTTGCTGCGAAGCGGTGATACGCAGTGAAAACGACGAAGTCGAATGTTCAACGTTTGACAGTGTTGGAAGTCACTGCACTGGGGGCGTATTGCCTCAGCCTCGCGACAACGATGTAGGAGACACAGGGAAAACTGTAGAAGACGCTGCAATCCAGCCCAGAATTGAAGTGGAACTTTTGGACGATGGACACAATGTAAAAGAGATGAACGGAAGTCAATTACGTATTAAAGCCACAAATGAAAAGAAGGATCTTGATGGCTGGGCAGCGCATACCATTAACGGCACGTCGTGGATAAAAAGCAAGCACTCCGATCTTTTGCCTGGTGACACGAATGTTAATGAATGTCACTCTAAAACCAGCATGTTGGAGAAAACTGGAAGTATTTCACATATTTCTACCAGCAGAATAATTTCCGTAATGGACAAAAAGACCGAAGACGATGTTACGCAGTGTGGATGCGTGAAATCCCCAGGTGTTGATTTAGAACACTTCTGGGCTACCGAGAGTGATGGCATTAAACCAGGTAGTCCTTTGCTGGCTTTGTCACAAAAATCAAATCCTTGCTGTGGCTCCTTCCAGTGTATTGCAGAAGACCATCAAAAGGGATTTGGCATTTCACATAAGGAAGGTACTCTCATTTCCAGAAGTTCTGTCCGTCCTTCAGGAGAAGGCCTTTCATCTCCAGAGGAAACAACAAGAGGTGAAACTGAGCTTGAAAATGGAGAGAGCATAAATGCCTATCATGAAGCCTGCAAAGGTGAAATAATAGGCATGGATTGCCTGAAGTGCACGGTAATGGCTGAAAACTCATCGGATCTTCCCGATTTGGTAAACAATATCGCTCTTCTGAGAGCTTTGACTCAACATAGCACAGCATTAGAAAGCTTACAAAAGATGGAGGAGAATAATAGCATATTATATGAAGCAGAGACTTCTAAAGAGATATTTGAACCCCTTGTGAAGGATGAAGGTTAGGTCAGCTTCTATTTTGAAGTGACTTCTGTATGGCTGTACGTGTTTGACTGCTGTACTCTTAGGTGTCCTGCTAGACAAGGCATATTCAGAAATCCTGCTTTTGGAGTGATGGGTTACAAAGGTTCCCTCGTGCAATTTTTAGCGTTTAAAGCAACAATGTGGGCTCTGAGTCTGTGTCTTTGTTTGCTTTAATTCAGTTAAATCCTAACTGTGCAATTACTTGCACGGGTAAGATTTGCAAGCCCAGTAAATATTCACGTGTTTTAATGTTAAAAAGAATGCTATAACTGTCACTTACTATGCTTTTCATCTCTTGTAGTTATAAAACAGTTTACAGCAATGCCTTACTCAGAAAGTATACAGGCATCTTCCTGTTCATACTTTGATTCTTCTGGCCTGATGGTAACCAGTTTTTGACTATGTATATCTATCTGTACAAGACAAATTTATTTTCTGCCAGGCTGCTTGACTAAAATCTCTGGTTTATCAAACTGTGGAGGTTGAGCTAGAAACTGCTTAGAGGCATCGACTAAGAATCTGACAGTAAACAGAAGATGTCCTCTTGCGGACCCCATTGCCAGTAAATGTTCAGGTGGCTAAATGTATGACAAGAAATGTAATGCGAATTGTAGTATTTAGTTATGTTTAATATCACATTAGTACGTCTGGTACTTCTCCTTCCCTACCCCATCTTATGTTACCATCTATTTTTTCTTTTATTTCTCTATCTTTCACATTGCGTGGCTTTCCTAGGAATTGTAGCGCTTGAGTTGAAATACACTGGCAAATCGGTTTGTGCTTAGTGCTTCACGTTGGTTTTTGCCCAGTGCTATTAATAGTCTTTTTCTTTCAACCCATCCAAAGTGAAAGAAAGATTTTGAGATTAAATTATTCTCTTTTTCCTGTCCTGTTTGAAAAGCAAGCGTAGTTTCTTATCCGATCATGGATTGTTCTGGCTTCCAAATAAAAAGGGTATAATTTAAAATGCTTTCTCTTGTATAAATACAACAGATTTCTTAGCTTAACTTTTCACTTTAAATGGTTATTGCGTTGTTAGACTAATGAGCTTTTGATACCTTTATATGCAGCCCAACTGTGTGGACAATTTATTACAGAAAACAGGGGCGTGTATTTTACCGATAGCGGCAGCCCAAAGACACCGTATGACATCTGACTGCCAACCAAAGGTACAATTTCCATGGAAGTTCTGAAGTACAATGTATAGCGTTTCTTAAATTTCAATTCGATGGTTTATTATTTGCAATATGTTACAGGAAGTCCTAACAAATATTTAACCAGTCTCATAATGGGCTTCTCATCCCTCTTTAGTACGTTTGTCTGTGGGAAGTTTTCCACCGGGAGTTTTAAACTCAGATTTTACAATACAAAAATAAGACTAAACATACTACATCAGAACACCAGTTTTCCGTTGACCGAGATTTGTTAAAAAACTTGGCTGCTGCCGAGTTGGAGGAGTGCAAGAGAAAGAAAGAGAAAAGCATAGATGTGTTTGCTTTTTCTCTTCTGCAGTTTCCAACAGATTATTGTTGTTGTGTGTATGAAAAGTACGTTTACTGACCGTAGATAGTTCGAGAACAGTAGTTATTTTCAGTTGCCAATAATTCCAATATATCGCGTAGCCTGTGGCGTTTCAAGGACACCAAGTGAAGGGATCAGCAGCTAGTGAGATAATGTCGAGAGCTCCCTGCTCAAACCTAGGGTGGCAGCAGCACCTAGGTAATACGGAGTCTGCAGCTGAGAGATTTTTATCACCCCTGTTTTCAAGCAATTACGTCCTTTCTGACTTCAGACAGGTAAAATACTGTTTCAAAGTTATTCTTAGTAACCTTAGTGCCAGAAAGTATCCTGTAAATGTAGGATAAAAGAAGAGTTCCTTTTTGGAATGGTACAATCACATCAAAATCACTAAGAACCAAACCTAGTGCTTTGTGGTTAAAACTTGTGCAGTCAGAGAATTCTTTTTAGTCATCTTTGTCTTAGGAGTATGCATTTGCAAGATGTAACTTGGGTTTTTTTAACTCTGATGAATCGGTTTCACTTTGAAAAATGTACATGGACGTAATGTGTGATATTAAAGAGATTTCTAGAGAAAAGTGGCGGAGGGCTTTTATAATGATTGTTTCCTGGTGTTAGCAATATAATATTCACCTCAACTGGATCTGAAATGTGGTATGTAATTGTTAGGGAGTTCCAAAGCAAGGGTTAAAACTTTCTTGGATTATGATTCTCTTCCTCCTGGATGCAAAGGAACATGACATGCAATGTTAAATTTAAAAAAAAAAAAACAAACGTGATGCAGTATATATTTCAGTATTTAAAGTAATGGAAGACAGTTGATATTTGATTTTTTTCATTCCAGAATGGGCTAGAGATACTGAAGAATTAAATGTAGAAATCAGATTTAGAAATAAGACATTTAGAAATAAGATTCACACAAAGTTATTATTTATATAGAGGACAAACAATTTAATTTCTAACAAGTTTTTGCTTATACTTTTTTTGGTAAAGTCTCCAGGTTCAAGAAGTCTTCATGAGGATGACACCAGCTTTCTCAGCGAAGAGAATTTTCAAAAGAAGTCAAATGTTATTACAGAGTCAAGAGCAGATCAGTCCCGTAAGTGAGAGTAAAAGCAGAATGGCAGCGACTCGCCTCAGAACCATTATTCTACATGACTTCTGTCCTTCGCGTATTTTTCCCAGCGTTGGCACTGAACGTGTGTTCTGAAGTTCTGCCGTGGACAGCGTCAGGCTCGCCTTCACGTACTGATTTGAGACAAACACGCTGGACTTCACGGGAACCTGACAAGGTGCGAATTGACCGTCTCTTCTACATCTTTGTGGCATTATTTCCCGGGTGTTCATGGTAGCAGTCTGTTAGTTTTGAAACTGTTTTATCTCAGCTCTGAGAGTTGTTTAGATTGATGAGAGAGGGAGAATAGTGACAGAAGAGCTATAATCAAGGGTTTTTTCCCGTTGTTCACTTGACATGTTAATTCTTCATCTGTAGATGATTTCATCAGGACAACTGACTTCTTCACTTGATCCAGACTCTACAATTTCTCCAGCTTCAGGAAGCGAGGAAACTATTGGAGACATCGAGGAGCCCCTGATACACAGAATCTTGCCAAGTGAACCAGAACTTTCAGGGGGTTTTTTCAGTAAGAAATTATAGTTTCTAATTGCACTTTACATTGTTTTTGCTGGAAAATCTCTGAGGATTTTTGAATCACAGCGAGTTGCGCTATAACAGACAGTTACCCTGGGCGCTGAAATACACCGAGATGTCTGCATAACTGCAGTGTTTGATTTGTGTTTGTCCTAAGTTTTTCATAGCAGGCTTTGTTACTTTTCTAAAGCATTATTCTAAACGGTGTTTTCCAAATCAGCTGTATGAGCCTTGAATTCCGTGCTTCCCCCCACCTTGCCCCCACCAATTATATTCTCCTGGAAAAGACTTCTGTAGAGTGATTTAATTTTATAAAGAAAAATCAGCTTCTAATGGGGGGGGCAGGGAGGGGCTGTAAGTTAAGCTTATAATTCTTATGAATGTTTTCATTTATTCACCTGCTTTTCATTTTCTTCCATGTTCAGCTGTGCTCTGAGCCATTTCCAGTTGACACACGGCATTTCTTACTGATAGTGAATTTAGTCAAAAGGACACTTGCGGTACTAGAAGCCTGTTTACCTACATTGGTTCATATGAATTCACACAGTTTTGTGGCTGATACTTCTGGAAAAAGGCGTAAATGTTAAGCTGGCTGTTTTGCAGTTGGCAGGTGTCACTGACCTACCGAGAATATGAGATTTAACAATCTCCAAAACACAATCGTGTTTAAATCATTTATTACCCAACAATTTCCTTTACACAAGTAGAGTTCCTACAGAAATGTGTTCTGAATATGGGGATTTAAGTATTAGAAGAATCATAGGTGAAATCGCTCATGTCTTATGGAATTTAGTGTGGTACTGAACAGACATGATACAAAGAGCTTGCCATTAGATGACGGGATGTAAAGGAAAGAACTTAGAATTCTTTCCTTATCTTGTTTTTTTTTTTTTTGTACATCTGAAGTTCATGTGCCATCCGTAAGTGCTACAAGTTGCTTGTAAGATGTATTTCCCCTACAGTGCAGGAGAAATCCCGCTATCCACAGGAATGCGACCCCTCGAGATTCAAACCCACAGTTAAAACACAAACTCCGTTTGTCACTCTTCCTGCCACTGAGAAGATTCCTGATGCAGTTTATCCAGCTGCCAGTGAGGACGTCCAGCAACATTTCGGCTCTTCAGTAGTCCATTTAGGCAACAAGTCAACGGCATTTCCTATTAGTGCTTTCAGCCCTGAGGGCAGAAATTATGACACCTCTGTGTTTGGAGAGTATCCGGACGATGGACAAAGGGAATCTGTACAACCAGTGTATCCTAATGTGACTTCACAACATAGACAAAGCAAGTGGCTAAAATATCAAAACAGTGCTCAGTGTGACTTGATAACTCAAAACAGCGATGATGGGGAAGTGGCTGATGACACCTGTGCTGAGAACATCCTTGGAATGCTGCTGGGTGACACAGGAAAGAGCAGCACTGTGAATAAAAGCGCTCCCGGCTCTGCACCTCTCTGGACACCCAATAGCATGCTGGGTAAATGTGCTGCAAAGACCGGCAAGCAAGATTTGATCTCGGAGAGGAAGTTACTTTCTCCGCAGTTAAGTCGGACACCTTTGGCTGAAGCAACACACAAGGTGTTAAGTCATCTGAGCTGCCACACTGGAACAGGAGACGACCAGGTGTGTAACTGTTGAAGCAAATACAGTTGTAAGTGACTGAAACACATTTTTCAGGACAAAGTAACTGCATTTATCTGATTTCCTGCGAGATATAAATTATCAGTATGATTGGATGAAATGTTTCTACATACACAGTAACACAAAAGAGGCGCAACTACAGGATAGCAGCTGCTAATGTATTTTTTGAGCTGCTCTGACTAATCCTTTGTAATGGCAATTCCTTGGTGCCCACAGTGCTGGACTTAGATTTTTAATCGGAATGTTGATGGCAGGAAGATGGAAGTGAAAGCTGTTGGGCGGTTTTGTCATCTGGAATTGGTGATAACGTGTTTTCAAGAAGTGATTTTCTTAACTGGGAAATCAGCATTGTTATAATGAGACCCATATCTTGCTTCAAAGCATAGCCTCCGATCTTAAAATATTTAAAATTTCTTTGGTTTTAATCATGGAAAAGTAAGTTACAGTATTGAACAAGCATCTAAAAAGTTAGCACAGCTGTTTGTGACCAGTAGACTGTCTTAAACAAATGGAGTAAATTGGAAAAAAAAACCTCCAAACCAACCACAAGTCAAGGTTTCAAACTTGTCAGCTGGCTGTGTTTTGGAAGCACCTTCATCTGGTTCTTCCTTCCCTAGCCTTGTACTGCCTTTGTTGTAGTTTCATCTGATGGATTTATTTTTGTGTGGAAGCGCTGTTAAAAATGGACTTTGTGTGCTCCTTCCCCATGCCTAGGGCGGAAAACGTGATTCTGATTTTACTCTAAAGCCTTTGAAAGTATTATCTGGTTTATTATAGATAATTTACTCTAAAGCTTTTGAAAGTATTATCTGTGTTATTATAGACGCAGCCTGTTTCTCAAGGGTCAGATTTTAACTTCATAGTACATCCTAAATGGCAGTCGAAGCTATATGCTGTAGCTCCGGGTGTACTTAATTTTACTCCTGTTGGCTATCTCCTTAAATACATGCTCCTGTACTTACAGTTAACAAAGTCTGCAAACATTTGTGGTTAAGGGGATTTGTATTTTGCTTTTGGAAAACCGATTCTTCGTTGACAGTCTTCATCTTGAAACTTTTGGTTGCAGAATGAGGCCCCATTTTTTGTTGTATTTAGTTGTACTTATTAATGAGAGCACAATATATAAAAGGAAAATGAAGAAAAACGAAGAGGTTTTGGCACACCTGTACAGTAGCCACTTATCAAAATCTGTCTCGTTTGGGGTTCTGCAAGCTTTAATGGTTTATTTTTCTGGTTTTTAGGATGTAACGATTTCTGAGTTGTGTTTTCCCAATGCGGATAAAGTAAAATATGCTAATCTTCCTAAAAGAAAGATTTCCATACCAACTGTGTTTCAGTCTCATGTTCACTACAAGCAGATTTTTAAAGCTGCTCTGACAGGTACGTTTAACACCGTGCTGTGTAAAATGCTGTTGTTTTTAAACAGTGTGTTTCTGAAGCTTCCCAAAGCAGGATGAGAGGGAGACAGATCATCAACATCACCTATTAGAACAGCTCTGTGCATTTTGTTTTGGAGAAATATGCTGAAATATATTTTTATACATATGTATATTTTTTCATATACGCAGAATTGCAAAGACAAACCAAAAGACCGGCACACTTCCGTTCAACCGCGTAACCATGTGTCTTTAGCCCCCCATACCACACCCCAAATTATTTAGTGTTCGGATCGTTTGTAGTGATACACTTAAATGTGATTTCAATGAAAGTAAGGCAGTTAGAACAAATTAATTGGATGTGCAGTATGTGGATTTTGCAGGTCACGTGGTTTCTTTTAGGATTCTCATTAAATATTTTGATTTAGATTTGGGATTGAAAGTTTCAAATGAAAATGTGTATGTTTGACTGCTATGCACTTGTGTAACCATTTTAAGGCTGTGCTGATTACTCTTTTATTCTCCTTTCTGTGTCAAGAGCAATTAAACATAATGCTATTTGAGTCGTCGCAAAGATTACACAATGCTCTCTCAAAAGTGGATGTATCCTTTTACACTTCACTGAAAGATGGGCAAAGTGAGAGCAAAGCAAGCTGCGTCCCACTCTGCGATCACATGCGTCCTGCTAAGCTTGTTATGGTTAAAAAAGAAGGTCAGAACAAGGTGCTGTTTATTCCTTGCTTGTTTACAGTCCGCGGTGTTTCTTTGGTGTACAGACCCTAGTGTGTGAACAATTACAGGGCAATTCTGTGTGATTTATAATTGCAGGTTGAAGTGATGTGTTCTAGAGATCGCCTTTAAGATCAGTTGTATCATCTGTTAGTGTCCAGAATTCTCGATGTTATAGTTTTCTCCATGCATGAACAGCTTTATGTACGTAGAGAGATAGACCTGAATTTCTCATTTTCTAGGTTACGTAGGGTTTCTGCACGGTAGGATTACACACACTGGCTTCAGAAGCGGAGAGTTCTGGGAACACACTTGTGTTTTTCGACCAAACACAGTGAAGACACAAGTATTTATCTGATTAGTACCGGTCTGTTGCTTTACATATTTTTTTGCTCGTTCATTTTAATGTGCTAATGGCCGTTTCCCCACCCCCTCCTCTCTTCCTAGGGTCGTTTGTTCTACACCTGTGATGCCCCGACAGCTGAGCAGTGTTCGTTTTTCAAGTGGACAGAAGAAGCGAACCGCGCACAGATAAAATCAGCACCTAGTGTAGTGCTTCGTGACTTAAAAAGTATTGGGATGTACCTCAGAAGTCAAAAGATTTCTCTCTATGAGGGATGCCAGCTTTTGGTGAGGTATTCTGAAACGCTACGCGCTTTGCACAAGTGCTAGGTGAATTGCAGGATTCATAAACATTCCAGTAGCTCTGAATTTCAGTAGCATCTAATGGACGCATTCACTAACTGTGTTTAAAGAGGCTGCAGTTCTGCGTAGAAATGTAAAAGCCAAACTGGTGAAGGAATAACATTCACAGCAGTGGCATTTCAGGTCAGCACTTTGCTCGGCAAGAGTGAAAACTGCTTACCAGCAACTTGATAAAAGCTTAATAAAATCCCTTATGCATCTTCATTTAATCTTCTGTAAGAGAACTTGATTTATTCTCTTAGCAATTCTAATTTTAATGTTAGAAGTTGTATTGAAGACTACTCTGTGCCGCTTAACCGCAGGGGAAACAATTTAATTATGGCTGAATATGAGAGAAGTATTTTGCAGTCAAGACAAACGTATTGAAAACTTGGTAATGTAAGATGATGAACAACCACCAAGATCTGTGCTGTATGATTTGCTCCAATCTGTGGAGCTTGCTTGTTTTTGTTGGTGAATCCGAAATGCACCAATTGTTTACATGCTTTTCCTTAAAATTACAATTTAACAGGAAAGCCTTTGAAATTCCAACACAGTGGTGTAGTAAGGTTAAGAAATTTATGAATACACCTGCCAGATTTGATGGGGACTCCAAGAACAAATTATACCTCAAGCTAAGCAGAAAGGAGCATTATTCCCTCTATAGCAAAGGTAGGCAGATCTTAACCGTTGGAAGAATTGTCCGTGTCATGCTGTGCCTTTTTAAAGTTTTAATTTGTCACCTAAAGAGAAATACTGAATCCTATTTTTAAACTCCTGACAACCCTGATAATTCTCATTCTAGAAGGGCAACCAAGTGGCTCATTAATTCATCTCTTCTTGTAAATGTTCAGCTACCTTAGCAAAATGTAAATTCCATGTCCTTGGCTTTGGAGTGTACTCAATCTGTGAATCACAAAGTTTCAGGAAAGCCCGGTCTTCAAAGAGATGACATTTAAGGAAAAGTTGATGTAAAAATTGGTGTTTCAGTAGTTGTTGCATACGCGTTCCAAGTTATTGAAATATCACGAGATGGGAGCACATTCAGGGCTTTGGTCCAGACAGTCTCAAATGTTGGTTTCACTTCAGTATTTCTTTAACTGTTACCTGTATCTTCATAGTTTGTTCCCTTTGCTGTTGAAAACGATACAAGGGAAATGAGGCAGAAACAAACGTACGTGTCTGTGCACACTTCATGTACGGACTGAAATGTTCTAACAAATCAGCAGTTTGTAACTTTACAATCTGATGCTCTGCACGGCCAAAACTTGTACTTCTGTGTGATAATTTTTGATCATTTTTTGTTACAGGCAAGCATATATGCACCGTTCTTGCTCCTAACTTTGAAATCTCCCTTGCTGTGCCCTGCAATGTAGGGTATAGGAATAGCATAGTGAGCTTTAATTTCATCAGGTGTGCCAGATAAAACAGAGTATTTGTGGGCTCCAGTATGTCTTGGGTTATGAAATATGAAAGGGAAGGGAAAATGTTTATTTCAGTACTTGCTGTTCTTTGGCAAAAGTGTGGTTAACTAGATTTGTACAGTGATTTGTTCCCAATGCTCTCAAAACTGCTAATACTTTGGATTTGTTAGAAGTCAAAGGATGCCAGGTGCACCAGGAGAGAACTTTATGCTTACCATCAATTTCAGATGGCATGCGCTAGAAGAACTGCAAATTACTTATTCATTGTTTTAGAACTGAACTAACACTTACTTAGGACTTTCTAATACCCTCTCTTTTCACGTTAGCGATGGTTTAATTTGCAGCGCAGTAAATGCTGAGCTATTTTGTCCAGCTTAATTTTCTTTAAAAGATGGCAGTAGAAGAAGCTAACGAGAACTCTGGGGTTATTTTGACAGATGATGTTTGGGTTGTTTCGAAGACTCTGAACTTCGATCCCCTTGATACGTTCATTGCAAGTAGTGCTTTCTTTGGACCGTCCTCCAACAATGAAGTAGAATTACTACCACTGAAAGGCTACTGCCCCTCAAACTGGCGATCAAATAGTGAGTTCAACACTAAATAACTCAGAATTGTGGGAAACAACTATTGAGGGGAAAAATCTAGCCAGCAATGAAGGATGAAATTAGAATTTCTAAAATCTAATACGTGACTTTATTCACGGTGGTTTTTTGTCCCTCGTATCTTCAAATACGTAACTTGAATACAGTACTTAATGCAATTAAACCTGCACGGGAGCTGGTAAGAAATTCTAAATGGCTGATGAAGAAATGAGGAGAAGTAATGTAGTAAATAATTCAATATAGAATGCAGATTGACTGTCAGAGTGTAGGTAACAGGAATATGTTGTTACTGTCCCTGAAAAACAAACGAACAGAAACCCCACACAACTCACGATGGAAAGTTTAAGTTTATATGAAAATCCATGTACGAAATCTGTGATGTGGCTGTCCTGATGTTCCTTTCTGTGCCTTTGTCGCTACGGTCTAGAATGACTAAAAAATTGGTGTGTCAAAATTCAGAAAAAACAAGTGTGTCTAGTCTTAGTTATTTTCATAATTGTACTTTAAAAAGTAAATATTACTAAGCCTAGCACTGCTGGCCTTTTTATTCCTTTAGCAGGCTGTTCCCAGCTAAGTTGCAGCCATTCTCCTTTTCGGTTTTAACGTTGTTGTTTGGGGTATTTTTGTAATATTTTGTCATCGGTGTTTTGAAAACAGTAAGGTTAGTGGGCCTTATGAGCAGAGAGAAACAGTATGGGTCTGCTATAGGTGTCACATAAAAATGACAGACATCCTGCCAAACACGATGATGCAAAAGTTTCTTATTTTTGCAGTTGAATAGAGCTAAAGTGTTCCATTTGGTTTGGTTTTTTGTAAAAGAAAGAGATAAAGAATGGATGACGTAGTCATTCTGGAGCTAGTAATAATATACACCTCTGCTTACTTTCTTTTAATGCAATATGAGAATCGTATTCTTGATCACATAAGGTTTTATTCATAGCACTTAAGCTTAAGCAGGTAAACTGAGTGTTTTAAGTTAACAAATTAGTCTTTTTAGGCTTTCTAGGTAATCATTAGGGAGAGAGTCACTGCAAAGCACGATTCAGTGAGCCTACATTAACCTCCTGTTCTGAATTACACTCAGGAAACTTAAAAATACAGAAAAAAAAATACAGTGGCACACAAAAGTTCTTTGTGGGCGTACATGCTATCAAAACCACTGGCTTCAAATGCAACCGGAGGTTAGTTTTGTTTGTTCGCCACGTGAATTGCAGGACTGGATGTCTAGAGCAGTCAGGGTCTGGAAGAGTTAGTGTATAGCTTTTCAGTCTTAATGCTGTTGAATCAAGCCATTTTATTTTTCCTCAGGAAATTTTTGGTCTTAACATTTAAGTAATGTTTAATTGTTGGCAGTGATAAACAACAGTGAAATAGAGGTATGTGGGTTACTAAACATATCAGAAACCTGTTACTTAGGGAAGCTCTGACCCCAGAACCTTAGGAAACTGCCAGTGAATTCAGAAAAATATAATTGAGTACTTGTTCTGTTCTTATGCTCTCCTCTAGGCATCCGCTTTTGTCCACTTTGGAAATAGGCTAGATGGAACTGGCCCACTGGAGGTGTTCTTCTCTCTTGCCTTTTTTAAGAAAGCATCTGCTTAGCTATTGGGATACAGATGGCTCACCGACAGAATTCACCTCCTACTAAATTCCAAAGCCTTCTAAATATCTCAAGTGTTTTTAAAATGAGTAAGGATTTTTATCGAAGCTTTCTTCCCAGGAAGTTCCTGATGTTGGAATAGCAAATACTTGAAAATAACGCGCCCTGAAAAGAAGGGCTAATAGGTCTCTCCTCATCTAACGTTCAGTCAGACATGGCAGTTGGGTTAACTTGGTTTCTGTTATGGGAGGCTAATTACTCTGTTGGCATTTTGTAATTTATTTATCTAGCTGATCTGAAATTTTGGCTGATTTCATTTTCTCCTGATTTTATTTTTCTGCGGCCTTTTTCAGTGTTTGTTCATGCCTTGCTCGTTTGTAACGCTAGCGGGGAGCTTACATCTTTAAGAAATATGGAGGAGCACTTCAATCCGTCTACGTTACCACTAATACCCTATCTACTAAAAATGTAAGTTACTGTTTCAGTGATACTGGGAGCATACAGTACGTTAACTGGTACAGAAAAAAACCCAACAAAAATACCATTGAGTCTGCCCTATTAAAAAGCGGATGAGACAAACTAAAATCAAATAAAGAGTGCAAGGAACGAACTGTTGACAACGAAATTTTCATTTATATGGCAATGAAAACACATCGGTGGCTTAACTCTAACTTGATTGAAAGGCTTTTTTCCTTAAAAGTTACCTGCCGACCACATTTTACAACCTAGAGGTTAACACTCATCATTATTATGACCGTTAGGCTGACAGTACAGTCATTAGACTGCTCTGTATTAAGTTAATGTATATGCTTCCCAGGGGTTCAGTGGAACTATTTTTCCTTCCCAGTTTTTAGAGTTACTTACACAAAACCTAAAAAGCAAATACTATCTTGGAGAAGCAGAGTATAGGCATATTTACAAGAGTGCTTATGATTCACTATGTAAAACAAGTAATTAAATGGATCCCTGCTACCTCTGACTACGTTCTTCTACCATTCTAAATGCTGTGAGTCTCACGGCCTTGGAGTAAGTCAGATGACAATCATTAACATAGAGCAAGAATGATAAAACCCAAAAGCCTGCTTCCTGTGATCCAGCTGTCACCCAGCGGAGTAAAAAGGGGCGGAAATATACAGCCCAGGGGTGCAAGGGGCAGGAACTTTCAATTATGTCAGCTATAGTCATAAAGCCTCAGTATTTCGATGTCAGGTGAGTAAGAACATCAGAACCATGAGATACAAATTATACGTATGCAATATTATACCGCAACTTTTGACCACTGTGTTTTTCTTAGGAATTTTGATTCCGAAAATGCCACTAATAGAGTCAACAAAAGAAAATTTATTCCACCTGCCATCAGCCTCAAACACACAACGATGCGTGGACCTGTGAGCACTGAAGTGGCGATGGGACTAGCTAAAAAGATGATCCAGACTTTCTCGTTGAACCCAGACCAAGCTACATCACTGATTCACATAGCTCAGATGATGACGTCGTGTGATAACACCAAACCAGTGGAAGAACATCAGATCTTCCCTATCACGATCATACGTGGTATGTGGCAAATAATTGTGAAATCTGCTGCTGTTGTATCTTTGCAAAAATGCTAGTTAGCATGTAATGCCAGTGTTGGTGCAATATCCCTGAATTCTCTCAGCAATGAAACAGCAGACTCGTTTCCTTAATCATATATTTAGAATTCCAGGCAGACTTGAAGGCTGGTTCTTATGGCTAGGTAAATGTTGACTTATTTTAAACATAGCGCAAAAGATGAGCTTGAATAAACTGCACCTGTGTATGAACATCCTGTTAAACTCTTTTGTAACCCTGCTGTCCTCACCTACTTCACGGGTTTCCTGAAAATTCCGTTCTTGGACGAGGCCCCCTGATAATGACCTTGACATTAACATCCATTCTATCAGCACAGCGCTTTTGAACTTGAATTTGCATTCTGCCTTTTGCAGGATTTTACACAAGTATAGAGTTCTTTCCTAGCAAGATCTGTACACAAAATCAGTTATTTAGTGTCTTCTGCTTTTTTCTTTTCATATTCAAGACACTTTTTGTCATGTATTAGCTTTGTAAATTATCACATAAAATCTTTTCCATTACACGTTACTCCTTGCTGGTTTATCCTTCTTTCTGTCTTTGATTTATGCCTTTTCAACACGTACAAAAAGGCTTAGTTCAACGATTTATTTTTTTTAAATCAGTATTGAAAAGCAGTTATCATTTAAGTTTTCAGATCCTGTCAAAGTAAATACGTTGACAGTAATGACACTCTTAATACAGATACCACTAGACTTCAATTGCCCGAGCTATTGTTAGGCTGTCAGGCAAATTAATCTAGCTAAAATTATGAGTCATTCCAAAACAATAATCTCTCAAACTCCTTATTCTGTGAGGACGTGGTACGAGGGATGTGCATGCAGATACTTGTATTATTTTAATGTATAGATGAGACTCCTCAGCAAGTAATGGATGTATCCAACCGGAAAATTTAGGAAAAAAACCTTTGCTTGCCCTCTTCTGTAGTTTCTTATAAACTTATTGGAGGCAGTGAATGCAAAGTGTAAGGCAGTTAGTTGCCCCTGGATACTTAGAGCTGCTGAAGCAAGAACGGGCAATGTTTCTACAGGAATCACAGCACAGTATTTCAGAAGATAAACTGAAGTTGTAACTGATGAACTGCACTTTCTAGAAAATTTTGACTTGTAACTTCGGCTTTTTCTTCCAAAATGCCAGGTGTTTTTGGAGCTGGAAAGAGCTATCTGCTGTCTGTTGTGATCTTGTTCCTGGTACAGCTCTTTGAAAGCAGTGAAGCTACGGAGGGTCCGAGGCCAACTCCGTGGAAACTTCTGATTGCTTCTTCCACTAACGTAGCCATTGACAGGATACTGCTGGGGTAGGTTCCTGAGATTTTCACAGAGTTATTGTTCCGAAATCAATAATGCACTTATTATGTTAAAGATAATTTAGCTGTGCGAATTTACATGAGACTAATGTTGAGCTCCACTCTGGTCAAATTTATTATTAAAATCCATCATGACAGAAAGCAGTATTGCTCAGGAATCTTTAGGAAGTGGCAGCAGGGGCAGGGGAAGGAAGGACAGAGAAGAGAGGGAACTTGGGAAGCTTCAGTTCAGCTTGGGAAGCTGCAGCGTGAAGCTAAGGTGAAATAAAACTCATGGTCTGGAAGGATAAAGGAAGGAAGGAAGGAAAGGAAACTACAAATGGAAGACTGTTTATGAGAGGAGAATCGTAAAGGCATTAAGCGTTTTTGAGACAAATCAAGATGAGATAATTTACTGTGATTTACTTGACTTGTGGCCCAAGTTACTTCATCTGATTAACTGCAGAAGTTTGTTCCTCAGTGTTCTGATGTGTCCGTTAGCCCTTTCAGAACCACTTTTAAATTTTTCAAAGTTTCTTTTTGCATCTCTGTAACGTGTATCATCTCTTTTTCTTCGAAGTCTACTGGATCTTGGATTTGAGGATTTTATCAGAGTGGGAAGTATTAGGAAAATCACCAAAGCAATTCTTCCTCATAGGTAAGAATCTTAATCTTTGAGGGATCTGAAGCGATTCTAAGATTGATGATAGTACGCATGCTGTAAAACTAGTATTTTGAAGTCGTTCAAAATGTAATTGTAATATGCCTATCTCAACTTTCTTCTTTCCCCCCCTCCCTGCACAGTGCAGAAATTTTACCTTGATATGATAATGTCGCTTGTTGCTGAATACAATTAATGCTTTTACATGGGGAGTAGTAGAGGAGAACAAAGTAATGGCTGTTACAGATTCAGGAGTTTACACAGAGAGGAAAAGCAAACCAGACAGACTTACAATAGATATGTACTGCTGTAGTGATTAAGAACTAGGAGGAAGTAATAGTAAATTCAGTGTTCAGAGAATGGTAATGATGCATGGATTCTGTACTGCTTACCCAAGCTATCTTTGCTGTAGTGTTCCAGGGTTTGTCCTTCAACTACTTAAAACTAAGCAATCTACATCGCCCTTTCAACACAATTTGAGAGAACAAAGTAAAGTTCAAGATGAATAAAGACTAAACTTCCATTCCTTGGTGTCAGTAGCATACCAAGGGTATAAAATGGTTTAAGAATGAAAAACTCCCCAGTTCTACTCCGCTCTGAAATCAGCTACGTACTTGGAGAAGTGATGTTCTACCTGTATGTCTCCGGTTGGGTCTGAGCTGGTTTTATACTGGTCTATCTCAGCTGGATTCAGGGTGGTTAGTACACTGCTGTAACAAACTGTTAGGTATAAAATATGATTATTTTCCTACGCTGGGTGCTCACCGAACACCGAAAGCACTGTTATTTTCAATCATTGTAATGCACATTATAAAATCTTTTTGAAGCTTACATGCTGGCTCAGGAAATGAAAATGAGCAGTTAAAAGAGCTGCTGGCTCTCATGAAAGAAGATTTAACTCCAGTTGAAAAAATACACGTAAGGAAGAGTATTGAGCAACATAAACTGGGGACCAATAAAACTTTACTACAACAGGTACAGTCTGAGGGACGGGATGGGGAAGTGGGGATTCGCTATGGCCTATCCACAAGACCCCGAAAATGGGAACTGGGAATCCCCCCCTCACACCTGCCACACTCCTAGAAAATAAAATCCGTGTTAGGACTAAGACAGGCTTGATTCCACAGGTATGGCTTAGTGTGTTACCCGTGTATGACTTCTTTGAGTTGAACATGAAGTTGCCATTTATTGATATATTACAAGACGGAAACCCTTCTTGAACTTTATTGCAATAATCTGATTTAATACTACCCATCTAGTTTACAAGGTGGAGAGAGAAAAATTTCTGAGCACAGCTTGTCTGCACTGTCACCTTGAAACTAGAATCTATACATAGTCATAAAGTTAAAAGGGCTGAGCTAAATCTAGCCTAGAGTTGAGCATCAACTGCCAAGAAGACTTCAAATACCTTTTAAGTAACTTTTCATCAAAGTACTATGTTTTAAGATTACTACTTCCTGTAGAAAAGTCTTCTCAATTTCTGGTCTTTCCAGTTATTTGCATTTTCTCTTCAGACCTAGACTCAAAAAATCCCAGTGTGTTGCAGAGCAATTCTAACAAAAGCAGATCTGAGCAGTTTGTTGCTGGTACCTACTCCTACTGGTCACCGCTGCCACTTTTGCCGCAGGGGCTCAGAACGTGTTGGAGGGTTGTGTAATCTGAATTCTCCCTGTACCAGACCAGACCTGGTCTTAGAACGCATCGGTGAATGATTCTAATGTATTAACGCCCCAAACGTAACAAAGGGTAACCGTGGATCCATCTGCGTGCATACGCAGTGCCTTTTCCTAGAAGTTGGAATATAATTTGTTGTGGCGCAGTGAGGATGACGCGAGACAGCATGCAGCAGAACTGCTAAAAAATAATTTAGGTGTGTTCAACTGCCAAAGCTGTAGTTACGTACCGCAAAGAGATTAACTATTGGATGACCCTAACTTTTTGCCTACCCGTTTTCCCCTCACTAATAACGAAGGTAAAAGTGGTTGGAGTGACCTGTGCTGCCTGCCCGTTCCCTTGTCTGAGTACCCTCAAGTTTCCTGTGGTGATGCTGGATGAGTGCAGTCAGATGACTGAACCTGCTTCTCTCCTTCCAATTGCGAGGTACAGCCTTCCTGTTGTACTTCAGCAGAGAAAGAACTTCTAGTTAGCAGTGACGCAACCTCAGATAATTGCCAAACTTGCACGTCATTTTAAGAACGCGAACTCTGAGGCCTCACCTTGGAAAGCACGAAGAGTGATTTTAAATTGAGGCCTGCTCTTCGGCGCCTTGAGTTACCCTGTTATTTTAACTGTGGAAAGAGGGCGATGGAGAAGGGAGCCTGATGGAAAGTGACCTGCGATACGTAAACGCAGCACACGCTTTTGTTACGTATCCTTTTAGAACTTTTTTCCTTATTTTTTTTACCATTCTTATTTAGGTTTCATTGTGAAAAGCTAGTCCTTGTTGGAGATCCTAAGCAATTACCGCCAACTATTCAAGGGTCCGAGAGTGTTCATGCAAACGGATTGGAGCAGACTCTCTTTGACCGGCTTTGCTTAATGGTATGTACTACTGACCGCATCGCTAGAAAAGACAGCAGGGTGAAACCGTAGGCCCACTGAAATCACTACAAGAGTTCTGGTTTAGATGTCAGAGGAGGATCAGTGTTTCAGCTTGGTTTTTAACTAAGCAGATTCCTTTCTAGTGCGTTTCTCTGTACATGCTATTTCCGCAGTGCACGGAAATTTATAAGCGTAGCACATGTAAAACAAGAATGTTTTGAAAAACAGCGCCGGGTTCTGCCTCCTGATCTTTTTGTGCGGTTTGTTCTAACTTCTGTTGACGTGAATGTATGAAGGTTACGCCAGCTTACTGCGGGAATTGTTTCCACTTATTTCTTGTTTGACCTAGCTGCCACTGCAAAACCTGTACCAGTTCTTTTTCCTAGTCACACCTTCTGTATCATTCTTTAGGGACATAAACCAATACTTCTTCGGACACAGTACCGATGTCACCCTGCTATTAGTGCCATAGCCAACGAGCTGTTCTACGCAGGAAATCTGATAGACGGTGTTTCCGAGAAAGAAAGAAGTCCTTTATTGGATTGGCTTCCAACACTGTGCTTTTACAGTGTTAATGGGGTAGAGCAAGTAAGTTTTTAAACCTTTCTCACAATAAAAAGTTAATGTTGCCGTTTTTCCTCCATTCTGTTGGCATTCTGTGGTCTGTGAGAGCTAAAGTGGAAATTTTCTTCCCTGTTTCCAGACTGAAAGAGACAACAGCTTTTACAATATGGCAGAAGTTCATTTCACAGTCAAGCTCATCCAGTCCCTAATTGCAAGTGGAATAGAAGGATCTGCAATTGGTGTGATTACTCTTTATAAATCACAGATGTGTAAGGTCTGTGTAACGTATCATCAATAGAACAGTTCCCCTAAATGTGTTTGTTTATTCTGAACATAGACTCCGTTTCAACTAGGAAGAGTCAACTAGATGTGAGAAACAAATGCTGGATAGGTAAACTAGAGTTTACCATCATTTCTCTTTCTTATTTAAAAAGAAAAATCTGTATTTTTTTCCTGCCAAAACGAGTCGAAAACTTTTCACTCAAACGTATGATTAAAAAAACCCTATCTTTCCATTGGTTTTGCTTCCACACGCACAGTCAGAAAATTAGCAAATTAAATAGTACATGGTTTCCGTAAATGAACTGGGGGCTGTATGACAGGGACAAGTAAGAGGCACCTGCTTAGCAAGGCCGGAGCTGTACCTCACCCATCATCCAAGGCACGACATGGGCTGCTGTGACTGGTAAGCGAAAGCACTGGCTGCCACACTGAATGCACCAGTGTTGTGTCAAATACAGGTTTGTAGCATAGTATTTTCCTGTGACGAGCTGCCATTGCACCCCCTGCTTTCTTGTTTCGCATCTTGTATAGACTCCGACTTGCTGAGTGTGTTTGCTCAAGACAAGTGATGGACTGTGAGCAGCGTAACTCATCATCATCCGTATTCATCTGTCTACAGATTCAGAATCTGCTTAGCGGCGTACACGCCGAGGCTTTTGAAATTAAAGCCGTCCAGGTGTCCACCGTAGACGCGTTCCAAGGAGCCGAGAAGGAGATCGTTGTTTTGTCGTGTGTAAGAACAAGACAAATTGGGTTCATAGACTCAGAAAAGAGAATGAACGTTGCACTAACGAGAGCAAGGAGGCATTTGTTGATCATCGGAAATCTGGCCTGTTTAAGTAGGAACAGACTGTGGGGAAGAGTAATTCATCTCTGCAAAGGTAATGTTTTCCTTTCCTCTGTTTTTAAAACCATGCAGCTCATTTTCTTTAATTAAACTATGTAGAGTACACTTTATAGTGTATATAAACTATATATACTGTATAATATATAAAGTACCTACTATGCATGCTATATAAAGCAGTGTATTACATATAAAGTACAGTATATCACAGGAAAATGCAGGTGTTTGCAAGTTGCATGCTTGCAGTTGTATCTGCAAACTGTTTTTCTACTTGAAGGGTATTTTGTTACCCAGTGATGGGCATCACATAGCTACCCAAAGAGCATGCTGGTAAGGAAAGCTGAAACCCACTGCTGCATTTATTTCTAGTCCTTTCCCAGTTTGCTTTCACATACTAGACCCAGGCAGAAACAAGTTACAAACAAATTCTTATACACAGCCGTATCTCTGAATAGAGTACTTCAGTAGAGGACAGAAAAATGCAGAGTGTCTTTCTGCAGCCAGGGGCTCATTGGGTTTGGAGGGTAAATTTTGAGCGGCTAGAAAAAGAACAGTGCTACTGGAGATCAGCTAACGCTACTGAGTGATTCCCGATTGCTTTGTTTACAGGTCACTGCCTTGTGAACACAGGTGTTTGTTTTATTGGACCACAGGGGGAAAGACGGTTTTTGAAAATCAGTTTTTTACTGTTTCCACGTATTTGTGGTGACGTTTACTGCAATGGAGTATTTGCATATTTGAAAGCTAATCCTGCTTAAAAGAAACAAACCGAAAAACCTTAGGGTCTGTCTCCACCCCTTGGAACTTTTCTAGAAGATTCTGAAATTACCTGAACCGCCCCTTAGTTCTGCGTCTCTCTTGTTCCTCTCTGCGGCATGCATAATTTGGCAAGAGAGGTCATAGTTTCTCCCTTCGGTGGCCCTTAGTCCCCTTGGAAATGGGACGGTTTGTATCTCAAAGCATCAGTTACATTTCATCATCAATTATTCTGTGGTGATTTCCTTTGAACTAGAGAAGCGAGAGGCAGAATAGCGTCCAAATCCAATCAACTCCAACTGGATCTGGTTCCCCAGTACCCACTGCAGCTCCCCTGTGGAGGGGCACGGCCCCTTCTGGAGGTGGTCAGGCCTTAGTGGGTACTACAAAGGAAGTGCTCCATCTCTAAAGCAAGGGATCAGTGCAAGAATAGGTGCCAGGAGAGAAACTCTTATTTACCTACTTGGTTGACACCCAAGAAAGCATCTCCTTAATGGCTGAACTCTGAAGAAGAACAATTTTCAAAGTAGGAAGAGTACAGCCATTTGATAGGCTTCGGGAAATAGGTGTTTGCATCACCACAGGCTAATTAAATGATGGATGCCGTAATTATCCTGTTTATTGCTGCTTTTAGGAAGCGAAAATGGATTACAACATGGAAGCCAGTGTGAGCAGCATCTGAACAACATTCTGAAGTGTTATCTGGAGAAACGGAAGGAAGAGGAACAGAAAAAGGAACAATAAAATGTGCACCTGTTTTCTGAAGAAAATAGGAATTGCGTGTCTATAAAAACGATCAGAACGTGTCTATAAAAATTATCAGAACGATTGCAGATCTAATATATTTAATGTGCGAAATTTTTGTGTGTATCTCACTGCACTTGTTTGTATGGCTAGAAATGAATAAAGTAACTTTATCTCCTCAATAACTGAAATCCTTTTATGCTTACAACGTCCATAATTGTATTACTAGTGTTTCATTATTCGTCAGCTGAGACATACATGTAACATCATGTCTTAGAACAATGCTGTCATCTTGCACGTTTACAAATGGCTGACATCATCGAGGAGGGAGAGTGGCTTAAAACAAGTAAAAGGATAAATAAAAAGCAGAGTAATTTCTTCAAAGAAAAATTACAGTTTCTTGGTCCACTACATCCTTACATGTCAACACAACGCAATGAGAACAGGTTGACCTCTATCTAGTTTTTTTACAGGGTTTAGGATAAGATCACTCATTCTGATGTGGAAAGAGAGTGGCATTGTGTCAGAAACTCTCTGACAAGAAAGTGTCACCAGCTTCAGCACGGCAAAAGCTTGTTCCTAGGTTGTCTCAATGGTGAAGAGGGGACGCTCGGCAGTTCGTGTACAAACGGGGAGAGAGAAGTGGGCTAAGCGTGGACAGCGTAAGATGGCTGGATGCTGCCACACTGTAAGCTTCTTCCACAGGAGACGGCGAGGCCCTCGGCAGAGCCTGCTCTAGAGCGCGCACCTCAGCGCTACTGGGGTTATGGGAAGTAATCTCCTGCTTTCTTTTTATGCAGCTTTGAAATAAATCACCTGCTGAGGAGCTTGTTGCATGCAGTGATGCGGTTGTCCCTGGAAAGAAACGAGACTTGTGGGAAACGCTGAGGTTCAGGACGCTTACAGCATGCAAGCTGTAACCCCTGGGCATGGTTAGCTCGGGGTGATGCAAAGAGAGGGGATAAGGAGGAAGGAGGGAAAGCTTATCTGAAGGGAGCTAACTGAGGTTCTACAGAAGTAAATGGGTGTGGCATGGGAGCGGATGTGTCAGTAAATCGGACCGCGAATGGCATTTAGCCCCACTGCGTGACCCTTGGGAGGTGAGGCAGCCATTGGGAAGGACATTGACAGCCACTACTGCCTCGCAGTGAGGTGGGGCGAGGGAGCAGTCGTGCCAAGGCACACGTTCCATATCCTCTTGTGGAATTTCTTATTTGTTTCTTCTAACGGTATTTGGATGGTTCTCAGCTGAGCAAGTGGATACTGGATTTTAGACAGGCTATGGATTGGATCCTAGATCATAGTTGTTTGCTAGGGAGCCACTGCTGCCTCCCTTGGAAAAAAAGGTAGTTTATACCTGTGCCCTGCAAGCGTATTCCTCCAGCCCTGAACCCACCCTCACTGTGTGCCAGACGGGCCGTGGTTCTTGCAGAAGTTGCCTTCCCCTTCATAATGATCCGTAACCCAGTATCCCTGTCCCCGAGCATCGCACCTCACGCTGGAGAGCAAGTCCTGCCAACTGCTATAAAAATCACCACCCACAGCAACACGAGGACCGTGTGTGTCAGCTCCTCTGCATTAATTTCATACCTACTATCTGCAGTGCCCAAAAGACGCGTAAAACCCCTAAACCACTGCTGTGTTTGGAAACAAAGACAAACAAGAGCTTCCGCCTGAAACCCTATCTGCGTTTTTCACTGTCAAAGACGCCGTTTTCAGGCTCTCGCCCAGGTGCTTTTGCAGAAGCTGCTTCTGAGAAACAGCCCGTTGCTTTATGCTCTTATTTTATTAGATCAACCATAAAAAAAAAGAAAGCAAAAACCCTCTCCTGGGCTGCATCACCAGCAGCAGGGGCAGCAGGTCCAGGGAGGTGATTCTCCCCCTCTGCTCTGCTCCGGTGAGACCTCCACCTCGGACCACTGCGTCCAGCTCTGGGGTCCTCAGCACCGGAAAAGCATGGACCTGTCGGAGCAGCTCCAGAGGAGGGCACAGAAAAGGTCCGAGGGCTGGAGCACCTCTCCTAGGAGGACACACTGAGCGAGCTGGGGTTGTCCACCCTGGAGAAGGCTCCGGGCTGACCTTATCGCAGCCTCTCAGGACTTAAAGGGGGCCTCCAAGACAGATGGGGACAGACTTTTGAGCGGGGCCTGTTGCGACGGGAGGTGGCAGCGTCCCTGCTGACGGGTGAAAAACACAGGGAGCGCTGTCAATTTTAACGGTGCCGGGGGGCTCTGACCCGCTCGGGGCACCTGGGGGGGGCTGCCCCGCTCCCCCCCACCCGCCCCACCGCCACCGCCAGGTGGCGCTGCCCGGCCGGTGGAGCTCACGGAGGGACCCCGGCACCGGCGGGACCCCGCACCGGGAGGGACCCCGCACCGGGAGGCGGCAGCCCGCGGCCGGAGCGCTCCTCGCTCTGTAGAAGGCCGGGTCCTCGGGCGCCGAGAGCGGAGAAGCGAAGCTGGGGGGGGGCAAAAAGAAGGAGCAGCGGAGGGTTGAATAGCGCCTTTAAATTACTGCTGACACCTCTGTTACAGCTCCCTAAAATCTCAATCAACAACCCATTAGAACTCAACGGGAGTAAAACTAAATCCTCGTTTAAGTGTATTTATCCGCTCTCTTTTCTCTCTTTCAAATGCTAAATCCATTTCAGCATATGCCCCTTCTTTCTCTCGCCTTTCTCTAAAGACTGGCAGCCCGTACTACTCTTGTAAATATGAAAGATGCTAATCATATGACATATCACGTCTCAGTCGGAGCCTGGAATAAAGCCTTGAGATTTGGGATCATTGCCTCCAGACAACAGCTTCATCAGCCGGAAAGTTGGTTTTTTTCTCCTTTCCTTCAACTCTCAATCCCTTCTTTGTCTGGGGGAAAATGCAGCCAACTCGAGCCACCCCGGCCATATGGTTCACTCTGTGTTTTCTTAGTTGAATCCCGAATTGTTTGTGACTTGCGAAGGGGTGGGTTTTTTGGGGTGGGGTGGGTTTTTTTGGGTTTGGGGTTTTTTTTTTGGAAGCGTGTATAAAGACATACAAGAGGGCTGCCTGTGCCGGGGCGACTTCGCAGGGTTCCTGCATGTTCTTCACGTGTTCATTTCACACACTCCTTCTGCAGCCACTTCACCACTAGCGCTCTGCCTAAGGGCCAAAAGCTAAAGCCCCGGACACGCTTTTTAACAATAACATCAACCGATTCCAGGGAACCTCGTTATTTTTCTCTCTGGTGGATGGAAATCCCTTCTTAAAACACGACTTTGCGCTCATCCGCAGCCCGGGCTGAATTTGCGGCGCGTGTGAAACGGAGGATGTGCTTCCTAGCAAACCCCTTCCAGAAACGCCCTGGCCAAGAGACGCCCCCGAGTATTCTGAGCAAGGAAGAGTGGCTTTTAAGACCTGTATAAATTAGGAGCTGAATGAGTTCGGCGCGCTCGGGTTTGGATAGCCCCCTGTTTGATAGCAGCCTGCCAAATTTTCTTTCTCCCTTTCCTTACACAAATGCCCAAAAAGGGCCTTTCACCAAATCATTAAATTCTACAGAGGTGGTCAAGCTAGTCCCGCTTTTCAGGCGCTCGAGAAAGAAAAGGGTCCTTGAAGTTTAGAAGATGCCCAAGGAAAACTCATTGAATGACATCAAAAGAATGAGTTTCCATAGCTGTTGAAGCACGAGAGCCGTGTAGCTGCACAAAGGCGGGTTGGGGCAGTGGGACTGTCCCACTGCTCTATCCCAGCACAATTGGGTCACTGAAATAGGGAATTAATTACCATTGGAGAGTGGGCAGCCCATTCACCACTGGCTGAGTTTTATTAAACGCCAATATAAATAACAAAACAACTCTTGTGGCTGCACTATTCCTACACGCCAAAGGAAGGATTATGTCGGGGATTAACATCTTAAAGTCTATGAGACTTTCTGACTCAAGGCTCGGAGCTGGTAATCGTATTTGTCTCCTGGTTCAGTGATTAGTGCTCTCCCTCGCGCACCTTCGCCTGGATGGCCAATGTCCCTTTTTGCAGGCACCGGGTTTTTCACACAATCGGCTGTTCTTTTCCCCACATCTATAGAAAAGAATAAGAAAACTGAAGCGTGTTCACGCGATCCTCAAGCTTCTTCTCTTCTTCATGGGAAAGGAAGGCACCGGCGGCCTTTTTTCACAAGGGGGGGGAAGCAAACCCTCTTGGAGGCGGGGGGGACCCAGGCAGGGCTGGGGACAGCAAAATCTCTCTGCAGGCCTGCACCTGCCATGCAAATCTGCCGGGAACAATCGGCCCCCGACGAGGGGCTCATCTGCCTGGGGTGGGGCCAGGGAAGGATGCCAGGGCAGCACTCTGAGGGGGGGGACCCTTCCTCACCTTGATCCCAAAGCGAACCCCAAACTTGCTAGTGCGGCTCGCCAGTCAAGGGGCCGGTCCGCATCCCGTCCCTCCCTGCAGTCCCTCGCCACAGCGTGCGCGGGGGGTTCGGGAAGGACCTCGCTTGGGGAGGTGGGGACCGCAGCAGCCTCCGATTTCCCCCCACCACTGAGCATCCCGGTACCCCGCTGGGAGGGGACGTATTCTGACCCCCGGTTTAAGAGCAGAACCATTCCACTCGCAGGGTCTGCGGGTGTTGACGTAGGGCTGGGCACCCCAGGATTCGGGGTGCCCCAGCGCAGGCAGCCCCGGTTCCCCAAACCCTCACGAAGACCCACGGGAGGCCTCAGGCTCGGCGGGTTTGAGGGAAGCAGAGCTGGGAGGGGTCAGGCCATCCTGTCCCTGCAGCTTTGTGTCCCCCGCCTTTTCCAGGGGGGCATCGCACCCCCATTCACCTGGAGCAGGCAAGCCATTAATGCTGGCTCACAACTTGTGAGGTCGAAGCGTGGATGGGCTGTATCCAAAGGTCTCTCGGCAACACAGACCCTAAACTTTTAGGGCTATTGGGTCGCCTCGGAGTTCAATCTTCTTACAGCAAACAAAGCCTTTCTGAAGGTCTCCCCCTCTCCCGCACACAAGCTCAGTGTCCTTTATTTCTGGGCTGTGTGATAAGCTTAAATCATTGTGCTCCCATTTCTTGATCGTCGCCTACTTTGGGCTTTTGTTCCCGTAAAGTAGGATTGAGTCTGGCAAAAGGGGCTGAAGTTGAACAGTTTGACCCTCGGAGGACAGTTCAGGCGGTGGGCAGCAGCAGCAGTGGCGTCGGCAGCGGCACAACTCCCTCGCACCCCGCCGCCCCCTCTCCCTGCCGCTCTTGGCCCCACAGCTCTCAGCGGAGCGGCTCAGCCCAGAGCTCGCTCTGTCCAGGCTGGCCGCAGACAACACAAGCACCCCTCGAACCTGTCGCGCCAGATGCGAGGACTCGGTAACCGACTCGTCCTCAGTCACCTTGTGCTCAATCCTGTGGTGAAAACTGCTGTATCGGGGGGCTGGTGGCAGGAATCAGGCCGAGCCCCATAAAGGCACCCCGACGGGTTGCACACCCCGAGTCTGGCAAAAGCTGCGCTTGCGCCCTCCTGCCGCCCCCCACCACCGCAGCCGCCTTCCCCACCGCTTCGCCGCCTCCGCCTAACCTCTCCGTCGCTTTCACCTCGGCGATGGAAGGGCAGAAGTCTTGGTAAACGGGGCGGGGGCAGAGCGACGGGCTGGCCCAGTAGCAGGTGACTGCTCCGCACTTGAAGGTGCTGAAAAAGAAAGAAAGTCCCTTTAGGTCACTCTCCCAGGATGCAAAGGGGACCTGTGGATTTCCCGTTTTTTAAAAAGGAGGCGAGGGGAGTGTTAAAATCCCTTGGTGGAGTCACAGATATTTTCTAACAGATCAGCTAAATCACAAGGAGTGGGCCGTCACCGATCTTAGAGGAGGCCGTATCCAGACGCGGCCCTCAGCTGCAGCACGGCAGAGGGGAGGACGCGGAGCCAGACTGGGAAAGCCAACGCTTGAGGACACCCAAGGCCATTGGAGGCAGCCACTCGGCCGCAATCGCTCGCGCAGGGTGCTGTCGACAGGTGCCACGAACTCAGCGGGCAGCAAGAGCGAGGGGCTGACCGGCGGGCGCGTTTAGCTCCTTCGTCTCTTTTGGGCTTTTCCCCCACCGTTTGCAAACGGAGTTCTGTTTCAAAGCCCGACTAAGCGCCTCGGTGACAGAGTTTCCACCCGGGGACGACACCGCGCTGCAGTTTTCGGTTTGTACGTCCTCTCCCGTCATCCCTTCCCGTGGGTCTGTCAGGCAGAGCGAGCCTGCTGACCCCGGGGGCATGTCGCCAGGCCGAGCTATTCACCGGCCCTTCTGCCCCAGAGGGTGGTCTGGAAGAGAAACGAGGAGGGGCGGGGAGGCTTTCCTGGCGGATTGACAAGTCGCGGGGGCTTTTTTTTTTTTTAAAGTCTTCTTGAGCCTAGGTCGTGTCCCAGAGCTGCATTTGGCAGCAGTGAGGAGGGCAGCCAGCGCAGCGTTCCTGACTGGAAAAGCGGGAACGTCAGGACAGGGACGCCATAGGCGCCGCGGCTTTTCCCTCCTCAGGCCCGCTCTGCTCCTCGCAAACCCCCCCGAAAATGGCGGGAAAAGGCAAGGCCAGCGCAGGCCGGGGGCGGCCGGCTGTGCCCCAGCACCAGGCCCTGGGCACTGCCTCCAGCGGGGCCCGAGGTGGCTTCTCCCCCTCGCGTTGTGCGTTCATCGGGTGCCCTCAGTGCTGTGCCCCCTCAGTGCTGTGTCCCACTCCTCTGCCCTCCCCCCCCGCCCCCCCTCGTCCCCTCAGGAG
>VZSC01015635.1:380992-454268 GCA_013398225.1 Steatornis caripensis
CCCCCGGCCCCGCAGCCTCGGGCGAGCAGCGCTATCTAGCCTGATCTATTGTTTCCCCCCCTGGCAGGGGGGTTATTGTGTGATAAATAATTCCTTAAAAAAAAAGTGGGTGCATTTGCATAATCACTGCTTTGATGTGGCCAGCAAGATGAAGCTGTGTCCCCCCAAATCTGCCACGGGCCAGAAGGAACAAAACAAGAGGGAGCCTTTCAATCCGCTGGCAGTGTGTGGGGCAGCCCGTCGGGAGCGGGTTTTTCACTCTCGCTCCCTTTCAACGACCCCTTTTAATGATTAAACTCCAGGAACGCCAAAAAGAAGGCTAGCGCCTCGCTCGCCCTCTCTGTCTTTTCTGGTCGGGTCTCATTGTCCTTCCCGGTTTCTCTCCCGCTTTTAAGAAGCACTGGAGTAGGTGCCTTCGGCTCTTCAAAAGGCCGGCATGGATGGGATGCACTTCCCCTCTCTCAATGGCGAGCCACGCGGGAGCGGGAGGGACGTCTCGGGTGGCTCAGTGTTGGGATGCTCCCTCCACGGTCCTCGGGGCGGGATGGTGCTTCTTGCTGGGTTCATCATCCTGGAGGTATTTCCTTCCATCCCACATTAGCAGGAGCATTCCCCATCTTGCTGGGGCCATGGCATCGGGAACCACCGTGGGAAAAAGCACACGTAGCATTGGAGGATGGAGAGGTGGGGGCTTGGGAGAGGGTTTTCCTGCGGGGTTTGGGCCAAAGCTCCGCTGGTCTCCAGGCAGGGCCGCCCGCGTGGCTGGAGTCGGCTGGAGATGCCCTCAAAGGAGACGTGCTCGAGCGGGGAAAGTCGGGGAGGGGGAGGCAGGACAGCGCTGGCAAAGGATGAGCCAGAGAGGCTGGGTTTGTCACCGATCCCATCCACCCATGTCCCAATTTCTTCCCTCTCAACTTGAAAGACTTCATTTCCCTCTTTCATTTCCCTCTTTTCTCTAAGAAGACCGATTTCTGGAGGTGATGGGAGGTCCAAGCCCCAACCGGAGCTGCGGCTCCCCAAAGCATCGGGAAATGAGCCCGTGGCTCCAGAAATGATTACAGCAAACCTGGAAGCAGACCAGGGGACGCAGGATGGAGAAGCACCTCTTCGGATAAAATGGAAAACCGGGTGGGGGTGGGGGTGGGGGGAAGGTTTCCATGGCAGCACCTTCTAATAAAAAAATGTGTCCATGATCCTTCCGCGTATTGTATTTTGGCATAAAAGCTTCTCCGCGCCGGCATAGCTGGAGGGGCAGCTCTGTGGCCCCCGAGGGGGTTTACAGCCCTCCTTGGCATAAGAATAGCGACAAGAAGCCAAACTAGTGCCGGTGCGACAGCAGCCGCACCCCAAGGGCTTGCGCTCGCTTGCTTTCATGTCAGACATAAATCTTTCAACTTATCGCCATAATTAAGAAGAGCGTTCCCGACACAGCCCTCATCTGGCTGGCGGATTTGAAGGGCAGCTTTTGTCAACCCCCCCCGCCCCGCCACAGGCGAACACCTATGAGCCAAGGTAGAGAGCTGGCCTTTCGGGCTCGGGCGCCTCACTGCTGAGCCCCTGGATGCTGCCTGAGATACGAAATGAAAGTAGAAGACCTAGGAGGACTGGAAATTCAATTTTTTCTTTGTAGTTTTCTAGGTAGATCTGAAGACGTTTAGGCTCGGCGTGAAGGCTCTAGCGAAAAACCCAAATTTCCTCAAGCTTTATTCAGGTTGAGGTTCAGGGTCCACCGCTCCCCAGGTTTTATCAATGAAATGGTTTTATCGCCGCAGTGATACTCGGGTTTCCCGGCAGTGAAGAAGTAATGCCGTTACGGCAGGAAACAACCGGAGGAAGGTTCACCTGCGATGGGGCATCCTACGGTGCTCTCTAATGACTTTGGTATTGAAATGTCTATGACATTAAGTAATTAAGCACCCACCGGCTGGTTTTTTAACACTGGATACAGTAGTTATTGCGTTATGTTGTTTAGATTGAAAGGATCGATCATCTGGGCTATTAAAGTTACATTTTTTCTTACTTCCATACGAAAATATGGGTGCAACTTCAAGAAATGAAACAAGAGCCCACCTCAAAATGTGTGTAACGTGGTTTTGTCTATGAAAAGGCCTGTTCGTGTCTCTCTGCGGACGCAAAGCAAGCTCCCGTGCTATGTTCGTGTGGCCACCTTCTGCCTCGGGATGGGTGCTTGGCGGACAGTCTCTGGCCCGGCAGTGCTCTGCCTCTGTCCGCTGTCCTTAACTCCCTCCCAATTCCCTCATTTCCACTGCAGAGAAGGCAAATTTTACCTTTCATCATTTCAGGCTGGGGGCACACCTTCCCACAGCCTCGCCTCAGGCTCCGGCTTTCCTCATGGGCTGGGTTGGGTTTTTTTTTGCACGTCACTGTCACTGCTTTCTCCTCAGGGACTCAGCCTTTCACTGGTTTCCTTTGCTTGCTTTTTACACAGCGGGGCTACTCCTCAAACGCTGGCCTCATCCTCCTCAGATCAGAATGGCATAATCACTTCTCCCTGAATTGATATAATGCCGTTAAATACACCCAGAGCTTTTAAGCTGATCGCTCAAAAAAAAAAAAAATCACCTTTTCATTTTTAGGATGTTTAAGTATTTGAGAGCAGCTGCTGGGGAAAGTCCATCACCCACCAGCTCAGTTCCCATCACCGCCGAGCTCCTCCGGCCTCCGAGGGTCCTGTTGCCTACATTTGCCCTCTCTGCTTTGTTTTGATCATCTGCAGGTCCCGTGTCCGCAGCCACCGCACAGAGCCCCGACCGATGCTGGGGGAACAAGAAGGAGGGGAGGGAGGTTTGTCTGCACCTGTGGGAGCGGGTTTTGATACCCGGGGGATTGGGGAGCTGGCAGCGGGGCTACACATCGGGGAGGGGGACCGACACTCCAGGGCATGAGCTAGGAGCAGCAGCTGCTGCTCCGGCCATGGGGCAAGGGGAGGTCCTCGGGGGGCAGGAGCCCCCCAGGGAGGGGGTTGCCGGCCATCCTGCCCAGGGGGCTGCAGGCAGCCGGGGGATGTCAGGGTTTGTGCCCAGTCTACTCTCCCTGTGATGCTCTCATGGGACACGACACAGGCACCGGAGGACACGGGTGGCAGGAGATGCCATGCGAGTTAGGGGTGGACCAGAGGGGCACGGCTCTGGTGGGTGTACATGGCGGGCCAGGAAGGGCCCGGGGGGTGGGAGTGAGCATGGACTGGCACCACGCATCGGCAGGGGATATCGGTGCTCATCTGAGTCTCACACAGCCACAACCTCAGCCCTGAGGAGCGTGGCTGTCGTGGGAGCGTGGCACAGCGCTCACCGCAATTTGATTTAGGGAAAGGACCAGAACCAGATCCCAGGTCCCAGCCCTCCTAGACAATGGGAGCGCTTGGACCCCCAGCTTTGCAGCCCAGCTCCCGGACCCCCAGCTTTGCAGCCCAGTTGCCAGGACCACCAGCTTTGCAGGCCAGTTCCCAGACCCCCAGCTTCGCAGCAGAAATCGGGGCGCTGCTTTGCCTGGCAACAGTAAAGCCCTTGTGACTTGCTGGCCCCCCCCCAAGCTTGTCCTGCAAGCTGCTCTCTGCCTGAGGAGGACATTTTGAGCATTCACTGGGGATGTCAACAGGCCGTCTGTTTCCCTCGGCTGAAGTAATCAGATAAACTCAGCGTGAAGAAATAAAAGTGAGCCAGGAGCAAGGCTAACAGTGCCATGAAACTAAGCCGGTGTTTTTGAAGGCAGGCTTGAAAGCCGAGTGGGAGAGCTCGCCTCGGCAGCGAGCGTCTCGGGCAGCTGCGCCCAGTGGCACGTCCAGGCTGCTCGGTGGTGGAAAGGGCCTGCTTCGCCTCGGCTTGTCGCATCGGCAGGGAAATCAAGAGGCACAAGCTGCCCAAGCGGTAGCACGGGGAGCTGTGAACACAGGGTTTGCTCTTGCAGGCCGGCGTTTGGGATAAGGCACGTGTCCGAGCAAACGCGAAATGGTAATTCACGATCTTGGGAATCCCTGGGTTGCACGTCAAGGAAAGAGCCTGCAGAAGCAGAGGGATGGGGAGCTCGCAATTTATCCCTTGAGGGGCGAATCGTACACACCAAATCCTGTAAGGCCTTGGCCTTCACAACATTTTGCTTGTATTATGTGTGGATTTGGCCTGTGCGGCCTCGATTCCCACAGCACGTAGGCCAAAAAACTCTCCAGCACGCCATCTTTTATATAGTGACAGTAGCGCTACAGGCCGCTTGCACAAACAGAAATCTTGGCGGGATTTTTTTTGTTGTCTTACCACGGAGCCAAATCTTGCGTCTTAAAGTCCAAGACAGCCTCTTTCGCTCTGATAAGCAGATACCTTAAGGATACATCCAGGTCGGGCAAACTTCTGGCAAGCTTCTCGTCCCTGAGACTTCTTGTACCAAATTCAGATTTCTCATGAAACAGAGGTAGGGATCTTGCACCACTAAGATTTAAAATAAAGCCTTGAAAGATTGATTGCAGAAAAAAATTTCTTCGGACGGCTGAAAGAAAGAGCGTGCCCGGGATGGAGGGTGGCTCGGTGCTTCGCAGCGGCCAGCAGCGTGCAGGGAGGGAATATGGATGGTGCTGGGACGGCTGCGGCACACAGCCGTCCCCTCCCCCTTCTTTTATTAAAAAGAGGAGAGACTGGACCAAAGCTGATGGCATATTTACCTTCATGAGTTTTAAAAAAAGTTAATTACTGCTCGGAGCAAGTTGGTATGGCTGTCCTGAGCTGCCTTTTATTAGTAGTCGCCTTCATTAATTTCCCTCGCTGGATTTGCTGCTAATAGCTGCTTGGTCCTGGGCAGCACAAAGCAGCATCTGTGCCATTGAGCAGAAAAGCGGGAGTCAGGCAAAGGGGGGCACTGGGCGGAGGGGGGGGAGGCGACGCCGTTTGCAAATCAACCTCTATTAACGTGATGGCCTGCTCGGAGGGGACAGCAGCCCCGGTAGCCAGCACAGCAGTTTGGGCTGTTGCCGAGGGAGGAAAGGCACGCGCTGCCAGCCAGGGTTACCCTGCCCTTCGCTGGGCAAGCACCCCTGGGTGCTGGCTGCGCCACCCTTGCGCCCCCTTGGTGGGGACGGGAAGCGGGGTGCTGGCCCTGCCTCTACGGGACCTGCGCCCCCGCCAGCATCAGTGCTGCGGGTGCTCTGGTCCTGTGGCACGCACTGCTTCGAGCGGAGGCATTAAACAGTATCCAGCAATAACCGAAGTATCAATAACTTGGTATCTTTTGATGGAAGATACATTTCGTCTTAAAAAAATAGCTTGGCAGAGATGTTTTGTGATTAAAGAACAGGACAGAGTTCTGTCTGGAGGGTCGCCGTGGCCAGGGAGGGGGCTGGGGGAAGCAGGGGCTCACGCTAGCAGGGGCAGCGGGCGCCTGCGGAGGCCAANTTATCAATAACTTGGTATCGTTTGATGGAAGATACATTTCGTCTTATAAAAATAGCTTGGCAGAGATGTTTTGTGATTAAAGAACAGGACAGAGTTCTGTCTGGAGGGTCGCCGTGGCCAGGGAGGGGGCTGGGGGAAGCAGGGGCTCACGCTAGCAGGGGCAGCGGGCGCCTGCGGAGGCCAAGAGCCCCATCTGCTCCCGCTCTGCAGCGGGACACGGGAGATGATTTCATCCAAGTGGAAAAAAAGGAGGGTGGTGTGTGCCGTTCCCGGGAGAGGGGTGACAGCAGCACGCTGCTGCCGCAGGGCCATCCCCAGGCTGCCGGCTTCCCTGCGGGGCTGGGGAAGGCACCCCGGTGCCGCTGCAGGGACTTCCCTACAAGGCGGCAGGTGTCAGTGCCAGTTATCGGTCAAGACTTGGCAGCAAATATCCCCGTTCCGGTTGTTTCAAGGGAGCAGCGGTTACAACAGTACATCACACCACCTGTAAACAGTGTGCTTTTCCCGACACACATCCAACACCTGGAGATACAGCCATGTGTGCTTGGTTTCCCTTCCCCTGGGGGTTCCCCCAGCACCTGCGACGTCCCCCCATGGCTCTCTCAGCCACTGGGGACAGGATGGGCTGGGAAAACTCCCAGGCTGAGTGCCAGTCCTATGCCTGGAAACACAATCCCAGCCCTGCCGCCAAGCTGTACAGCGGGAAGGGGATCGCTGAGGAGGCTGATGCTGCTGTGTGCAGCATTAGGGCTGAATTTTGCCAAGCAGAAGAGACCCAGCAGCGCAGGCTGCCTTTCTGAGCTCACTCACGTGTAGCTTTCCCCTCAGTACCCATGAATAGCTCTTTCTGCTAGAGGACGGATGCCTAAATCCAGCAGCTGGGCTCTCGGGGCAGCTGATGCCGGGTTTCTGGCAGCGGGGACGTGCTGCCTCGCGTGCAGGGGCTGCCTCACAGCTGGAGGGGTCACCCCGCGCCCGCCTTCACGGCCTGGGAGGGAGATGGACGGAGGCAGGCCTGCCTCAGCCTTGTATTGTCGGAAAAACCGAGGGTCTTCCTTGTACGCCGCATGTTTTGTAAGAGAAGTTCCCCAGAGTGACATCAGGTACCGGCAAAAGAGTGAGAAAATCATTCTGCCTGTGGTTAATAGGCTTCGGTTGGATCAACCCTCTTGCTATCAGATTTAGTAACTTTTATGCGTCAGTACATGACACACAGCAAACGAGACTTCTGCCTTTCACCTGGATACCTGCAGAAAGGTAAGTGGGGAAAAAACTCTTTAACCAAATATCTTCCCTGAAGGACAGGGAAGCGTGTCATCACCTTGTCAAGAGCGGGACGGTTTTGTGCCTGACCTACTGACTGCTGCCCTTACACTGGGTGTAAACTCAAATCTTTGAGTTGGCTGCTTTAGCCAAGAGAAGGAAATATTTCTTCAGACTTTACGTCCCTACAGTTAATGAGAATATTTCCCTGCACCAGCACAACACAGTTTCGCTCGTTCTGTAGAGACCACAGGGTGACCATAGCTCTCAATGGTCATACCGAGCCCTTGTGTTGGACTTTGGAGTGTGTTATAATTAATCAAGCCCAAAAATCACCCTTGGAGGAAGTTTGTTAATATAAACCACGGAATTTCTCAAAAAAAAAAAAAAACCAGAAAAGTATTCCCCGAGTCTTGGCTGGTTCAAATGACTTCCTTTTGAAACCAGAGGCAACAGCAGAACAGAGCAATTTGTTTGGTCAGTAGCTCCAAGATGAAACTTCCAGCCAAAATATTAAATGCTGCCTCATCCGTCTGACTCAACTATGTATTTCCGCCCAATAATCACCTATTTATCCACAAATACGAAGGAATAATTTACATTTTGTGTGCTTCGGGCCACGTCTGTGTCTAAGTTCTTCAGGCGACGAGGTTATACAGCACCTGAATGCAGCGTTTCCAGTATCCGAGACCTGGATGAAGACAGAGTGCCTGCATCTGTGAAGGGGTCATACCTCTGAAATAGCACCCAAGCCTGCAAAGAGTAAGACCAGTAGAAGCAACGGGGTTAAATACGATGATGTCTGTCTTAACAGGGAACCAGACAAGCTGCTACCTGATACTAACTTTTAACTGCGAGTAGCCATAACTTTGGCTGAGACCGTAAAATGTCTGCTAGAAACCAACAAAAGAAACCAGCAGCTAAATGCGAATATTAAGAAGAAATCAAAATATTAACATTACCCCCAGATCGATTTATTCCGGAGCATATCTAAACACATCTTTTTTTCCTTTCTTTGAACAAGAGGCACAAGCTGGAAAGGGTGTTACTTTTGAGGGGGTCTCAAAACTGCACGTGCTATTACAGCAGACGTTGCGGGGCCGGCTGTTGGCCAGCGTATTAGGACACTTTGTTCTGCAGAGATTGTCCGGGAGGTTTTGTTTTGCTTTTAATTGTCTCTACAGACAAGGGAAAGCCTCTGCACAGAGGCTTTAACACAGCATCTCTGCTGCCTATTAATTCCCGAGATCTTGCTAACTAGCTTTGTTTCCTCTTTAGAGCTCGGCGCTCTCTTTTGCCGGAGCACGAAGCTATGTATGCACAGCGTTTGTCACTTGGTTAAAGCCAGCGTTTCCCTACTGCTGCAGACAAGGCCGTCTTTTATTGGCTCCAGAACAAGATAACGGACTTAATCTTCCCAGTAACACGTGAGTTTTCGTGTATCACTTTAATCTGCGAAACACTGGGGCCGAGTGTACCGTCACATGCCGATTTTACTTTTCTATGAGCGAGTGACTCCCCCGCTCAATGATGGATTGTTTGCTCGCCTTTAACAACAGTCAAGATGGTGAATGCCCCGGGGTGATAGACAGTGTGCAATGGGAACGGCAGCAAATCTGATGGCCCAGTTCAAGTTCACCTGACAAAGCTGAAGCAGTCTGCAAGCAGCATTCGAGAAAGGATTATTCACACTAGCATTATATTTTTGAATGCATTTTTCTTCCTGCGCAGCTGCCCAGCTCCCCAACACTGAAGGTTTATGCACCATAATAAAGAGATTTAATTTTTTTTTCTTCTCTTGCTTCCCGCTCTTTACACCTAGTTCTAATCAGTCAGCGCAGCGATAGGGCATCTTTCCAAACAACTCGGCACAAACATCACCTAGAAAACAATAGCATTGCTAAAAAGCAGGAACAAAAGCCTCAAAATCTCTGCTGGCTGCAGAAACAAAAGCAGATGGTTTTGTTAAAGCTAACTCTCTGTTGGGGACCCATCTTTTTGTGGAAGTTTGACACTGCGTTCCCTTTCTCATCGGGAAAATCTCCCCAAAGAAACGATTCCCAGCCTTTGAGCTCGGGGGCAGTGGGACGTCAGGGCTTTGGAGAAGAAGAGAAGGATCTGAAACGAAAGCAGCTTTTCACTGCTGATGGAGCGGGAAAGCTACCGACCAGTTTTCAAGCGAAGAACCCCATAATACACGCATATGCGTGGGCACGCACGTGTTCTGGAGGTGCTGGCGTGGTCTGGGAAGAGTAAAATGTGGGTCTCATCACAGTTTCTTTTGGCTGGAGAGACGGCAACAAATGCCAGCTCCAGTCCCGTGTGATATTCCACTCGTACATGGCACTGTTAGAGGGAATACGTACAACTCTTGCTTCAACTTCCCCAGAAGCAGCTTTTCTGCCTGCCGGTTAGGCTAGTAACACCAGGAAAGATGTGCTGGAAGAATGTAAGATCACTTTCCTTCTCCTGTGGAACAGAAAATCAGCTGCAACCTGTAGATCCAAAGACATGCCCTCTGCTTGTAATCAAACCCTGCAACGCACCCCTGACAGAGGCCGAAACAAGCATCCTCCTGTAAGCCCGTGCAGGTTAATCACCCTTTGGAAATGAAGGCTGAAGCCCGCTCATCCTGGCCAGGTAACTCATTAGAAGCCTGTATGCAGGAGATATAAAATGGACGGTTGAATTTTTTAGGACAAAATTCACTAGACAGCATATTTGATTTCAAAATGCTTCTTGCATCGTCATCTGGGTTTGGGTAATATTGCCAATAGTTTGTTTGGGTTTTTTTACTTTCAACCAGACGCTCAATTTGACTTAATTCAGCATTGAAGGAGGGCAGCATTTTGTGCGAGAAGCTCCCAGCCCCTCTTTTCTATGGCTGCTCTCTCTACAGTGCACATATACATTATCTAACCGTGCCAGCAGGTTTGACTCTTTTCAGCTAAGCTGCCTGTGCGGGGAAAAAAAATAAGATTTTGGTTGTTCAGCTAGAATTCACAGATTTGGGAGGGCAGGACACTGGTTTCCTTTATGTGCTTCTGAAATTTCCTGTGACAGAGCAAGTCTATCCACCCATTGGGTCTGTTGGAGGTAGGTGAGTGGTTATCAGTATGTGAATTCGTGTAGGTGTCAGAGGTCACATGAATGAATTGCAAGCTTTAGTTTAAAAAAAAAAAAAACACACACACAAAAGATTTGTTTCATAAAAAGTAAAAGGCTGCAGCTGCTTCTAAGCCAGGCGGGCACTGCTGGAGCACGTGGCCAGCATACGTGCCACGGGCTGATCAGTCATGGTGTTAAAAATCAGGGGCTCTCCGAGTATGCTCGATAACATGATGCTGGACACCCCCCCGAACCACTCCTTTGTATAAGCGGCTACGCTCACGTCCAGCGAGATTATTTGTGGGAATGAGTTCTAGAATTGGTCACCAAATCTGTGGTGCTCACAGTTTCATTACAGGCAGAAGAGATGTGCTGTCCTGAAGTGAGGACTGGTCTTCTCTTGGGAAAGTTTTCTGAGAGTTTGTTAAATGTAGCAGCCCTAAATTATTCATGTAAAGCATCTTTCGGTTCAAGAACGCTGCTTTTTCCTTGCCGGGCAGCAGAGTTTTCTTGGCTGTTACAGTTAAAACCGTATTTCCACCTGTTTAGGTGCTGTGTGGCCACATTTGCATGCATACACGCACACCTCTGAAAAGAAACTGTTATTTCTGAAGCAAACCTGAAACATTTATATAAGTTTTTGAAAATTTTACACATGGTTGAAATACAACTTTGCTGCTGTCTCACTCCATCTCATATCCCATTTCTGAAGAGGAGACGGTGCCTATTGCCCTTACCGGGTCTGAATGGGTTAAGAGTTTATAGGTTCAGATGGTACACAAGACGCTAAAGCGGTATTAGCAGCCTGGATGCGAAGATCAGAACTCGCCGAACTCGTACAGGTAATGAGCGACCCGACTCACATGGGTATCGTCTCAGCGGCTCCATTCTCACAAAGACAATATGCTCCTAAAGATGCGTAGGATAAAATACCGTCCAGCTTGCGGGTCATCCTCTGTGTGACTGTGTTGCGCAAGCCTACAATGGCAGCTCTACTGAGGGTCTTGTTAAAGAAAGGCGGCGACAGATTTCATTGCACTCCACGTGTTGATTATTAAAGAAGTAATAAATCCCTTTCTTCCCAAAGTTGGAGTGTGAAACATCTTTGCTATTAAGAGAATGAATCTGGGGGTCTGTGAGGTAGATCAGGCCTTTCCCATTACCTGTCACCCAACCTGTGGAAGAAAGGACACAGCTTGGTATCAAACACCGCAGCCTGTGTGTTACCGTACCCAGGGCTGTCTGCTTGGCAAAGCCCACGCTCTGTTAACGTCACCTCAGGGATCCCCAGTTTGCACCTAGGTCAGCAAAAGCTGAATCCTAAGAGGTATGTAACGGATATTTAACGAAACGAATATCCCAAAGATACCTGTGGGCTAAAGGTTGAGTCTGAAAGGTTCAATCCTTGGCTCTTAACCAAAGAATACAATTCTCCATTAGCTGAAATGGGGACTTTTTTTTTAGGCTGGCCAATTTTAGGAAGGAAGAAGCGTGATGAAACGCGCTGCCTCTTTCACTGGTTCTCTTTTAGATGGTTCCACGAGACACATCCTCAAGGTCGCTCCATGGCATGAAGCTGTGGCACACCTGGGAGCCTGTGGCTTACGTGCTCTTGCTGTGATGCAGTGGAGAACAAGAGCAGTGCTCAAGGCAAAAACATACCTGCACATACCTCCCTTGCTCTAGAGGCAGTACGACCTTTACACAGCACACTCTGCAACACGAGAGGACACGCAAGAAACAACGTTCACTGTAATACAAACCTTGCAGATCAACAACGACATCTGTTCCATTGGAGAACTCATAGGAGAAATGGCCGTAGGCCAGCCCGTACTCTGTGGCTTTGTACTCATTCTTTACTACCTTAGTGTTATTGGACAGCTTCACAAACTCCCCGAGGATGTAGGGCTCCACGCTCACACATCCTTTTATAGTTCTGTCTTCCAGTATCTGAAAAAAGAGTGTTAATGACAGTCATGCAAGCAGAGATGCGAAAACAAGGATGCTAAAGCTCCTCTAACTGAAGTCTTGCTTTTACCTCCTAGAACCTTCCATCATAAGATGGACAGAAAGAGTCTTCATGTTAACCCCCTGCTCATTCAAAACACAGGCTGTTTAGATGAGGAGCTCACATTTAACTAGAACAAAGGGTGGTACAAGATCCAACACAAAGTCAGCCTGACAGAGCAAACTCCCCGAGAGATGAATTTTAAAAGTATCTAGTTCGTCCAGCAAATATGAAACTTCTTTCAGGAGACTGTGTCTAAAGAATAAGCTGGAAAGCTGAAAAAAATTGAGCAAACCTGCACCTGGTCCTTCTTCTTCAGCGTGAAAATAACCAGTGGGAGGGTTTGGGGTTTTTTTTGAAGTCATTTCTATGTTCAGAGACTTCTAAGTACTGATGCCAGACTCTCATTAGGCCTTACTAGCAAGTGGCATAGAGCCAGATCTAGTGCCAGAATGGCTAACAGAAACAGCAATGCGCATAGCACGCTATCACATACCTGCTCCTAACGAAACAGGGAGTTCAGGGCTGTACTGTGCAGGGTAGCTCTCCACATTTGAAACACAAGTCAAATCGGAAAGTTAAGCATAAAGAAAAGATCCTTTACTTTCCTGCCGGGGGCTGGGTGTCAGCTTTAACCTCTGTGCCAGGTCACCCAGATGCGGCTCCTGCCTGTAACCATCAGGCTGGGTGCTGGCACAGCAGGGCCATTTGTCTCGTGGCTTTGCAAGCTTGTCCTCACAACCATCGTGCAGAAGAAAGAGGGCAGAAGCAAGAGCTGTCCTGGCTACAGTTAGTTACCTGAAACGCCTAAGGCCAGTACGATCCGAGCGTTAAGACTTGAGGGCGTGACTAACGCAGCCACCTCAAACTCTGCGCGCTCAGAACCGAGTGGGCAAACAAGCATCTCCCACGATCAAAAGTGGCTGTTGCTTTGGATGAGTGCTGGGTATTTCAGCAGCTGGGTTCTGTTGTTTAAAGGGACTAACCCCGAAGAACTTTTTCTTGAAACTTTTAGCTTCAAGCTCCTTGGTTTTTCAACCCACCCAAGAAAGACTCGGGACTTCGCTGCCCCTTCCTCCCAGGCTCTCTCAGAGAACTCCACATCCCAGCCAGCTCTCAGCCTCGTGGTTCTTGTGGCTCTCAGCAGCCCAGCTCTGAGGCTGGATCACTGGGACGGGGAGACAGAAACGCTCCTCAGCGAGAGGTGGATGATGGATCCGCGGCCTTGCTGAAGCTCCATGGCCCTGCCAACTCCACCAGTCTTTCTTCACCCATCCACATTCGGTCAGCTGCAGGGAAGGCAGCTGAGTACGGTCTACCCAATGGCTGAGTACGGCCCACACAGGTGGTGAGATACTGGTTGTGCCGTCAGGGACAAGCGGAAAAGGAGCAGGCTGGAGCGCACTGGATCAGCGGTGAGGTTGTGTCAACAAGTTAATTGAACTGTGGTTTAAAGGTGTCCTATTCTATGCTACAGGGCTGTTATTGAGGAAAAGAGCTTTTTGTGACAGCCATCTGAAGGATGACCGAGCTGAGTGCGATATGGCCATGAAACATGCACGTCTCACTAAGGGAAACGATTTCTGTTGCCTCTGCAACAGGCGTGGAGGGGCCTCAGGGGAAAACTGTACAATTCTGATTATCAATATTTAAGAATCGTGAATTCAAAGTAGAACAGGCTCAGGGCTTCACGGATGAACAGGGAAGAGTGACTGAAAAGAGCTTGGCTTCCCTAGCCTACAGAACAGAGGTTATGATGGGATGTTATTGCTGCTCCTTCCTTAAATCTAGGCCTCAAATAAGTCGCAGAAAGACAGTAAGTAGAAATTGACTGATTTCAGCTTAGAAAATAGCAGAAATTCTCCAGACATCAAGAGAGCAGCTCTAAAACAATTTCCTATGGGAAGCAATGAAGGTTAAAACACAACATGGCTGCTTTTAAGAGTATGAAGAGGGATTGTGCAATGTTGTTTCCTGCGGTATCAGGACACTGGACGCGATGAGCCACACGGAGGTCCCTCCCAGGCCTGCGCTCCTGAAATTCAGCATCACACAGAAAAGGCCTCAAAGTTGTCCTGCAGCAAATCAACTTGTCTGCAAGAACCTCGCTTGCTGGGTTCTAGTGAGGTTGAGACATTTTTGTGGTGCTCAGAATGGGTCGTGTTGCTGTTCAGATTTCATAACTACCCCTGAAAATAGATGTTCATATACTGATAGATGATGTAAAAGGCTGGGTAACTCCTGGGCTTCATTTACAAGTGAGTTTCTGACTTCTAACAGGACATGGCATCTTTTCTGCCAGAACACCCATGAGCTTGTATCTCTGCACTTAGGTGTGTTCTGTCCCAAAACGAGCAAATACAGCTACCGGGTAAGATCACATGAATCACAGTGTGTCGTCTAGAGGTGGCTTAACTGCTAGTATTTTAAAATCAAAATCGACGTAAGACACTCTTCCCATCAATTCCCTTGTATTGCTCAGAACACAGCTCTTACCAGGAGCACTGCAGACGGGATATAAAAGATTTGCGTAGGGACCTTTTGCTCATACAGCCTTTTGTTGAATTCTGTCACGTAGTACTGGGCGGTCATTTGCCGTTCCACGTCACTGAAATGATGAAGAAGTCCTTTTTCTTCTTTATATTCTTTCCCAACATACCTAAACAAAAAGAGAAGTGCTTGGCGAAGCCAGATTTGCAAGCAGACTGCAATTGGGAAGCCCTACTTGTGACACAGAAACGTCACTAGAAAGCAGAGTTTGGCTGTTCAGAAGCAAAACGAGCCGTTGGTTATGCATTTAAAACGGCAGTCATTCGAGCTGTGGGTTTTTTCTTTTACAGCTCTTAAGGGCATAAAATGCTGTACTGATCAATCAAATCCTAGGATGGGGGTTTCATAACACCGGAATGTTTGAAGTCCACCCTTCTTGACTCTGAAGGGAGATCTGACTCAGAGGTACTTAAAATACTGTTTGTAACCTGTAACAATTCGTAAGTTACTTCGAATAACGATCCAAAACCTGCAAGTAGCAGTTAGCTCCTGGTGCAGAGGCCTTTATGAAGCAAATAGGCGATTATAATCCTGCTTTCAGAGCAGATGCACCTGCATACACCTGCAGCTAAAATTAAAGAAAAGCAATGGAAACAGCTTTCTGCGTATAGGTACTGCTAGATATATCTATATACACATGTATATCTATACTGCCAATTCTGTAACACAAAGCTGGAGGTCAAATAAAAAGGAAGCAAAATTAAAGCTCCCATGAGATTATCCCAGCACAGACAAAGGTGAAGCTGGGCCTAAGAGCTCTCATGAACACTAACATGGCCGTTAGAAGACAACAGTGAAGTAGCTTTTTCTTCCCAGAAATTAAAAAGCAGAGTTACGTGGAGCGATGGGAAAGATTTCCAAAATACCCAAAAGATCTGGGAAAGCCACAAAACATTCTTTCTACAAAAAATCAGTCAAAATCTAACCAAATGTAAACTAGGTTGAAAGAACCAAAGAAACAATATCCTCCCACCGTGACTATGATTTCTGTGGTTGTCCAGGTAAAAAACTATACCATATTCTGAAAACACTTCATCAAAGCTACTGTCCAACATGGCACTGGACTAGCTGAATCACAGGTATAAGACTAATCTTACCAGACAGTTTTCATCCCTATTTACACAGAAGTAGCACTGACAAACATTTTGTCTCAGAAATTGGTTTGGCCAGTACCTTCCCAGGCTTTCTTCTTGGTGCAGAAAGTGTATCCAAAATGCACTTCTCTGTTTGCCTTCCTTTGCCACGTTCAGGTAGTCCCCAATGAATACAGCCGTTTCTTGGCCTGTCCACAGGCCTGATTTCTTGGAATATTTTAAAAGAAGAGCAGCTACAAAACAAAACACCATGTGTAGAACGGACAATTCCACAGGACTGCTCTAAGCCTGTGCTGAGGAACGAAATAACCAGTACCCGGGAGAGAAGATATCCAGGCTCCTCTGAAAGCAAAGTACAGGGCAATAAAATATATGCTAAGAGGTACCTAGGTGCAGAGTTAGCCATTTTACATTAAGGATAAAAAATTGCTAAATAGGCTTGAGACGTGCAAGATGGGATAAGCCCTAAGTGGGTTTTCCTTAATGAGCTCAATGAGGCAGCCTGCGGTGGTGTTGCTCCTAGCTTCTGTATTTCGTAGTACATCGATTAACAATCATTATCTTAAATACACAGTTTGCAGGGATGAAATGTGGAATCTAAACGGGCGAGACTCGACTAACGGGGTAGAAAGGGCTCGACGAACTGGCACAGGGAGTTCAAGCAGCCTAAGTCACCTCTTGCATGAAGGGACTGAAGCAGGAGGGACGGAGTGGGCGTGGAGATGGAGCCCATTTCCATGAAGCTGTGACTGATGTGCACACGGGTACGAAGGAATAGGAGAAAATGGTTCAAGGGAGTGTTCTTCCATTGCTAAAATTCTTACAAAAAACCTCACAAAACAATAACAAAATTAAGTCCTAATAAATGATGACTAAAACACTGTGTTAAAAAGCCTGAATCGAGACTGTTCTCTGCAGGAGTACCTGTTGCTGAGTGAAAACGCCCATCGCTGTGTGGAAACTTACAGTATGCTTTACGAAGCTGTTTAGACTTAAAAATTCCAGTAGGCGTCAGTCTCTGGACAAGCCAATTATGTTCTACCCCTGCCAGAAGCTGCACGTAATCATCATCCCTCAGAAATCGAGCATCAAGGATTTCTTCCTTCGTTCTCCCAGGCATGAAGATAAAACCACTTCCCCTTGGGTTCAGAAACGGACCTTCAGGGGAACTCTTGGGCATCTGTGCTGATTTGTACCATGAACTCGGAGATGAACCGGACTGTCTCTTGCTGCTCACCATGTCCTGAGACTTTTCTTCATCTTCTTCAGTGGTGGCACAGTCAAAGTGCTTAGTTATGGGTATCTTTGCCCCCGAGGGCAAAGCTGTTAGTGCACTGGGAGTCGACTGATGCTCTGGAACAGATGCCGTAGGGTAATTGTTTGCTAAGTCTCCAATACTGATGAAATCAAATTCAGTGCCATCTATTGTTTCTGCCTGGGCGCCAGCTTCAGGCACTTTGAGAAGTGTGTTTCCCACTGCGGAAGATTTCCTCAGCCGGTCATGTGCAGAGGTGTCTCTGGCCGTTTTCGGCTCGATGCTCGTTGGTAGTACAAAAGCAGCCTCATTTGCGGCGGGGTCCTCTGTGCTATCTGCAGTTTCTCCTCCTGGGTGCACCCACACAAACCCGCTCCGGGGCGGGGGGACAGGGGGGCTGCCGCCCTCCCTGCCGCTGTCCTTGGTCCTGCAGCCCAGCTCCGCCCGGGAGGAAGGCTTCTCCTCCTCTTCCTCCTCCTCTCGCCTGGTAGGAAGAAAGTAGTAAGGGGTGGAGAGGGAAGGAACCGTGTTGTTCACTTCCCCTGCTTTCTTGTCTGAAGAGCTCTTTCCACGGTCTCTTCTGTCCCGCAGCTCTCCTCTACAAGACAGCTTCTCTACCTGCCTCTCAGCCAGGGGTGTATCTACCTTTAAGGAAGGCTGAGGAGATCCCCAACAGCTACGCGGAGGCTCTCGAGGAAACGGAGGCCAGGCTCCGGGAGGTAATGAGCGCAAGTATGCAGCCCGACCATTTTCATCAGATTCTGTTGTGCAGCACTGCTCCTCCACCGAGCCCTTTTCCGGCTGCTGCCCTCCCCTGGGAGCCTCTTTGCTGCTATTAGAGTTTAGCTCCTCCCAGCTGGAAGAGTAACTGGATTTTGACAGCTTGCACCAAGAGCCTTCTGAAGCAGTGGTTTGACTCCTGTTGTGCCGTCTGCTGAAAACACTGCTTTCATCATTTCTTTCTATTTCTGATTGCACAATCTCCTCATCGAAGGACATTTTCAACGCATCAGAACCGACGTATTTATTTCGTTGGCCACTGAGTCTCTCTGAGCCGCTTCCCGCCATTGGTGAATTCAGCATTTTCGCAGCGCCTTTCCTCTGGTATGCCGTTTCTTCAGTAGTACACACAGCGTCTATGGTTTCTGTTCTCAAGGCTGTGATACAAGCTCCCACCTGGGTTTCTCCTGGTGCGGTTTTATGAATCCTGCAAGCATTTTTGAACACTTCACACACTGACACATGATGCTGAGAATGCACGGCAAGGATTTTCTCAAAGTTGACTTCCCGTTGCAGGATAGGTTTTTCCACTGTGCCTTTATAACTGTCTGGAACGTAAGACCTGGCATCAGAATTAGGGAAGCTTTCCACTTGCAGGTGCTCCTTCACGGATGTGATCAGAGACATGATCTCTTTGGCAAGCATTCCTTTCTCTTCCTCTTCTGTACATGAAGTACTGTATGAATGCAGTTTTCCCATAGCTTCTCTACACAGTTGGCTCACCCCACAGAGTTTCTCACTCTCCCCGTAGAGCCATCGATGCACGGTTGTGAGGCAGAAAGCTGCTTTAATAAAACTGTGGAGCTCCTGCTTGCTGGTGATGGGACTGTTATCATTCTTGGTGAGGAGGCCAATCTCAAAGGATTCTTTGGCTTCAGACAAGTAGAACTTCCTCTTTTCTCGGGGACAGTCCTTAGAGTGACTGTAGGACAGCAAACACAGCCCACGGATGTTCTGGGAGGGGATGAAAGGGGAATGAAGGAATTAAAAACCTGTACCTCCGGCAGAGATAAATAAAGGGAGGAAAAAATATGTTTCTTTCCCTTATACAATTTGAAGCAAACGTCAGTTCTAACTGCCTGCTGCCATGTTTCCTGGAGGAAACAATCTTGTTCTTTTTCCTTTGAAATATAGCTGTAGTCATAGGAGAAGCAGCACTCCCAGATGCTGCAAAGCCCATCCTCAGCCTGTGGACAGATACTGCTTTCTGCCCATCTGCTTCGCTTCTGATTGGTGTTCAGAGCAACACACAGCATCATACATATCCACAACACGGACACAATACCCTGTATGATGTTTTGTTTGAAAGCCAGATTAGAGCCAAACTGAATAGCCTGGACTCTTCTCTTATACAAATAAGACTTTCAGACTGAAGACTAATACTTACCACGGCTGTGAGGACAAACAGCGGGGTGTACTGGCTGTAGGCTGCCGCTAGTTTGCAGGCCTCAGCGGCTGATAACAAGCGATGATTGAATTCTCGGAGAAGGCTCTAGCGAAACGAAAAAAGCAAGAGGGAAAACGTCAACTCAGAGCGTTTCTTTTCAAAGAGACGGCTCTACCTGGTAAGCAACCCTGTTAGATCAAAGCAAGAGATTTGTTTCTCGTATGTTGTAGGTTCCCTGAGCTCTCTCAGACCAGTTTCTGCAGGAGCCTTTTTGCTCAGCTTTAGCATCAATGTGTCACTTTTCGACCCTATAAATATTCTCTATATTACACAGACACACACACACACTCTGTAAATACTCTTAATGTTTTCTGTTTCCTGAAGCAAGGCATTCTTCCCTCTAGGTGCTAATGAACTTTTACAACAGGAGCAATGGAAGTTTCTTCAGCCCTCTAAGCACAGGAGAGGAACGGCAGGAAGAGCAGAAGTGCAGGTGAATTTGGGCCAACAACGTACAGCCCATGTGAAGAGTCTACACACACAAATACCAACCCAAGTCTTACCAGGTCAATCTCAGTATTGGTTTTAAAACGTACATAATCCTTCTCATTCATGGAAGCAAAGATGTCTGCCATAATACCCAGGGAAGTAGCAATTCCCTGAAAGAGAAATGGAAAATTATGACAGTGTTTTTCTCCTTCTATTTTGAATTTTACTGCTCACAATAAAGCAGGTTCTGTGTAGAACATACCAGAAAAAAACCCAAATCAAACAAACAAACAAGATCCAAAGAGAAGCACTGCTAAGAAATTCAGAGACGCCATCTAGATAGGGTTTTATTAATTTCCACTTGCAAAAAGAGCAGCCTGGTGGATATGCATGAGTTGCTGTGCATGGGAACTATCCTGATTGATTACCGCTAGCTCTAGGTTTCAACTTAAATAGCATTGCATTTTCTTTAGCATTGCATTTTCCCAAGGCAATGTCTGTGACAATGCAAGCTAAGACTTGCGATATCACCAAAAGCTGCATTAAGCCCTTGGCTAGTCATATGTGCAAAGAGACTCAATCTGTTTTACCGCTGTTTTCAAGAAAAGACCATAGGAAGCCAAAAATGATGTTTAAGAACTGGCCAGCTGATCCCAGTCTTTCTAAAAAATCCAGGGCGAAGACGTCTAGAGAGACGACAGACGTAATAAGTGCTTATCATGCACAGCCTAAGAAAACAAGCACCTTTTTTAATAGACTTACTGCACTGTTTAAAAAACAAATGAACAGAGTTGGACAAAAGTAAAGAGTTCTCGGTGTTGATAATTTAATCTTCAGTTTCTAATTGGTTTTTTTTTTGGTAATTTGTAATTGATTCTATAGGACCAATCAAAAAATAAGACATGAACATGTAACATAAATCTATAAACTTGCTAATCGTCTGTCTCTCTGGAAGATGTGATTTGTATGTGCTAGTTAAGAGTCTGCTCAGCCAAACAGTTAAGAACGCCAGGAAGTATCTGTACGCTTTCCCCAAAATTCACAACACATCTATGCTCCCAGAGAAACGTTCTGAGATTGAGGTCAAGCTTTAAGGTACGGCAGAGGAGAGGTGACAAGGTCTGTTTTTGTGGGATATCCTATGCTCGGGTACAATTACAAAACTTCATAAAGCATCACCCTAGGACTTGCAAGACTTAGGGTCACATTCCTCTTTAGTTACGGACACATGGTGTGACTGTTGCTTCATCTGCAGTGGGAAGATTAGTGCAGCCAAGCCTCATAAAGGTGTTAAAGACAGTCACAGTGGCTGTGGCAAGGTGTTCAGATACTGCAGCGCCGGGGAACATCCACCACCCGCGACAGATAGTGTCGTGCAGCTTGTGAACACTCCAGCAAATACACATGCTTGGTTACTTGGAAAAAAATAGCCGTAGTCCTAATAAATAGATAAGTAAATAAAATCTGTGCCTGCATTCTGTCCTTGTGCGAGGCACCTGTGACACCCTCGGTGATGGTTCACTTCATCTGATTCTGCTTAATGAAAACTATTACTTTCATTCCCCTGCAGGAAAAAAGGTGTCCGTAAGTCTGTGTATGCATGCGGAAACAATGTGCAATACAAACTTCGCCTAGAATATTTGTCCCGCACGTTAACCTTGTCTGAGGTGCGTAATTGAAACATCATTGCTGAAAGACTTTCCTGTAAAGTAAAGAAAAGCTAACCTGGAATGATTATTAGATCGGCAAGGATACGCAGAGTGAAAAGGAAATACTACCTTTTTATCTGGTTGGGGAAGTCTGAAATATCCCACAACTGAAGCCCAAATCAACTCTGCTGCCTCGTACCACATCCCTGAAATAAATCAGAAGAATAGTCACTAAGCAGATTACTGCTACGGATGGCTTTCAATAGTTTCTTTTACACATCCTCGAGTCAGGAGCCCCCAAACAGTACAAAACCATACGAGGGCATGGTTTTTTGCTTTGGTGACACTGCACATTTATTAGTTTCCTTTAGCTTTTGGCTGTGCATAAACACACATTTTATGCTCATAGAAGACATCAGCTCAACAGTCACGCAAGATGAAAGGCCACATCAAAAGCATAAAATTAAGGCTGTTGGCCTCAAGTACCAAGCCCTCAATACAGAAGCCCATCATGCTGAAAACGAGGGATTTTCTTGCTTTGAGAGAGGAAATTGCTGTGATGCACCTGTGATAAACTGCTGCACGCAATTGGGAACAGCGAATTTGAGAGAAGCGTTAGCAAACATCAAGTAGCACAGGGAAAAGGAGGACAACATTTCAGAATGCTCCGCGACTTCTGGTGAGATTAATAATAAAATGCAACTTTCTAAACTGCATCTGCTCGGCACATGGCTCTAGGTCCTTGCTGCAAAGAGATGGTGTACAACTCATCTTCTGCGGCTGTGTCACGGGCACGAGGCAGGTGTTCTACACAAGCTGAAACTCTGGGGTATCAAAGCTTGACTGCAGAAAAAAAAAAATAGGCGAAAACCTTGAATAGACGTTCACAGACAAAAGCCTTACCAAGCTTTTGCAGAATCTGTCCTCTGATTTGCAAGCAGACTGACTGAACGAGAATCCTATCGCTTTCCTTAGCGTATCGCCAGGTACCTGCAGAAAGAGTGGAAAACCTCAGTAGAGAATGAAAAATGCTGCCGTCATTTTAAGCCTCTGAGGGTAACCTAAACCCCAGAAAATTGCCCCCATAGAATTCTGCTGGCCTGAATCAGGGCTTACAGCCAGATAGATGGCAAAGAGACAGTGCATTAAGGAATACAACTAGACAGCTATATGGGCACATAGCTTGAGCGACAGCTACAGAGAGCATAAAAACAATCTAAAAAGTGAAAAGCACCTCTCTTCCGTCAAGTAACAAAGTGTCCTTGCATATAAACGTTGTAGAGTTCCACCAAAAACCAGTCAAAAGGATTAATACGGGATATCTTTGTTGTCACCAGCATATATAGCAGAGCAAAATACTTCTACCCACTGGCAAAACACGTTTTCTTTTCAGGTATCAGTATTTCATGAACATTAAAACAAAAGTTTTCCTGTTAACACAGTATAATTAGTTTCACAAATTTTTTTGTTTTCAAAATCTGTATTGGATTTCAGAATAGAATACGAAACAAAACCACAAAGCTTTCCCAAGTATTATGAATGTTTCACTGCCATTCTCAGCACGACGCATCTGTTTGACGACGCATCTTCCATGTTAAACAAACAAGTATTATCAGTGAATATTATGGAAGCAATCTTAAAAGAAAAACATCATCCCAAGAGAGATGAAATGCAGTGTTTTGCATAGCCAGTTCTACTTTAATGGTGATAGCTGGTATTTTGTTCAAAGACCTCTTGCATGAAGGCTCTTCTTGTATGAGAATCTCAGTTTCACATGAAAAACAAACCAACATAACCCACAAGAGGCTTCTTAAATTTTCTAAGGTTCAGGGCTGTAGAGAGACCTGAACGCCTTGACTAAACGAACCCTGAGGGCTACGAAAATGAAGAACAGATACAAAATGCTAAAATATATTGTCTCAAAAACGTAACTAAATAGTAATTACGGATGCCTGCCAAAATGAATGAATTCTTACCATCATAAATACTACACATCCCTCCAGATCTGAAACAAGCCACATGACCAGCAGTGTAGTCGTTTAACAGAAAGGGGGGAAAAAAAGAAGTAATTTCTACAAACATCATCGCGCATTAAGGAATGGTCCCATCTTTACAGTTTTGCACGTCTATCCAGCAACAGAAGAAACTGCTGTTAAGAACCAGGACTCGCTCTCTTTTTGCCTTAACCCCAAAAGATACTAAATAATTGCACCGCAGTCTTCTACGGGTCTAGACTTGTTTTAGTTCGTAGGATCAGTGTGAATCTGGAGGATAAACATTACTCTAACAATGTGCATTTTCTGGCACGGGAGGGAGCCATCTTAGTTTTCTAGATCAGTCGATTCCTTAAAATTAGTCCACATTTAAAAATTCTCTGGGCAGAGAAACTGGTACGAAGGCTGTCAATCCAGAATATTTTCCCACCCGCGTGAAGATATAAAAGGATGAATTACGGAAATTTCAAAATAAGGTTGCTGCTTCCAACATTTTAGCAAACAATGGTGAAGAAAAGAGAAATGCAATGTAAGAAGTCATTACTGAGGTCAGATTGGCTGTATTTGAAGCTCGTGTTCCTGTTAAAATCAGTATCAAAAATGCCACCAAAATAGCAACTATGAAATCAGAAAAGAAATATATAGGTACCTGTTGCTCCATTGTCATTAATAAGGTTGCTTAGGATATATTCCGCTTTTAAAAGTTTTCCTGATTAAAAATTAAAAAAAAAGACAGAAAATCAATATAAAAATGTATCATGTGGCATGAAGTGAACAAAAACATTCATCAGTGAAAGCCCCTGCGACTCGTACTCTTCTTCCCAGCCCTGTCATTGTGTCCACACTTAGACTAAACTTTCCAATTAAGTATGCACTGCAGATGCTACCTCACGCTCAGGAATCTCTTTGACGCAGGCTGTTTCACAAATACAACAAATATTGCAAAAAACGCTCACGAGGCAACTGTTTCTGGCCAGGCGCTTCAGAGAAACTCATCGAGAAGCTGTACGATAGTTAACCTGATAAATCCCGGTATCACCTGCACACAGATTTGTCGCTGTCAATAGTAACAAATGTACGCGTGCTGCATTCTGTAATATGTGGTTGCACGGTTAAAATGAAGTTACGTATCAATCTGGTTTACTTAACACGCTATACGCTTCTGGAAGAGTGCTGAATCTTAAAATGTGAGAAAGGCTTCCTTGAGTCAACCCCCGGTACTTCCATTCAACTTTTGTGCGTGCTGTCTACGTTCTGCAGCGTGGCTCCACTAAATCGACCGCAAGGAGAAAACAACAGATAGCTCTCCTTTATGGCAGAAGCTAAGGCTGAATGTTGGTTTAAGAGCAAAGCCAAGCCCCATGGTGTAGGCAGGCAGCTCCAGGCACTCATTTCTCACTCTGCTCCTTCCCGTGCCTTGGGCTGCTGCAGGATTCCGAGCAGGGGAGGTGGCAACAAGAGCGGGGCAGGCGCTGAGCTGCCGGCCACCGCACCGGTTGGGATTCCCTGCTCTTGTTTCTCTTGCAGAAGAAAGTAGCCTAGCTTGCTTCCTTCACAGCAGAGCTGTCGGTTTCTGTCCCAAGGAAACCCTGGTTTTAGAAATCCGTTTTGGTCTCACTGGGCTGTTCACTAGGAGGGGAAGCTCTGCAGATGCCCCTCAAAGCCAGCCCACTTGATGTCCCACCTCAGAAGGCGTAGCCGCAGCCTATGCTGCCTCCCCGTCGCTATCTACCTAGCTTTTAAGAACCGTCTTAAGCACACAATATATAGCCAAAAACATACTGAAAGGATGCAGCACGCAACACAAGGTGGGGATTCTGCCTTTCAGCTCCCTCTCATAGAGGTTTTGTCGCATGGCCGGCGTCACCTGTGGCAGGCTTGATGGGCTGCAGGAAACACCTTAAGGTCTAATTTGATCAGCTTCATTCACCTCAAACCTTGCTTTCTGTCTCAATTGTCCGTCTGAATTCAAGAAGGCTGCTCCAGCCAGGGAAGCAGTGTAAGTGCTGGCTGAACCAGCCCATCAGTCAGAGTGTGCCAGCACCCAGACACCATGGCAATGGGAGCATGAGATGTCCAGAGTCATGAATGAAAACAGCTATGCAGGGAACTTATAGTTCTCTTTTCCGCAAATAAAATACTCCTCAACTGGGTTCTTCAGAGCAGATTTCTCTGGCTTTCTTTTCTCCTCCCCAATGGGACAGTGGGAAGATACATCAAAAATCTTTCAGGTTTTGCCCACGTTACAGGAATAACGGAATTTTTATTTTTTAAAAATCAATTTATCCTCGAGAGGTTGTAAGGTACATGGTTTGCATAGTCAAGTGGTCCCACTGAAAAAAAAAAAAAAAAAAGCAGCTGGGACATTGCGGAGCAAGTGCCGGGATTCTAATTTACTTTTTAAAGGCCCTTGGTCAGAAGTATAGCAATTCAGATATCCCTGTTTGAAACCAGCAGGGAAGATTTGTTAAGGAACAAAAGCTCCAATTAGTATTTTCCACACCCTTTCACAATTTTCTCTCCTGCTTTTGGCTCTGAAATCCTTTATACCAGCCCCTTTGTGCTAGTGAGAGGAGCTGGGAGGGCTCAAGGGGGTTGGGAGTGGACTGTGTGTTTGAAAAGATGGCACCGGGGCCGTAAGCATGTCATCCTCAGCGAGGGACAAAGTATCTTCTTCAAAGTCAAGTAGTTCCTAATTGGGCTTGAGCTGAGAAAACGGAGCAGTACCTGTGTTGACGGAGAGGCGAGCCTGACGGATGAGCACCTGAGGACCGATCGGCGTCGTGGGCTGCAGCCTGTGCAGACCCTTGGCAATCCGAAGAAGTTTGCTGGAGGCATCAATCCAGTACAGGAACCGGTCGATCAGGAACACAATAGCAGCTGCCGTTACGCAGTCCTTGACCATGATGGAGGCTTTCAAATAAACCTGAAAAGAACACCAGCGCTATGGGGCAGCTGTGGAGAAACTCACCTCGCAAAGGCTCGGTGAACTGCCTACAGAAAATACCCGGCTTTAGTCACCCTCTGCCTCGCGGTGCTGCCTACCTACCCTTTTAGAGCAGACGGGATATCCTTAGCTATTTCCTGCAAGGTGGCTATGCTGTTTTACAGCAAGTGACGTACTGAACATTATGAGAAGCAAATATTCTCTAGCAATTAAAAGGCTGTCTCAAAATCTCTACTCACCTTACAATCTTTGTGTTCCTAGGCATTTATGTAACGGGGAAAGTCTTTGTGGCAGTGATCAGATAGGATTTATTATAACCTATCATTATGGCTACTCCTGATCGTGTTTTCATTTTTAATATAGGAATGTTCCAGCTGTTTGTTTTGTTTGAGCTGTAGATATAATTCCTGATTTTCTGGGGGTCTGTCTAACCGTTGTGTACTATTTGGTACAGCATAATTCGGTGGTCCGTTGATGAATTTAAATCGTGCCCAACAGATTACTAGCAGTAGCAACAATTAGTTTAAAAGGCGGACACGAGTCTGGAAAGACTGGAAATGCTCACTATAGCCCTTGTTGCAGATGGAGCTCAAGCCATCTACTCCTTTGTACACCACAAACAAACAAACAAACAGGACAGGAGTCCGGTGTTTTCCCTCTACAGGTCATCTTCAATGACTACTGAGTTCGTACGAACTCTCTTGGATTCCCACAGCAGCCGAGCCATCGCACAGACACAGGGAATCAGCTGAGATAGCATGCTGTTAAGAGGACAGGAGGCCAGCAAAGACAGCCGTGAGGAGGCACACAGCCTCACCGCGGTTGCAAAAGTCCACGTGGACCTGGGGACATCTACTGAAAGCCAATCCCTTCCCATGGGAGGCAGGGCTTGGCACTCCTGCTCAGCGGAGTAAGGAGTTGCTCCACACGCTGACATCTAGATGACTCCCTATTTTACAGGTTTGTCACGCAGGATGGGGAGGTTGGCACCCAGTTATTGTTTCACTGGAACACCACCCTGAAATACAGCCACCAGCTGTAAGAAAGGACCCATCTCTGCAGTTACAGAGCCTCATGGGTGCCCTGACCTGTCCGGTCTTCATGGCCACCAGCCATCCAGCAGCCTCACGCTGCCTACGGAGAGCTTGACTTCCAGCCTTGCTCCAACGCCCGAGAGCTGGCAAGCACTGCTTTAGTCGAGCACCGCTTTGCCATGTGGTCAATCACAAGAGGCAAAAAAAAACCCCAGAAAAACACCTTAAACCATACAAAGCCTCCTCAGAAAAAGGATGCGTTTCTCATCTTGTTCATGTGAGTGAGCAACTCTACTCATGACAGAGCAAAAGCAACACAGCAGAGGGAGGATCAGGCCTCACAGCACCATCAGAGGATGAGACGCTGCCAAGAAATCTTTGTCCAAATCCCCACCAAAACACCAAGTTTGGCAGCTACCTCCCATTTCCGTCTTAGCGTCAGTCTCCTTCCCTTGCCTTCCTCGTGCAAACCCGCAGGCAGAGCCAGAGAGTCAGCAACGCCCACGAACTGCCCACGAACTGCAGACCCTTGGCAATCTGAAGAAGTTTGCTGGAGTTCGCAACATTAGGCACCGCTCAGGCTTCTTGGACTCGTCCCCAGCCTCATTTCTATTCTCTTTGCTTTTAGCTCAGAACCCCACAATCTGACGGCAAGGCTCGTTCTTGATTTTGAGCAGCATAGCCACTGTCTGAGGTGTGCAGGAGAAAACTCACGTCAGACCGCTTGGAGAAGAGCCTACGTTACACAGGCACGAAGGCCAGCTTGCAGCACCGATGCCTTGCAAGTATTTGCTAGCTTGTTCGCACTTCAGTGAGGCGGATTTGTACAAATTTCCTTTTTTTCCCTGAGGTCGAGTTGGATTTTCTAAGAGGCTGGCACTTGAAAAGGATTCCTGGAGCCCGGCACGCACAACTCCGCTTGTGCCGGCCAACAATGGAGGAATCCCCTTCTCCGAGCACCTGTAAACTGACACTGCAAACCAGCCATTCGAAATGCTCATCAACAGGCTGTATATTTAAGCACAGAGCATCGCCTAATCTATTTTTTTTCCTCCCCTTCTTCCTTTAATAGATCAGAGCACAAAAGCCTGAGAGAGGGTGACCTACCAAACAAAAGGGCCTTTGAGTTCCTAGGAAAAGTAGACTTGGAGGAGGATGGAAGGAATCCAAGTGGCCCTATTATTTCCACTTGCACTAATTAGACATTTTTCTGTCAGCTATTGAGCACTGCTGAGAGGCCAAACTCACTGAATTCATTTCTAAAGTGTTTACAGAAGTTTGCATCTGTTTGTGTCTCTTCAGGAGGAAAATAAGCACTTCAATAGCATTGTGGAAAATCTAAACGAAGCATCCTATTCCGAAGGGCTTGGCAGTCTTGCAGCTGCATAATTTAACTCTCCGCTCAATGCCGAAGCCTCTTGTGTCCCTCTCCAAACCCAAATGGACACAAAATGTAGAAAAGTCAAGCCAGGGGGAGAAACTCGGCTATTTTTTTTTTTAAAAGGCAGGGCTGCATGCTGTGTGGCACACAGAAACACGGTTCGATGTCAGTCTTTGCAATTACGTCCCCCCCTGTTCCGAGCAGTACACTGAGAAATTAATACCCGCTCCTTTCATTCCCTGCCAACTCGTGTGGCTGGAAAATTCCTCAGCACCTACAGCTAATGCACCGGCGTGCTGGGCACGCACCCAAACCGTGCACAAAGACCCTGCCCACATCACTCCGACATGAAACGGGGGAGCGGCTCCCTGCCACCTAGCCCAGGCCCAGGGAAACCCCATTGACTTCTAAGATGTCACAGCCTACCCCAAACACAACCAGAAACTCGGCACCGCTCACCACAGCCGGACACTTTGTTCTGCATAGCGGGTTAGCGCCCTAAACAGATTTACTCACTTTCTTTATCGCTTTAGGCGCATCTACACGGAGGGGGGTGGGGGGGATGGCGCGGCGAGGAAGAGAGAAAGAGCGAGGTACGCACGCACTTTGTTTTCACATCTGTGTCCGTGATGTGAAATGCATACGTCTAATTGAGTTTATGACACAAAGGGAACCTCGCGGCTTGGAAGTGGAATCAGGTGGTGAGAGAATTAAATTTGCACCAGATTTCTATACATGGACCATTGGGGAAAATGCAAAACAGCCTTTAGTGAAGGGGTTTTTGCCTTAATGGCGATGAGTGGGAGGGTGTGCTGTTTGCATGGTTTCCTGCATTAGTGGGTTAGCTCCTCCTCACGCCGGGGCTGAAGTTTGGGTCCCAGCTTTGGGTTCAAAGCCACGACGCCTCCTTTGCATTGACAATGGGGGCCGCTCCCAAGAGAGGGGAGAAGCTCAGAACCGGGGCCATCTGGCACTAGAACTGGCAGGAAAGCGTCAAAGGGAAATTATTGGTGCATAGTAAATGAGGATGAGGAGGAGGGAAAGAAAATAGGGGAAAATCTTTATGTGGCAGCTGATGTAAGAAGAATTACAAGCCCAAATAAATGAAATATTGATTTAATCCACTCTTCCTGCCCTCTTTATATAGCAAAGATCCTGGAGGCGACTCGCCCCCCTCCCCAGCCTGCGGGCTCGCGAGGGTCCCCTTTGGAAAAACGCCTCTGCAAGCGATGAGGTTAGAAAGCAGGGGCAGGAATAATTTCATTTTCAGAGCGTCCGCGTCGTTTTGCAGACACTCTGGATTTCTGTGTTTGCTTATATCCATTCGTCTCAGATTGTTTCAGGCTTTGTTTAATTCGCAACTGCAGCTGAGGTTTAAAATCTTGAAAAAAAAAAAAACAAACAAACTAGAGCAGCCAACGAAGAATTTCTAACTCTGTGCACAAGGCAGGAGTTTCACTGGCACGTACTTCCAGGTGCTTTAGCTCTCTCCCAAGAACTGTTCCTAGTTAGCACTTCACTGAACCCTAACAAATTGCCCCGTTTTCTTTCCCCCGACGTTCGTCCCCTGTCAGATTAAACACAGAGTCACAACGCCAATGGATTTGGCTGAAGTCTTTCACCCTTTTACCCCACGCGCTGTTAGCAAAGCCTGTCTTTCCAAGAGACCAAAGCTGCTGTCACCACACGGGACTTCTCTATCAACCTCTGCCTTTCAGCTGGCAATCAGAGCCCACTCGACAAAATAACAAGGAACGAAGCCTCCTACCACCTCCGCAGGGGGCAGAAGAAAGCACGTCCGCAAGGTGCAGAGCGATACGCTGGAAACATGGGACAGGCAAGTCACACGGTAACTAGCTGCAGACTGAGGGATAAGAAGCTCCTGGACACTCTCCGCGCTTCTCAGAGCAGCGGAGAACCCTATTTAGTGGCTTGGGCTTCCGAAGCTGTTAATTAGCTCAAGTTAGTCATTCTGAAGGCAACGGAGAGTTGGGCGCTTATTCNCGATATGCTGGAAACATGGGACAGGCAAGTCACACGGTAACTAGCTGCAGACTGAGGGATAAGAAGCTCCTGGACACTCTCCGCGCTTCTCAGAGCAGCGGAGAACCCCATTTAGTGGCTTGGGCTTCCGAAGCTGTTAATTAGCTCAAGTTAGTCATTCTGAAGGCAACGGAGAGTTGGGCGCTTATTCAACGGGAGCAGCATTACGTCCATTCTTAGCAGCTCAAAACATCACAGAATGGCTCAGTTTTTTACAACCCACCACTTCTTGCTTCACCAACGGAGAAAGTACTAGAGCGAGAATAACCCCCGCTCTTCTTAAGAGCCCCCACCTTTTCTGCAATTTAACTTGCCACTGATTTCATTTTACTGCTACTGGGATGTTCCACGCGCCGCTCTCGGCTTCCACTCTCCAGCTGAGGGCGGTTGCTGTTTGCAGGAAGCGTTCATTGCTCCAGCAGTGCCTGGAGAGTCCTGCTGGCAGGACCAGCTCTGTCCCTTGCAGGACGCAGAGGGCATCCCACAGCCCATCAAGGCAAAGCGCACAAGGCACCATCCCTGATCAAGCTGCTGTGGGCATGTAGCTCTCAGCGCTGGGCAGTGGTAATGGAGCAGGGGCAAGTGGAGAACCATCTGTGTGATGAACTTGAGCGGTCTCAGGGGGGAGGAAAGCAGCAGGCAGCTCGGGCTGCTTAACAGCCGCATTTTGGGGCGAGGACCCTTTAAAGTGCCGAGGAAGCTCCTCGAGGGGGAGTTTTTGGGGGCCTCATGTATCTGACAAGGCAGCAGAGGTTTGGGGACCACAGCCACCTGCAGGAGTACCTGTCCTTAATTATTACCAAGGATGGGTGCAACAATCATCTTGTGGCCCCAATTTGTCCTGCGGTGCTCAAGCTCTAGGCTATTTATAAACTATTTTTAAAAAAAAATTGTGGAGATTCCCCATGGTACATTAAATACTATGATGAAGGAGATATTTTAATACTTAAAAATAGCTAAGCGCCAACGACAGAACGTCCTCCGAGAGGGTGGCATCGAGACCGTTATAATCAGCTAAAAATCCAAGAGCCTCTTTCCTAAATCCTCAAAAGATCAATCCATCTGAGAAGGAGTTTAACTTGGAAGAAAAACACAACATAGCAATCTCAGCAATAAAACTAAATATTTAAAGTCTTTACCAGGCAGAAAATACTCCACGAAGCTGCGTCTGAGAAAAGGAAATCTCACCCATGAGCAAAGTGAACTGACAGCCCTACAGGCACCCGGGGTCAGACTTCCCATTTTTTGTTCATTTGGTGTTCCACATAAATTCTGCCGTAGTTTTCCCACACAGGCAGCAGAAGACTGCGTGCTTCACGGCATTGCAGGCTGGCAGCATCGGGCAGTCACCCTGGACAGCTGAAGCTCTCCTGCCTGCCCCTGATCTCTGATACTTCTCATTTACAAAGCGTCAGGGGTTGTGCAGCATACGGGAGGCTGGGGTGCCACGGATTCCCTCTCGGGCTGAATTCAGCCCACAGCCAGAGCCCTCCCTTACGCCACTCTCCATTTCACTGGGATCACCCAAGGAGAGCTCTTATGAGGCAGGTAGCAAAAGGTCATCCGGAACAACCAAGATCCCAGGGCTACGATTTAGGGCTTTAATTCTCCAGTTATCACACCAACAGCTAGAAGGAGGAGAAAACGAAATCCTCATCCCCCTCTTTAGTTCTTTTTCAAAGGCTCCCAGCTCTTAAGTGCCACCCATACACCTATGGGTAGGTAGGGCAGGTCCCTCAGAATGGTTATCCTAACGGCAATCCATCAGCACATAATTAGCCAAGGCCCAGAAAAGGGCTGCGGGGCCTTATTTTCTACTCTTTTCAACATTCCCATTAACTCCCAGGAGATTCTGCGCCAGCAGGGCCAGGATCCGTGCTGCCCGATCGAACGGCAGGGAGCATGGGGTCAGCCTGCACAGGTCACTACAGCTGGTGCAGAGGGACCTGCAGGAGACCTGCTCCTGGGGGCTTTTCTTTTCATATTCACACCACACCTATCCCAGCAGATCCTGGTCCATGGCTGCATGTCTGAGCCTGGATGCAGGACGTATCGATACATACGATAAAAATGAAGTGAAGCCCGACATCGTTACAATGGGTTTGCGAATGGGCTCCGATTTTGCAAAAAAATAACTGAAATATTAACGTGGTGTGGATCACGCCAAAAGAGAGCTACTTGTGTGCATAGAGTTGTGCTTCAAGGAAACCCGCAACAGCGGTTTTGGGATCAAAGCCTACGCGTACATGGGCATGTTGCCCTCTATTGGCTGGTCACCCAGCATAAGCCTATTTCCACCACCCCTTAGGATAGCGAAGATGTGCAGGTAGGGCAACCCCTGGCAGCCTCCCTTTTGGATCTGCAGCCCCAGTCCGAACCGCACAGCACGTGTGGCATTCAGAGAGAAAAAGTAATTGCTCCTTATTTATCCTTGTCAGTAAGAACGCTGTTACCGTTCTGACTTCTATTTGTTAAAAACAAAAACCCCAGTGCTTCCCCGTTTTCACTTGGGATACAGATGTTGGCTATCGCCCTCCAAGCCTTAGTGCAGATTCCCACCGAAGGGGCGTTCAGCCTGGGACAGGGGCTGCAGGATGGGCTTGGTTTGCGAGCCGATGGCAGCCGACAGGGAGCCTCCCTTAAAACCTGCTAGGAAAACGTGGAAAACAGTTATGTTGAGCTTGTTGAATTGGGGTGGCCTTTGTATTGGTTGGTGAATCCTCAGCAGCAAAAAGGAAAAAAAAAAACCAACCCAAACAAAAAAACGCCACCTTCAAGAAGATGCAAAGATTTTGTAAAACCGGAAGTGCTGGTTTGCGTCAAGGATTACAGTAAATCTCGCTTTAAAATCCCTAGGGAGGTTCAGTAATTTCATACAGTGGAAAGAGAGGGGCAGAAAAAGAAAAGTTTGCGTACATCGCCAAAATCTGCCCTGAGCCCTGCTCTGGCAGCAGCATGGCTCCCGTTGAACCAAGGCTGCAGTGAGAGCGCGCCAAGGAAAGCCTGGCTTGTCGCTCCCCGCGGTCCCCCCGAGCTGTTTTTGCCACGCCTTGCTACCGCTTCAGCCAACGTGCAGAAGCAGTGAGCATCCCACAGCAAAGGCGAAGAGGAGCACTTTAAAAGGCTGCAGGTGCAGGTGGCTTTGCCTTCTTGGTGTGTCAAACCAGCACGCAGCCGCCAGCGATGGGTATCCCACTTTTTAAAGTGCAAACCCTTGAGGCCAAAGCCTAATCCGCTTACTCACTGTGCTGGTCTCATGGAGCTTTTCAGCCTACTCGCAGAGTAAAACATCCTCATGGCGAGCCCCGGTAGCTGGCTCTGCCTCCTTGTAACACCACCAGTGTGTTATGGTAATGAAGTGCCTTTCATTCATGGATCTCAAAGCACTTTTTAGATGTAAGGAATTACGGTTTATGAGCTTATTCTAAGCATGGCAAATTAAAATAAACAGAGACGAAAAATTTTAAAGGTTTTTCTGAACAATAAATTGACAAAGATTTTTTTTTTTCCTCCAGGGAATTAAATTACCCTTCTGTCTCTTGTGCCAAAAAAGAAGAAAAAAGTTGCTCAGACTTTTATCTTTCCTCATCACACTGTAATCACTTCTCTTCAGCCTCATTTCCCCCCCAGCTTTTTATTCAAAGAACTGAAGCAGCCTTTGCTCTGCCTTGAAATTTTATTTAAAAAAAAAAAAAGAGGGGGGGGAATGGATGAAGGGGAAAAAAATCCCTTTTCCTGACTAATACTAATAATACAGGTCAAAATGTCAGTCTGTCTACAATTAGATGGAAAACAAAAAAGGTTTTCCCTTTTTCCCATGGTACAATGGCACTGGAATATAAATTACCGATGAAGATGAAATAATACTTCAAAGCACACAGGGAAAGGCAGCACAACGTTTACAAAGTATTTTCAAGCGCAGGATGAAACATCGAAGACAACGGTAACCAATGGACTTCAGGGGGTGTGGGTGAATAGTCTAAAACTAGCATGCGGTAGGATTTTAGGTCCCTATAGAGTATGACCCCATGATATGCTTTGTTTAACAAGGGCAGCTGCAGTTATCAACAGATGTTTCAGCAATAAATAATTGGTATCATCTCAGAAAAGATCCATCTACCTGGGGAGAGGGCATAATGCTGCAAACACTGCTCCACTATTACAGCCACATTAATCTCCCATCTAGCCAGGTCTCTCAGGGAGTTTACTGCAGGTGTTTATCCCGCGAGAGAGCAGACAGACGCTCCAAAGTTAGAGAGCTGCGTGGGGATTGTAAAAGAGGTCAACCTCTGCCATAAATTTCTGTCTAAGGCCACACACACCAAAGAGAAAAAGAAAATAAATACCCAAGAAGTAGCCAGTCCCCGCCCCCTCCCCAAGGAAATTCAGGATCCCTGCAACATGCGATGCTGCTGCGGGGATGATGGGGCTGACACCTCTCAGTCCTGCAGTTGGCTTTTCTGAGCTTCTTGTTGCTCACTGCTATCCAAAATAATCGTCGTCCTCAAAGCAGACTCGCTGGCCTTACGTGGGCACGNTGATGGGGCTGACACATCTCAGTCCTGCAGTTGGCTTTTCTGAGCTTCTTGTTGCTCACTGCTATCCAAAATAATCGTCGTCCTCAAAGCAGACTCTCTGGCCTTACGTGGGCACGGGTCTCCCTGAAGCAGGTGAAATCTCCTGGCCACCTTGGAGTTAACGGCAGTTTTGCAGCTGGGATTTCAGTGGGGCCAGATCTCCCTGTCCCGAACCCCAGATTTTTCAGGCCGGACTGCCCCTTCCCACGAGGGATGGGACTGTGTTGGCTTCAGACATGCACCGCAGTAAGCAAATAAAACCCCAGAACCTCACAAACCTCATCTTTACTTTGTGTCTGTCCTGCCAAAGGGATACTCATTAGCCTAGATAGCACGTTTACTGCTGAAAAGGGAGACCTCTGTCTGCTACAAGTCACATCCGACATGCCTCCAAGAAAACCAGAAAAGCAAAAAGCAGTTCACATTTTTTGCCGCGTCCTAATCTTTAAGCTCCAACTCATCACCTTACAGGACGGGATCTCCAAGCACCACCTGGATCCTGCAACCCCTTACACAGCCAAGCATCCTTTACTCACAGGAGAAGTCACATTAAATTCTTGCCTTTCCTGCCTAGGTTTTGGCCAGCTTGGTTCCTCAAATAGATCCCATCAAGTAATTTTCTTGAAAAAAGAAAAGCAGGCGATGAATTACGCAAGCCCTACTAAAGTGAGTGACCCTCACTGCCTCCTAGCAGTGCTGAATTAAACCACAGCACAGTATTCTTTTCAAATTAATGGGTTTTTTTAAAACTTTATGTTAACATCTAAGCATTTTAGTTTAATTACAATGCCAGTTCTTCAGGGAAGAGGTGAACATTACTTTGGAGGAAACAAAAACAGAACTGCCCTGTGAAAACAGAGGAACGGACAAAGCAAGTGCCCAAGCTAGCGTGGGCTGAGCGTGAAACCGAGCAGAAACAGCACAAATGCGGTCAAAGTCATCACTGCGTGTTTCAGCGAGTGAGGCTGTTGTTCTGCAAGGTGCTCAGTGCCTGGACAAATCCCTATGGACCTTTGGTATCTCTTCTAGACAGGGCAGAGCCAGTACCCTCCGCTCTGCAATGTCTTTATCATTACCATCTAGGCACTCGTTTCCTTGCGCAGCAGCAGCCGAACACCTGGACAGACTCAAAACCTTATTGCTGGAATCCGTTTTATCTTCCCTGCATTGGGAGAGCACATAAAACGGCAGGTTACCAGCAAGACCTCAAATCAACAGCTTTGCGTGGTGTTGCACGCCCATCCGCCACGAGCTACGTAGCCAAGAGACCAGAAGCCTAACCGCGAGGCAGAGCTCCCACTGATCTCACAATCTTGCCTCGGTTGCAGCAGCAGCAGAGGGCAGGGCTCCCCTTCCCTTGGAAGACGCAGTGGTGACATGGAGACAAGCTGTCTCACAAGGAGAAGGAAACCGTGATTTGACACATGTTGCTTCACAGCAATTCTAATGAAAAAAATCTGAAAACACATGTAGCTTCTGGGTCCCTCTCTCGCCTGAGGACCAAACCAAAAAGAAGTCGCCTCTCTACTTCGGCCCTTTGGTCTTTGTGAGCAGCCCCATCCCAACACAGATCCACTCACCTCTACTTGCCAAGCAGTTCCTCACCTGCTGCTGCCACCGTGCAGAAAAACAAGTCCCTGAAACCACAAGTGACGCTACCTACCAGGGCTCTGCGTACCCTGAAGCACCTTAGCAGGACATTTTATGCAACAGATGTGCTGAAATTCATACCAGCAAATCTGGGAGCCTCGCGCTGATCATATCTTGCAGGTTTGTTTTGTCTTCTGGGCCGAGGTCTTGTTTGTATTGCCACTTCTCCGGCACAAAGGGCCACTTCATTTCCTTTGCCTCCTCCAGAAGGGTCCTCAAGTCCTCAGGAAGCAAGGCTGAAAAGGTCAAAGAGCAGGTAAAGATATTGCAGCGGGTTCAGCCACAACACTTACGACAGAGTGTCTGCCCTGCAAAAAGCACACCTCTCTTCCCTCGGACCTTCTCCCACTTGCTACCAGCTCATAGCTCTTGCCACCGGCCTCATCTGGAGAGCTCACCTGTCATCCGTTACCCTTGGCTGCTCTGCCCTCCAGGTAAATGGGAGCCATCAGCCATTAAAAAGGCTTTTAGCAGGAAGTCACACCGGCTGCTGGCTGGCTGGGCATTCTCCAAAAGAGACAGGAGAAAACCTGTTCCCCGTGTGAGAAGAGGACTCCTAGCAGAGCAAACGGGGCTGACAGCACAGAAGACCTGTCCCCTTTGCTCAGGGCTTGCTGGTGACAGTGGCAGAACCAGCTTGAAAAGCCACATCCAAACTGGGAGATAAAGCCAGACCACATAAAGCAATTAGACAAAGATCTAAAGGGATATAATGAAATAACAAGCACACGCTCTCGAGAATAATTATTATTTGACTGATAATTTAGTAAAAGAAAGGTTGTTGGCCCGAGTTACTCAACCTGCTCTCAGAGCAGTAGCTGTGGACTAGAGGACACGCTTTCCCTCAGCGCAAGAGAGCTCACTGCTACAGCAAGACAAAATGGTTTAAGCCCCGTGCCTGGAAACCGCCATTAACATGGCAGTGCCCACAGATGTGTGGCAGATACCGACTGAAGCCTTGCTAAGAGATTCCCTGTTTGAAGCTGATGCATCTTCTTCGAACCCGGCTTAGCCAAGTAATTAACGCTAGCTGAGGGGCTGGCCTGAGCTTATGCATCTCTCTTGCAGTTTGCAACAGAAGGTAAAAAGAAGTTAAGAGCAGAAGGTGCCCTTGGCCCAGGTACGCTCCTTCGGAGCCGCACGGAAACCTCGGTCCTCCAGCCTTTCACCTGATGGTTTCCAAATCCTACCCAAAGCAGGCCTTCCCTCCCAGCTGGAAAGGCCAAGCATGAAGGAGTCAAAACACAGAATTATTCTGAGATGAGGGCAAAGTTCTCCCAGCTCCCACATCTGGCCCCTGATCCTCCAGCAACATGCCAGGGCTCACAAGGCAAGAGCACAGCTTGGCCCGTGCCCATGCCCTGCTCGCTCCCGGGGCTGGCCCTTCGCCTCCCATATAACCATTAGCTTCATTTGGATCTCCAACCTGACCCGACTAAGGATGCAACTGCTAGTAGGAGCACACAGCTAGAGCCCTGGGCTTGGATTTGTCCCTTCCTTTCAGCTGCAGCCCACATTTTAATTCTCCTTGAAACAGGGGTGAAGCTGCAGCCTGAGCATGCTGTGCTAACCACTCGGCCCAGCAGACACTCTGACCAATAAAAGTGGATTAACAGGGATTACTGACCAGATGGGGTTAATGGTGATCATCAGCTGCAGGTCTAGCCCCTTCTGGCCATTAATCCCCAGAAAAAACTCTGCTCAGAGACCATCATTGCTTTAACGAGGCAATGCAATAAATGCATGACTACATATTTTTAATCAATCCTTTACAGATGACCACAGAATATGCACTACATCAAAATTCTATTCTGTGCTCATATTACAGTGCATTCACCGGCACGTTTTTCCTAGGAAAAAGTGGAAAGTTGGATATTTAGGGCCCTTTTTCCAACAAGTCACCTTTAAAAAGATGTCACTTCATCCAACCCACGTTTTCTCACTTGTCGCTGCAGCTCTGGGCACGCTTCCCATTACATGCCTCAGCTTTGCGTGCAGCCACGTTTCCCTGCCCTTGCGAAGTGGCTCCTGGAGAGGCTCAGCCCTCCACGCCACGGCAAGGTGGCCAAGCGGCAGAGCTGGAGGGGAGAAGAGGTCGTGCTCACACCTCCCACTGCAAAATCAGCACAGGAGCACAGATACTCATCTCATCACAAGGAATGCAAAACGACAGACGGAGGGCTTTATCCCCCTGCGTAGAAGGGGGAAGACCGAGCTTCCCAAAATCTTTTCCAAAGGAAGACGGGGGGGACCTGAAGGCAGTCACAGCAAAGCACGTGTTTCCCCATATGATCTCACAGGGCTGACATTTTGAGGAGGGATCTAGACAAAGAGAGATAGGATGCTTACACAGACAGCCTTTCTGTCTCCTTCTCTACCTTCTTGTCTTTCTCACATGAACTCACACTTATTGAAATAACACTAAAATAGGAAAAAATAATAGCATTAGCAACTACGAAAACAATCAGTGGGATAACATGGGTGCTGGTATTCTCTCTAAAGCATAAAGGTATTACTGCTGTCCTCTCGTTCCTGTTTTCCACGTTATCCTTAATTAAACCTTAACCCTCCCCCTCCTACTCGATGCACTAAAGAACAAAGAATACAGCCCAATTCGTTAATACTGAACTTGGATTTTTAAAGAGGCATCCTCAGCAGTCATTACTGGTTAGAAAAAGAAACCAGGGTAACATTTTCAGAAGGATTTGGCAATCTAGGAGCCTTCAGTCATCTCTGGGATTGGACATTTGTGTAAGCCTGGCAGGATACCACTTTGAGCCTTGCTGTGACGTCTAGTTGTCACTGCATGGAAATAAACACAATTGGTGCATTAGTGACAATAAAACGATGCTACATTGCAAGAACATCCACTAGAACGGCACCAACCAGTTGGGGAGCTCGTGTGAACTGTCCTGCAGCCTTCAGCTAAAATCCAACTCCCAGGACAAGAGTTTACTCTTGTGACAGACAGCTGTTCTCACTGCAAGAAATATAAATTCATTAATTAATGAAGGCTGAACTGGCACAGAAGCTGATCAGAACGATTTCTAGCCTAAAAAGAAATATAAAACGAACCCAGACCCACCTAATACCCATTCTGCCTTCTCAACTAAAGTGAGATAAGGATGTGCTCCTCCTCTCCCCGCCAGTTGTATGTATTTGGTTTTCAGTTCCTCCTGTGCCTGGTCTGAGAAAGCCGGGGCGAACAAAGGCGGCCCTGGGAGGAGAGGGGGGCGAAGAAACCCCCTCCGCCTCTGCGCCGGGAGGATCCCCCCGAAGCCAAGAGCCGCCGACCTGCGAAGCCCTGCCTTCCCTGGGCAGAGAGCCCCAGCAGTTATTAATGTCGCTGTCACCGCCCCGCTGCTGGGTATTTTTCTTTCAGCTGATGGGAACAAGGTCCTCGGAAAAGCCCGAGCATCACTTCAGGCTCTGATCGCCCATTTCCTGAAGCGGTTTACCTGAAGGACCATGTCTAATCGAGTGATTATAAGGGCACTGATTTACCTTATCTGGAACTAAACTGATTATTTCTCATACTTTGTGGTACTTAATAGGAGAAAAGGAGGCAGAAGGATGAGGGGAAAAAGCGCTACCTGATTAGGAGTTCAAGAGCCTATTCTAAGGAGCCGTAATAAAACTTAAAAGAATTTGTGACGAGGAAACAAAGTACCCTTTGTTGAAAACAAAAAAGAGAAGAGAAAACTCTTCCAGTATCCATAGCAGAAACCTATACGCCACCCTCCACCGCAAACAGACTTAGGTGCTTCAGAAAAAGGCAGCTGACCTCCCAGCAAGAATACGGATGGTCGGAAAAACATATTCTCAACGGCTCCGCGCTCCAAGACAAACAAAGGATTTTAAAGATCAGATTAACGTTATGGCCGAGTCATTCATGCAAAGCAAAGCTAACCATTATTAACACTAAATTGGAAAACGGACAGTACTGCAGACATGTCACGCAAAGGAAAACCTGCACATAAACAGATTTTTGGTGGGGTTTTTTTGCTAATGCTTTTGGTTTTGCCCCAGAAATTTCACCTTCACCCTCTACTATATTCTTCCGTACTTGCTGAAGTTATTTTTGTGTGTGGCAGAAAGGAGTACGTAACCTTCGCACGCCGTACTGGGAAGGTGTAATTCAAACACGTTCAGCAATTCAAACGTCGCATTTATTTCCTGAATAAAAAAGCCATGGCAATGAAGTTACGTAGCCCTCTGAAAGTCTGAACCTAGAGAAAATTGAACCGAGTGTATTACATCCTTTCATGATTGACACGAACTGGATTTCCACCGGAATTAAGAAATAATACAAACCACTCTCAAAGCACCACGGCAATACCTAAGAAAATGCTGGTTTCCAGCAGGTAATGCCAGAATTAAGACAGATGAAGAACCCTTTTATTACAGTGCTCGCTAAATACCACTTCCTTTGCTGGTTATTTATTCCTGCCATTAGCTGCCATTGATTTTCCTTTCAGGAAGGATATTGCAAGTTTTTTTTTCCTTTGGACACCACTCATAGAGGTCACACATGTTTCACAAGATAAAGATTCAGGCAATGAGCTCTTTAATATATTACGAGAAGCTGACCAACAGAAAAGGCCCTCCCCCAGTTCCTATGAAAGGAGAGGAAATATGTGGCCTTATTCAGAAGTTGCATCCTTTTTTCCCTCTTTTTTAATAACTGAAATTTATGTGCATCAGCAAACTTTTGGGCATTGTTCTTCCCAAACTAAACTGTTCCTTACAGCCTCATGTTTACTGAAGCCTAAAATTAGAACTGACAGCAATTCACTGCAACAAAGTAGACTTCTGTCCCTGCCTGCCTGTAGCCCACATCCCATTCACGGCCTTGAAATCCAGGCATCTCTTGACACTCATCTGCCAGGAAAAAAAAAAAAACAGTGCAGGGCTGAGGAGCAGCGCCTGCCGCTGTGGTCCTGCCACCTCTCCTGGGGACCTCACCTTGGCACCGCCAGTATTCTCGCTCGGCTTCCTCGCCTGCATTAGCCTTTGCCGACAGGAGCGCGTCCAGAGCTCGCTTGCACTCCTGCAGCAGTGTGGCCACGGCATTTTGATTATTCATGAAGGCTGATCCCACTCGGCTGTGAATTGGGTGTCCCCGGGTGCACGGTGATCAATTACTTAAGAGAAGACACGGACTCTAAATGAAAAGGATCCCTTCAAGGCTGAGGTACCTGGTGAACAAAGGAGGGGGAAAATGATTAACTAAAGTATCATCAATTATCTGAAAGGCTCAAGCAGGGAGAAATAATAGGGGAAATACATGAAAATACATGACAGCCTCGGAGGACTTTATTAGACAAGTGTGTGAAATTACTGCAGGGTCTTGGTGACAAAGTGTGCGAGGCAAACATCTCCGAGGTGCCGGGGAGAAAGGATGGGCTCTTCAATGGAGCTGTGAAACCCCAAGCAGGGAAGTGACTAGCCAGGCTGTGCCGAAGCCCTTTGCACCTGGGAGGCTCAGGCTGTCTCACACTGTTAGACGGGACTGAATGGCAGAGCCATGCGTGCTCTGAACTCGTGGAGGATGCTGCTTGTGTTTACCAGACCACGCGGCCGTCTCTTTTTCCCCGGGGCATGGGAGCACGCTGCTCTCTCGCCTCCTCTCACGCTAGCCCTGCTTCTGCCACGTAGCATGGCGTCCTACCACGGTTTGCTTGAGATAGCGGAGCAAAAAAAAGGTCTTTGAAGGAGCCTGTCAGAATGAAAAGTCTTTTTGCTGATGCTGCAGCGTGCTGCAGGAGCTCAGCTAGCACAAAGCCACAGGCACGCAGGACGAGCGCTGGAGCTGATCACAGCCTCACCAGCTCTGTGACACACAGAAATCTTACGGAACACACATGCATAAGGCTTGTTTTTGTCACAGCCAGCTCTCCCACAATCAAACCAGTTCTCAGGAGCCTTTCCAAACCTGCTAACTCCTCCTTCCCACTTCTCTCACTGACACCGCCCCTCCCTCTGCCTCCCCAGGCTACCCACCTCGTGCCCCTACCCTCAGGGAGCGGTCCTGGCACCAGTGCTGCCTGGGTGCCACTGAGCATCCTTTGGCACAGGGGTCAGGGGCACCCATGAGCACCCATGGCTCCGGGCTGAGACCAGCTGGCAGCAGCCAGGCACAGGCTCTGGATGCACTGCAGAGCCACTCACACGTGATATGCAGGGTACCAACACCAAATCCTTTCCAGCTACTGCAATAATTCTGGAGGAAAAAGTAGCAGAGGTCTGCCAGCATCTGCTTGGACTGCTTCTATCCAAGGCCAGCTCTCCATACATTCACCCGGCCGTTAGGTCTGCCATAACTTTTCCGCTGCAAGTCCTTCAGGTGCTTAGGACACTGCCAATGGCGACACGGAAAAAAACCCCACCATTTCCATCCCAGGTATCTGGCTCAGCATCTGCTGAAACAGTTGAGCAGCTTTCAAAAATGAAGCATGAAAGAAATACTTTGGGATTTTTTCGCACCAGTTTGGTGACGGTGTCACTTGGGAAACTACTCCCGCAGTTTGAAGAGGGAACGACCTCTGTGAAAACATTTTTAAAATGGGGGAAACAGTAAGGCTATGCAGGAGGAAGGGGAGTGCAAAGGAACGCACATACAGGCACAGTTTGCTCTGCTGACTAGAAACAATTTACTTTTTAGCAGCTAAATTTCCAGACAGGTTTTTTTTTCCTTTCTGTTGCAGCTCTGGGATCGCTGGATCCTGGAGCTGGTGGCAGATAGCATGTGTTCTCAACAGCACCACGTTAAGAGCAAACTGCCAGACTGAAAAGCAGAGGGCAAAAGAGATGCACTCATGCGAAAGCAGAGAGGATCAGAGAGCCTGCCGTGGAAGGGCAGGTGGAGCAGACCAAAAGATGGGATTCATCAGCGAAGAGCCTCGAGGCAGGAGCTGGTCAGTGCGGCTGTGACTGACTCTGCAGACAACTGTCAGAGAAAGAAGAAATTTAAAAGGGAGACTGAGGGCAGGAGCACAGGCACATAAGAGCAACGGAAGGGCAGGGTGGACGAGCAAAAGATCAGCAAGGTGCAGAGCCACGGATAAAAACTTCGGCAAAACCGACGCTGTCAAAAGCTCAACGTTCCCCAGCGTCTGAGGCTTGGCTTCACAATCACAGTGGTGTTCTGCTGGTGTCAGCTCTTTCTGTGCAACCCACACCGTGGAGCACCTTGGCAGGTGGGCTTCCTTCTACTCCAGCTGCACTCTAAAGCACGGCACGAGAAGGTCCTGGTACATGATTCAACCAGCTGCAAAAGCAGGCTGTAGTCTTCTTGTTCTGGAAGGTACAAACCACCCTCCAGTAAGCATCAGAATCACAGAATAGAATCGTGGAATATCTCGAGCTGGAAGGATCATCAAGTCCAACTCCCTACGCAGGGAGTCTCAAGGGTACGTCGTCAGACTGAGATACAGAGGAGCAAGCTTCAGTTCTGAGGTCTGCTGTCGATGTCCTGGTGATGTCAAGTCACATACACTGTGCCTCGTTTCTCTTTGTCACATACACAAGAGAGGAACAGGGATGCCATCTGAGATCGGGCCTGTTTGCCGGGTCTCTCAATGGACAGCTAAAAATCCCAGGTGCTGCGAAGCCAAGTTTGTCAGGGTCTGCGAGATGTCTGCTGTATGAACGAATAAAAAGCCCATTTAGTGAAAAAGCGCTCTGAGGAACAGCGCAGGTTTCATTGCTGCGTTTGCGATGCTCGGGCGAACAACTTTGTGCTCAGAAAGCTGTTAAAAAATTAACCCGCCAGGAAAAACCATCAACTAAAACACACAATACAGGTCAAAGTTCTTGTAACGAGAGCAGGTTAAAGTCTGTGCTCAGGTTTAGTTCCCGGCCCTCCAGCCAAACACTGAGGTGGGATTGCTGCTGCCTTCCCTCCCCTTCATAGCTCTGCCCAAGCTGGTATTTCTACCTTCCTTTTCTCCAATCGCTTTTGTACAATGCCTTCCTGCGAGAGGACTGAGAGATGCTTTCGGAAAACAGGTGCACATGCAGGTATCAACACAGTCCAAGATGACAACTCCTAAGCACGGCGAAGCTAAAAGAAAGCCACAAACGCAGAATTTACAGCTGAAGACCTCTCCTAGCACTTCTCTCCCCATCCTGGTACAGGACACGAAGAAACAAAGCAGAAGGAAAACCCAGAAAGGGTTCTCCGTCTTTTTGAGCTCCAAGTAAAAGCGAGCAGGGCCACCCCAAGCAGGGCACCGTCCCACAGGGTTTGAGCCAGGTGAGCATAGCTGGGTGCTGGTAACAGGGTGCTGGGATGGCTCCCCAAACAGCAAAGGGACGGACCAGGCACACAACCCATTTAGGGGCTCCTGTCAGGAGCAAAAGGAGACGCGGCCAGAGGAGACACAGCTACAGCATGGTCCAAAGTCCACCCAGGAGACGGGGCTGGACTATCTGTCACTGACAAAACAGTTTTAAAAAAAAAAGACCACGACACTGATGAGATTCGCCCACAGCACAAGGTCCCAGTCCACATCAGAGTTCACAAAGCTCCCCTCTCCCTGAGCACCTCCAGGTCGGCAAGGACAGACAGCTGAACCTGGTGACAACACCCAGAAAGCAGAGTGCTCTCCTCCTACCCACCAGGTCTAGAAAAGTTGATCCAGTTCCCATCGGGGAAAAGAAAAGCAGCCCCCTCTGCTACAATCGCAGTAACACACCTATGCTAGCGTTGCTTGCTCTGTTATCTGCACTGACATCTGCTAATTGATTTATCTGATTACCCAGCCCTGTGGGAAGGAGTGCGCGGCCGTCCCATGAGTACCTCCCAGGTTGGGATGAAGCATCCCTGCCATCTGGCCCTGACTCCATTCCTTTGTGTAATTGATTTCTCAAAAAACTCGTTTTCTGGACAGTCCTCTCTACTAACCGCCAAGCATGTACACACGTATCTCGGATCCGCTGCGAACGTTAGTCCGACCGAGCGGAGGAGACTGCTTGAAGAGCATGCAGAAGCACGTCGGAGAAAGCCTGCGTTCGACTACCACCTCGCAGCCCTGGTAAATCTCTGTTCATAAACACAATTTTCTATGAAGATCCACTACAACAAACAAGTGCTGGGATATTCGCCTTTACAAAAAACAACATGGCACTAAGAGCACCCAAGGGAGCTTACAGACATGCTCAACTTAGCTGTGTTGCAGTCCAGAGCCCAAAACTAGTCTTTTAAACCCAGCTCGTGGAAAGGCTGGAGGGGCTGCAGTGCTGCAGCCTGGAAGATCACGTTGGGTCCTTACTGTAAGCAGGAGGACCCCGTGGCTTTGCGTGCCACACAGACTGCCAGTCTCACAAAGAATTGATGGGGCTTAGCGGGGAAGCTTAAATGAGTGTAGAAGTACAGCACTTGGCTTCCTAGGATTGTAAAGGTTTAACTCACCGGGAGACTGCCAGATCTATAACAGTGACAGATGAATGTCAGCAAGCGAGAAATTTTTCTTCGAGTACATTTTTTCCAACGAACTGAATAAACAGCAAGGACACTTAGAGTAATAAATAATGATTTACAACAGCAGTGACAACAAAGTGCTGAAACCATACAGAAAAGTGCAATAAACTGTACACTAGTACTCAGAAGGAAGATAGCCTTTTGAGACCCATCACTAGGGGCAATGACTGGCATCATAAAATCAGCTTAAAACGCACCAAAGAGCTTGAAACTATAGCAGCATCCTTTACACAGATGCCACTTTGCAAGTTGTGTTTTGCGACAGCTGTAGCATTGAATGACAGCTGGGACGTGAAAATAACCAAGCGCGCCGCTTACGGAGCCGGGGCAAATGCACTGGCTGAGACTAAAGCCTAACAGCAGAACCAGCAAAAACTTCTAGAGTCCTTGAGAACCCTCCCAGCGCTTACTAATTAGCTTTCTTAAAGTGCTGTTAAATCGTAACAAACAGTACTTCAAGGCGACTACGTTTTTGAAGCGGTAAAAATTCCAGCTTGATATGCTGCAAAATCATCTAGACAAAAATACTTTCTAAGGACACACTACTAAATGCCGTAGCTAACACTCTCCAAATACATAATCAAACCAATTTTGCAGCAGACTGAAGACTTTCGGCATTTTTTTGGTGAGAGGAAAGCTCCTTCACTCCAGCTTTGGGCACAGAGTGTTTTCAAATGGTTGATGTAACTGCTAGATGCTTTAAAACAAAAATGATGAGAAAAAATCTGTGCCATTTCTGGTTGGAGCCTGGATTAAAATAACTTCTTGCATCATATATAATGGAAAAAAATGCACAAGGGTCTCAGGGGATGACAGTGTGTTTCTCTGCTTGCCCTCTAATCGGAGCTAGGGTTCAGAACAGGAGGGAGGGAGGGAGGAATTGGGTGGGCTACAGTGAAATGATCTCTTTAATAAGAAATGGGCCATACTGTGACATCTCAGAGCCCTTGGGCTAGAAGACCAAAAGATCTGTCAAGAGAAAGGAATTTTAAGTTCTACTGTGGATAGAAGGAAGCCTGGGAGTCAAACTAGCTAGTTTAAGACCGCAATTAGCTTTGGAGGCTTTAAGAAAGACAAGATGTAATTGCTACATTCAAACTTCGAATACAGCAAGCATAACTAGCGTTGGTTTCTCAGACAACATCATCTGGGAAATTTTCCACAGCATTATGGTCCTGAAACGCAAACTGGAGATCGACAGACCTTTTCTCTCTGAAAATATATTATCCTAATTTTCATCTTATTCAGGCTACCCTCCAGTTCCAGGGACACTAATGAAGAGGAAGCAAAGACCTGATGAGTTCCATGTGGAGACTACATTTATGGATTAATCCCAACAGGGAGCAAATAAACCTTATTCCCAGAGCTCTCGGTTGGGACTCGACACAATCAATCGAGGAATGGATAGTTATTTATGACTGAGGCTGTTTTGACTTTCAAATAAACATTTTAATTATTTTAAGTGCTACGCTGGAACTTAGAATCTGAGCCCTGTTTTCATTTCGCTGCCTTGCTCTCCTCCCTCCTAATCCCAAACCACTCCGGTCATTATGATACCGTGCAAATGAGACTGATTTTCATGCCTACAACATTTGAAAGTATTTGCCAAGGTAAAAACCCGCCAGCCGGGCAAACTAGGGAAAAGAAAGGAGGAAAAGGGAGGAGGATAGTATAAAGCCAGTATAAATAAAAGGAGCACCCTCAAAGAACACCGGGCCTAAAGAAGCAGAGGTGCTCAACTCTGAAACCCCTTTGTAATCTTGTTGGCACACCCTGATCCATCTTTGTCTGCTACTTTTCTCTGCCAGCTCTTACAAGCAATTTTAGTAACCACGGTACTTAAGAGTGTTTCTTTTCTAACAGCTGTTTTTCAATTCAAGCTTGCGCACCGCTTACACTTGCGGCTTTTCCCTCCAGTCTAACTGAACGGGCTTTCCCATACACTTCAGCCGTGCCACGGGGCAGCATTTTTCGTTCGTGGTGAGGCAGGAATCCTTGCCTCCGACTCTGTNACTAACAGCTGTTTTTCAATTCAAGTTTGCGCACCGCTTACACTTGCAGCTTTTCCCTCCAGTCTAACTGAACGGGCTTTCCCATACACTTCAGCCGTGCCGCGGGGCAGCATTTTTCGTTCGTGGTGAGGCAGGAATCCTTGCCTCCGACTCTGTGAAATCCAGTTTCCATGTTCTAATCAAGTAATTAACTGCCCAACACGAAGACTGCACACAGCAGCTCGTGGTGTACTGTGGCCTATCTACACATCGCTTCACTAAGGTCAATGAAGCAAGACTAATTTTTGATGGGAGCTTTTTAAACTGGTATAGTCACTTGCTAAAAAAGGAGAACAGGGTGAAATCATGACACGGAGGCAGTGCCGGACCTGTTCTGGCTGCACCCCCTCCTGCAGCTGATCAAGTTATGGTCTCACTTTCACTCCATATCACAATATTTTGTCCCTCCTTGCTTGGGAAAAATTGCAAAAGATTGTCCGTAGAAGAGCGATTAAATGGTGAGGCTGGTATTTTTTCCTTCAGTGGGTAACAAGGAGCACGCACATCATACAGCACCCTCAGCTGCTCTCCCTCCTGCCGATTTGTGCACAACCCTTCTGGAGTCCTTCCCATTACATCTGTCAAAAACAACAGGCTCAACTTTATTGTCAGATTTGGTAGCTTGAGGGGAAAAAAAAGAAAAAGAAAAAGAAAACATGCTTACGATAACTTAGCAAAGGTTTCAGTGACTGAGCAATTATCACCTTCCACAGAAAGTAAATTCAGTTTCCTGACTATATCAACGCACACATGCTTGCGTTTTCGTAGAGCGTTTACCCTTCTTTTCAGTACGTGGAGGCTTCGCCACATGAAAGAGAAAAGATGGTTTAAAAAATAATCTGTTTGCTAGGGGCTTTATTTATTTATTTATTTAGTTTACTTCTCTGGCTTAAAGATGAGATGTTTTCTTTCGGTAAAGCTGGATATACCAACTGGCATTGGCTGTATTAAAATAAGGAAGAACCTCAATCAAAAAGCCTCTCCTAAGGCAAGCTTTCTTGTTAATATGCACCAACATGAAAGGCTTTCTTTTCATCCTATACAACTACAGTGTGTGTAAATTGCAGGGGGCTCATTGGCATAAATCTTGGCTGTGACCTCTGAGGTAAACTGGATTTACATTACTTTCTGACAAGAATTAAATGAAGGCCTTGTGGATATATGAACAGCCTTCTAGACTGCAACAGATGGGCATGAATGTGCTCCCTAGGCAAACTATCAGTGACATCTGTGTCCTCCAAATTCTGGTGGTCTCAGCCAATTAGCAGGCAAAAGGGGAAAGAAAAAAAAAAAGCCAGCCTCTGCACAGCTACCCCAGCCAGAGCTGAAGCAGAAGTGCTTCTGTTTAGAAACGGGATCAAGAACAGCCTCCAGCAGCAAAAAGGTTGTTAGGTGGCTGGGTATAACGCAGAGGTAACATTACACAAAAAGCCGGAGCAATTATGCAGAATAGGTATTAATATTAATACAGAACAAATCCCAGCCTCAGCTAAGCCTGCATAAGGCTAGTGTAATGGGCCACCACGATAGATTTACACTGCTATAGCGAAGAACAGTTTTGTCAGTCCTAAAAAGCAGGGGGTGGGGGTGTCAAAGTGAAGCTCAGTGCCTGACACAGCTAAGGCAGGCGTTCCAAAAGCCCAGCTCTCGATCCATATTCAAACCTCCACCACATCCCCGCTCTCCCTGTAGCAGCGCGAACCAAGTACCCAGAGAGAAACTTTGCCCGTGCAGACCTGCACTTAGGAACCGTAGAACATCTTGAGTTAGAAGGGACCCATAAGAACCATTAAGTCCAACTCCAAGCACGCCTCCTCGGGTGGACGGAGTCGAGTAAGGAACATACCCAACAGCTGCTGCACCTGCCGGCTCCAAAGCCGAGCTTGGTGCTCTGCGGAAGGGTATTTAAGTTGCAAACAGCCCAGCAAAAGAGCTTTTCTGGTTCTGTTTGTTAAGAGTGAGGTGTAGGATTTCTTACTGCGGCACAGACATAAAACAGCCGCACATCCCTCCCATGGCAGGAGCAGGCAGGACCTCTGGCTGAAAAACAGATCTGGGACGGAGCCGGCGCTGGGTGCTGAACAAAAGCACCTGTTGTTTTGCCCTGGTCATGACTTTTCAGAGAGGCCATTTGGGTGCTTTCCCCTCACCATTGCTATCTTATGTACTACTAGGGGATGCAAAAAAGGGAATAATTGAGGGGCAGATCAATAAATTAAACAGTTCTAAAAAAAAAGAAAAAAGACATAATGAATTTGGTACAGCACATATTTTTAGATCAAAGATGCCTTTGAAGTGACAAACCCTTAATCCATAAACTACTGAAGCACTTCCTTTCTCTCCCAAACTACTTGTTGTCAAATAAAATGGAAGTTAAGGAAATTATCTCTATCTGAAAATGGCCAAAAGAAGCCATCACCTAATGACAGCCTTGTCAAAATGACAATTGGGGAAATTGTTAGGAAGGGGAGGCCTGATGACTGGAGGAATAAGCTTGCTGTTTGCTCTAATCTGGTCAGGCAGGCCCCACACAATTCCAGTCAGCTCACTGTGTGAAACAGCTAAGTCTTTGTCAATGCGAGCAGGGGCTGGAAAGACTTCTCTTTCATGAATATGTATCACCACCCTCCACATCTACTGAAAAAAACCCCTTCCAACTGGCAAAATTTAAAAAAGAAAAAACCAAAAACTATTCACCACCATAAAAAATAAATCCCAGAGCAACAAAACCCTAAGATACGGAGCTGTGCGGAGAGAAAAAAAAAAACAAACTACTAAGTAACAAAAGCGCACGTTTTGGAAATGGAGCCAGAAGGATCTTCTTCCCAAAGGCTTTCTTCGGACTTTTACTCCCCAGCGGACTGTGAGGAGGCACTTCCAGTCATCACTTGTAAGTACACAAAAGCAAAACGGCCCATCGGGGTATATAATGTTTATCATTGTATTTTGTATCTAGCATTTGTCTGAACGTGTTGCATGGGCATCAAACCCCAGGCCTCGAACACGCACCACTGGGCTGGTAAGACAGAGCCTCACATCAATGCTTGCTTACTTGTGTAAGGAGGAAAGCACCCACAGCAGGCATGAATGCTTCCACGGGCAAAGGTTTCAAGTCCAGGCACCGAGTCATCAGGGTAACAAACTTCCCATGAAGCTTACAAACACGCGACATTAAAAATAAAGATACTAGGTTTGATAAACTACACACAGCGCATTAACGCAGTAAGGATGGGTTCCTTTATATGCAACAACACAACCGAGGCTTTCAGAACCGGCCAGTGATTTCCCACTGCTCCCACTAAAACAATTTTCTGAGAGATGTTTATCACNTTCAAATGGTTGATGTAACTGCTAGATGCTTTAAAACAAAAATGATGAGAAAAAATCTGTGCCATTTCTGGTTGGAGCCTGGATTAAAATAACTTCTTGCATCATATATAATGGAAAAAAATGCACAAGGGTCTCAGGGGATGACAGTGTGTTTCTCTGCTTGCCCTCTAATCGGAGCTAGGGTTCAGAACAGGAGGGAGGGAGGGAGGAATTGGGTGGGCTACAGTGAAATGATCTCTTTAATAAGAAATGGGCCATACTGTGACATCTCAGAGCCCTTGGGCTAGAAGACCAAAAGATCTGTCAAGAGAAAGGAATTTTAAGTTCTACTGTGGATAGAAGGAAGCCTGGGAGTCAAACTAGCTAGTTTAAGACCGCAATTAGCTTTGGAGGCTTTAAGAAAGACAAGATGTAATTGCTACATTCAAACTTCGAATACAGCAAGCATAACTAGCGTTGGTTTCTCAGACAACATCATCTGGGAAATTTTCCACAGCATTATGGTCCTGAAACGCAAACTGGAGATCGACAGACCTTTTCTCTCTGAAAATATATTATCCTAATTTTCATCTTATTCAGGCTACCCTCCAGTTCCAGGGACACTAATGAAGAGGAAGCAAAGACCTGATGAGTTCCATGTGGAGACTACATTTATGGATTAATCCCAACAGGGAGCAAATAAACCTTATTCCCAGAGCTCTCGGTTGGGACTCGACACAATCAATCGAGGAATGGATAGTTATTTATGACTGAGGCTGTTTTGACTTTCAAATAAACATTTTAATTATTTTAAGTGCTACGCTGGAACTTAGAATCTGAGCCCTGTTTTCATTTCGCTGCCTTGCTCTCCTCCCTCCTAATCCCAAACCACTCCGGTCATTATGATACCGTGCAAATGAGACTGATTTTCATGCCTACAACATTTGAAAGTATTTGCCAAGGTAAAAACCCGCCAGCCGGGCAAACTAGGGAAAAGAAAGGAGGAAAAGGGAGGAGGATAGTATAAAGCCAGTATAAATAAAAGGAGCACCCTCAAAGAACACCGGGCCTAAAGAAGCAGAGGTGCTCAACTCTGAAACCCCTTTGTAATCTTGTTGGCACACCCTGATCCATCTTTGTCTGCTACTTTTCTCTGCCAGCTCTTACAAGCAATTTTAGTAACCACGGTACTTAAGAGTGTTTCTTTTCTAACAGCTGTTTTTCAATTCAAGCTTGCGCACCGCTTACACTTGCGGCTTTTCCCTCCAGTCTAACTGAACGGGCTTTCCCATACACTTCAGCCGTGCCACGGGGCAGCATTTTTCGTTCGTGGTGAGGCAGGAATCCTTGCCTCCGACTCTGTGAAATCCAGTTTCCATGTTCTAATCAAGTAATTAACTGCCCAACACGAAGACTGCACACAGCAGCTCGTGGTGTACTGTGGCCTATCTACACATCGCTTCACTAAGGTCAATGAAGCAAGACTAATTTTTGATGGGAGCTTTTTAAACTGGTATAGTCACTTGCTAAAAAAGGAGAACAGGGTGAAATCATGACACGGAGGCAGTGCCGGACCTGTTCTGGCTGCACCCCCTCCTGCAGCTGATCAAGTTATGGTCTCACTTTCACTCCATATCACAATATTTTGTCCCTCCTTGCTTGGGAAAAATTGCAAAAGATTGTCCGTAGAAGAGCGATTAAATGGTGAGGCTGGTATTTTTTCCTTCAGTGGGTAACAAGGAGCACGCACATCATACAGCACCCTCAGCTGCTCTCCCTCCTGCCGATTTGTGCACAACCCTTCTGGAGTCCTTCCCATTACATCTGTCAAAAACAACAGGCTCAACTTTATTTTCAGATTTGGTAGCTTGAGGGGAAAAAAAAAGAAAAAGAAAACATGCTTACGATAACTTAGCAAAGGTTTCAGTGACTGAGCAATTATCACCTTCCACAGAAAGTAAATTCAGTTTCCTGACTATATCAACGCACACATGCTTGCGTTTTCGTAGAGCGTTTACCCTTCTTTTCAGTACGTGGAGGCTTCGCCACATGAAAGAGAAAAGATGGTTTAAAAAATAATCTGTTTGCTAGGGGCTTTATTTATTTATTTATTTAGTTTACTTCTCTGGCTTAAAGATGAGATGTTTTCTTTCGGTAAAGCTGGATATACCAACTGGCATTGGCTGTATTAAAATAAGGAAGAACCTCAATCAAAAAGCCTCTCCTAAGGCAAGCTTTCTTGTTAATATGCACCAACATGAAAGGCTTTCTTTTCATCCTATACAACTACAGTGTGTGTAAATTGCAGGGGGCTCATTGGCATAAATCTTGGCTGTGACCTCTGAGGTAAACTGGATTTACATTACTTTCTGACAAGAATTAAATGAAGGCCTTGTGGATATATGAACAGCCTTCTAGACTGCAACAGATGGGCATGAATGTGCTCCCTAGGCAAACTATCAGTGACATCTGTGTCCTCCAAATTCTGGTGGTCTCAGCCAATTAGCAGGCAAAAGGGGAAAGAAAAAAAAAAAGCCAGCCTCTGCACAGCTACCCCAGCCAGAGCTGAAGCAGAAGTGCTTCTGTTTAGAAACGGGATCAAGAACAGCCTCCAGCAGCAAAAAGGTTGTTAGGTGGCTGGGTATAACGCAGAGGTAACATTACACAAAAAGCCGGAGCAATTATGCAGAATAGGTATTAATATTAATACAGAACAAATCCCAGCCTCAGCTAAGCCTGCATAAGGCTAGTGTAATGGGCCACCACGATAGATTTACACTGCTATAGCGAAGAACAGTTTTGTCAGTCCTAAAAAGCAGGGGGTGGGGGTGTCAAAGTGAAGCTCAGTGCCTGACACAGCTAAGGCAGGCGTTCCAAAAGCCCAGCTCTCGATCCATATTCAAACCTCCACCACATCCCCGCTCTCCCTGTAGCAGCGCGAACCAAGTACCCAGAGAGAAACTTTGCCCGTGCAGACCTGCACTTAGGAACCGTAGAACATCTTGAGTTAGAAGGGACCCATAAGAACCATTAAGTCCAACTCCAAGCACGCCTCCTCGGGTGGACGGAGTCGAGTAAGGAACATACCCAACAGCTGCTGCACCTGCCGGCTCCAAAGCCGAGCTTGGTGCTCTGCGGAAGGGTATTTAAGTTGCAAACAGCCCAGCAAAAGAGCTTTTCTGGTTCTGTTTGTTAAGAGTGAGGTGTAGGATTTCTTACTGCGGCACAGACATAAAACAGCCGCACATCCCTCCCATGGCAGGAGCAGGCAGGACCTCTGGCTGAAAAACAGATCTGGGACGGAGCCGGCGCTGGGTGCTGAACAAAAGCACCTGTTGTTTTGCCCTGGTCATGACTTTTCAGAGAGGCCATTTGGGTGCTTTCCCCTCACCATTGCTATCTTATGTACTACTAGGGGATGCAAAAAAGGGAATAATTGAGGGGCAGATCAATAAATTAAACAGTTCTAAAAAAAAAGAAAAAAGACATAATGAATTTGGTACAGCACATATTTTTAGATCAAAGATGCCTTTGAAGTGACAAACCCTTAATCCATAAACTACTGAAGCACTTCCTTTCTCTCCCAAACTACTTGTTGTCAAATAAAATGGAAGTTAAGGAAATTATCTCTATCTGAAAATGGCCAAAAGAAGCCATCACCTAATGACAGCCTTGTCAAAATGACAATTGGGGAAATTGTTAGGAAGGGGAGGCCTGATGACTGGAGGAATAAGCTTGCTGTTTGCTCTAATCTGGTCAGGCAGGCCCCACACAATTCCAGTCAGCTCACTGTGTGAAACAGCTAAGTCTTTGTCAATGCGAGCAGGGGCTGGAAAGACTTCTCTTTCATGAATATGTATCACCACCCTCCACATCTACTGAAAAAAACCCCTTGCAACTGGCAAAATTTAAAAAAGAAAAAACCAAAAACTATTCACCACCATAAAAAATAAATCCCAGAGCAACAAAACCCTAAGATACGGAGCTGTGCGGAGAGAAAAAAAAAAACAAACTACTAAGTAACAAAAGCGCACGTTTTGGAAATGGAGCCAGAAGGATCTTCTTCCCAAAGGCTTTCTTAGGACTTTTACTCCCCAGCGGACTGTGAGGAGGCACTTCCAGTCATCACTTGTAAGTACACAAAAGCAAAACGGCCCATCGGGGTATATAATGTTTATCATTGTATTTTGTATCTAGCATTTGTCTGAACGTGTTGCATGGGCATCAAACCCCAGGCCTCGAACACGCACCACTGGGCTGGTAAGACAGAGCCTCACATCAATGCTTGCTTACTTGTGTAAGGAGGAAAGCACCCACAGCAGGCATGAATGCTTCCACGGGCAAAGGTTTCAAGTCCAGGCACCGAGTCATCAGGGTAACAAACTTCCCATGAAGCTTACAAACACGCGACATTAAAAATAAAGATACTAGGTTTGATAAACTACACACAGCGCATTAACGCAGTAAGGATGGGTTCCTTTATATGCAACAACACAACCGAGGCTTTCAGAACCGGCCAGTGATTTCCCACTGCTCCCACTAAAACAATTTTCTGAGAGATGTTTATCACCTTCTGCAAATAAAATCCCTCACAATATCTCAAGTCAGACAATTTGAATCACGAATCCCCTTGAAGTTTGGCGGCTTTTTTTTATGTATATACTATATTAGACTTCAAGCATTCAAAAGACTGGCATAAAACTGAAATACAGGAGTCCATTGGACTGCCAGTGGAGACTGACGTACAGGCAGAAAGTAGCTTAAAAAGACAAAATGGCTCAGAGCCGCATGTGAAAAATACCGTGCCTCTGCAGGACTGATGCTGAAACTGTTGCAAGCCCAAACATAGTGTTTAAAGCAAAGGCAGGCAGATGGGGAGAGAACGCAGGATTGAACTGAGCCTACGCATGGTGCAGAAAACCCAAATGAAGATATTTTAAGATGCGGTGTATTTTGTCTCTGTTGGAGAGCTATGACATCATTAAAGCATTTAACAGTGTTTGAAAAGTTACCTTCAAATGTCTGTTGTTACGTTTTTAACTTTGCTCATAGAACTGCAATCTAGATCTTCATTTACTACAGAGAGCTTGCGGTGAGATTACAAACTTTGTTTTTTTCTCCAAGTAACAAACAGAATACAAAAGTTTCACTTCCAGCAGAGATATCAAGACACAATGCTTAATTTTGAGGTTTACAATATTATGCAATGTTTGCTGTAGACATTTCCATTTCATTAGCATATTCTACTTTCCATGAAATCCAGCAATGAATGCTGTCCCTGATCTAAGGCTAATCCTCTTTAAAGAGCTACAGGCTGTATTACATGTGGCCACAGCCACCGTTATGCCGTATTGAACAGTGTTCCCTTGTGAGATGATACGCAGAGCCAGGAACCGATGTTCCCTGTGCTGTGAAACCCTCCTGTTTTCCTCACCAAGAGTTTCTGTAAGGGACAGACCCTCCCTAGTCCCAAGCAAGGGGCTGCATATGAGGGAAGACATACGGGGCTGCCTTCACCACCTCTCAACGCCAATTTCCAACCCGAGCCTATAGACCTATGGTAACACAAATGCCTTCTTTCTAAAACATCATCAGACAGAAACCTCTCCAACGGAGGGTGACCAGAACAATAAAAGGTAAAGATGAAGCAGGCACCTGCTTCTTTGGGCAAATCCTCTCTCTCACAGTCCAGCAAGGCTTCTGAAATACAGCAGGTTACAATGGCTCAATCTGAAACGGTGACGGCCAATATAACCCGGAGTGAGACAGAAGATGCCAAAGTGAGAATATTTATTGAAACGTGGCTCCCTCCTGTCTTCTCTTTCTGCCTCTATTCCACCTTAGATGCCTTTCTGTGGGAAGGCTCACATTTATTTCAGCAAAGTCCACGTTCAGATCTATTTTTTGGTCACTTAGGATGCCAGCTAGAAAGAAAGAGCGATCCCAAACTGATTCACTAGAAACTACAATTAAAGCCCACGTCCGAGGAAAATGGGTACTGCTGGATCGTCCCAGCTCCACAACATAAAGACACTGCAGGCAAAGTAGTTAAGGACACGATCGTATATATTTTTAAAGAAAAAAAAAATAGGGCGTCATGTACCTCCAAGGCAGGCTGTAGCTCTCATAGCTGGCTGCCCTTAGATGCTATAAACTGAGATAATGGAATAGTTTTTATTGCCACACAGCACACAATGTGGAATCTTTAATGCCTTAACATTTATACAAATTCAAAGGGGAAAACCCCCCAAAAACCTCGATATTCACTGCTCCTGCTGTGTATCAGCAAAAGACAGTGTATTTTAGTGCTTATCTTTAACTCTTCAAAATAACTTCCTTTGTTCAATCACTGCTCTCGAAGGGAGCTGGAAAGGTAGGGTCTGTTCAGTCTGCATCGTACACACAAAACTGTGTCCACCTGAACGGTGTGAAACCAGACAGAGAGAGCGGATTCAGTCTCTACAGTAAAATCTCAGTCCCAGTGAAGGCAACGTTTAAGCTCCTTGCTATAACAATAGTATCTCATCCAAAACATTGACAATCCAGCAGATTTGGAATTGCTACTACACACCCAGGGGACAAAACCAAATTGTCCATCATGTGACGAACGTAAAGAAGAACAGAAATGGTGTTTTGGAGGCTATTCCAAAGTGCCCTGAAGTCGTTAAGCCCCTGCTCTCAGCCAAACCAGCTCACTGCAGCCTGTATCAATCGTCACCGTTTTTACACTCCGATGGATTTGCCTCAGAGCAACAGGAAACAGATTTTTTTAATGCAGCAAATAGATTTTATCATTGTTAGAACCCTCTCAGTTCCACACGCAGCATTTAAAATACTTGCCACTAGCTGAACTATGTGCTGTGATGCCTTTGATTGCTGTTGGTATACGACCACCTTCAGAAAAAGGGAAGCTTCTTCAGTTTACTTCTCTAGGAGAGGAAACAGCAAAGAGCAGAGAACATCGAAGTGAAATGCAGGGTTATGACCTAGGGAGAACATACTTTACTGAAATCTTCATAGGAAACTTGGGCTGATGTTCCAGCTCTTGCAAAGAACACTGTTGGTCTCCTAATGGTCGCAGCTGATCAGTGAGATTGTGAAAGCTGATAAACCCTCGCTCGATGGTCGTAACACAACAGTTCAAGCCTTCTCTCATTCAGATCTTCAGATGAGAGTTAATGTGAAAGACGGAGCTTCCGCTTCCCAGCATGCCCTCTACCGCACAGAACTCAAGTCAAGGTGTCACGCTGCGTGCTGGGCTGTGACAGCAACACCGACTTCTCTTAAGCAAGTCTTGATAAGGTCCGGTCTCAAAGAGCTTGTCAATCTGACAAGGTCAAAAACTGAGATATCATGAAGGTATCATAGGTCCTAGGTAGGAAATTCACAGGGTGTCTCTAGGTGGGGAAAAAAAAAAAAAAATCACACAGGAAATGCATACTTGGAACCAATTACAGAAGGAAAAGCCTTATCTGTATGCCAAGTGTTTTCTCTTTCTAGTTTGAGAGAAGTTCCACAAAATAACAGATGTAGGGAGACATGTACACCAGCTAGAGCTGTGGTGACGTACAACTAGCGGAGCTAAACTTCAACTGGTAAATCACCTCCACGTACAAAGATGGGTCATGACCACCAAATAACTGAATGCTGGACTCGCGGTTATCGGTCAACAAAGAAGAGAACTCCAGCAGGGCTCACCAAGAAAACCCCACAGCTTTCTGGCTATTATTAGAAGACACAGAGGAACCCTGCAAGCCCAGTTACGATCAGCAGCTGCACACAGACTACTCACCCCCAACATTTTTCCAAGTTGCACAAATCATTTTTTCATTTTCAGCTCTACTGAATGCATTACATGTCTTCTCTGAGAAATGTGATGATCCAACACGCCTAAGACTCCAGGCTTTGTGCCAACCTCAAAAAAAAAAAAGACAACAGGGAAGAGCTGGCAATTTCTCTTCTGTATCAAAGCTTAAAGATGATTTACTTTCAATTTTGAGCAAGAAGCAAGCACTCGCTCCACAGAACTGAACTTCCCTTACTATTTTTTTTCCTCTTCTGGTCCCATGAAAGCTGGAATTACAGGAGCTTCTCTACGACCACGCTGCATAAACCTTCCTCCAAAGACACAGGTGTCAATAAGAAGGAGCTCCAAGTCACAAGGAACACCCCCACTTCTTCCCACAGTGTCCCTACTGTGTTTTCTTTTTCTAGCCCTGGATCTCTACCAGTTATTTATAGAGAGGGCAGCCATCCTTTCGACAGAGTAAGGAGGGAAACGCTGAACACCCACTACTGGGTCTTGCTCTGTGATGCTGACAGACAGGTCAGTCTGTTCTACCTCCCAGCCTCTTCCCAGCCTTGAATTCCTTGCTGCTCCATGAGCGTGTGGTTGCACTTGTCCTCTAAGTCACTCCATGGTCCTGAGCAGCAAAAGCAGACTGGGGAGAAAGCTGAAATAAGGCCAGTGGGATGGGTGAAAGGGAGAGAATCCCAACAGAGGAAGAAAGGCCCCAGAGAAAAAACAAACAAAGGCTGGAGAGAGCCACAGACGGGGTAGGAAAAACAATCAGGAGGATGGCGAGAGGGAAGAACAACAGACAGCAAGAGGGGCAGGAAGATGGAAGAGAAAGTGTGATAGCACGCAAGCAAGAAGCGAAGGGCAGAGGCCAGAGGGGTTCAGAAGGAGGACCAAGGGCAGACCATGATGTAGAAAAAGAAGTAGAACTTGGAGAGTGGCATAAACAAAGTCTGTCTTGTAAGAAACAGTTCTCTTCAGTAGTCAAGGTGAGCTTCCTCATCAGGTTATTCAGGTCAGACAGAATGGGAAATGGAAGAGTACTTTTTCCTGAATAAACAAGGAGCAAAGAAGTAAATAAATATAGAGGGAATTGCATGCTCTCTTCTTCCTTTGGAAGACCTCTCTGCTTCATGAAGAGGAGCTGATCTTGGCACCAGGGTCTAAAAGTTCAGTGAACGCACCTCCTTCCCATGCATCTCCTCTCCCTCTCACACTGAGATCCAGCTGAATATCTTGCTTTATCTTTGGAATACGTGTGTCTTTGAGAAGGGCCTATTTCTTTCCTGTTTGAACATGAGGTACTTGGTTGCTATATGGTAATAACTCACTGCAGAACTTACCTATAGGTCATTGCATACTCTGTTATGCCATTCCCAAACAACTCTTGGAACTTACCACTGCCGTCATTACCATTAATTTACAAGTACCACAACAGCTCTTGCAATACCAAAATGAAGTTTCTGACTTAAAAAAAAAAAATCAAAACAAAAAAACCCCACAAAACACAAAAAACCCCTAAACCAAATGGTGGCTCCCGATGTCTGGTCACACATTGCCACCTACTGGCTCCCAGCTCTGTGCCCTTAACAGCCTAAGGCGGTTTGCATCAAAAAAACCGGCTGTAAAGCAGGAAGAGCAGCAGGAGGGCACAGGTTGGTATCTGAACCCAACATGCATGTTACAGGTGTAGGCAGTGAATATTATTATGGCCTAGCATCGCCTACGCACAAGCAAACACGTCCACCAGCCTGGATTTTATGGCTCTAGAGCAGCAATCAGCTCGCACCAACCTCCTCCTCTGCGTCTCTGTCCGTCTCCGAACGAGCAAAGGACGATTTCAGGTCACCCCTGAGCCACGACAGGAGAGCAAGCCCTAGAACAGGGGAGGTACAACGGCAGCATGCCCCCTGCCACCTAGCGCCCCCAAGCCCACGAGCCAGGTGTTCACCGCAGCAAGACAAGACAGGCATTTAATGGCGGGGACAGTCGGGGCTGCACAACCCAGGGGAGTTCTGCAAACCTCACTGCAGAGGCTGCACTTCACAGCCTTCACACGCATGACACCGAAACACCAGCGCATTGCTTATGTCCTCTTGTGGCGAGAGGCAAATCCTGCAGAAAAACGGCATGTCTATGTATTTGCCTAGAAACCAAGTACTGATGCATTCAAATCCACTGCAAGTATTTCTAACGCAAAATTGGACTAAGAGGTCTCACTGGGTCACAGCATCCGCTTCAGTATTCGCATGATGCCACCGCTGACAAGCTGTACCGCTGAGTGGCAAAGTCGGTAACCAAATAAAGGGCCATGAGAAAAGCACGGAAATCTTACTTACAGAACATTTACAAGCGCAGCCACCCTGTACACCCGCATCCGTGCTGTCGCACGGCTGGAAAACCTGACCACGACACTGATGGTTTTGAGAACCGCATGTAAAATCTGGCCTTAGGAGGGAAGGACAGAACTGTGGTGAAAGCTCAGCACCACTGAAATCAGGGCAGGCTTGCCGTTGATCCAAGAGGATAAGCATACTTTCGTCACGTTAATTTAAACAGCAGAGGGAAAGAGAAAGTTTCAGCCTGGTCCAGACTACTGCTGATCTCATGCCTTGCCTCAAATGCACACAGAAGAGCTTTTATGCAGTGAGAGGCAGAACTATAGAGGACATGATTCCCGAGCATCCGAGAAACGTTATCACAGTGTTCCCGAGTCGTGACCAGCCAGGCAGACGGCTAACAGCCATGCCAACTGCTCCATGTGCCAGAGCCCTTGAAAAAAATCTCAGGGGTGTTCTGGTAAGGTTTCTTACGGTGTGTTAAAGCACAGGGAGGGAAGCTCGGGGAGGAAGGTTTCACGCCGAGTCATTCAGAAAGAATTAGCTGAAACACAGATATCCAAAAACTGTCCTTCCACTCGCTAACGCAGAATACACTGTCTATAACTCTTCTGAGCTACCCTGAACTTCCCAGAAAGAGAAACAAGCGTATTTGCCCTCAGTGACTCTCAGATTTTCAAAGCTGATCGTAACTGAAAGCAATGTAAGAGAGTTGCTAGTATTTTTCCTTTTCCCAGATTTGCCTACTTCAGCTCTGGAGTTATCCGAAGCCTTACAAATCAGTTGTTAGAAAAACAATACCCCACCATAGCCAAGCCAAAACCACCCCAGTCTTTCAGCCTATGCATTACAAACAATTAGCTCAAATGGCTAGTACCGATAATGTGTCACCAATAATCACAGAGAAGCCACACTGGGCATACGTAAGCAGCAAACACTCATTTAAAGTCACGAGCGTTGCTTTTCCGAGGCTTTCCTCCTCTCTAGGGATTGGCAAGGCAACAAATACAGGTGCCTGAAAAGCAGTCAGCTGGAAGACAACTTTAAAGGAGAGCGTGGTTCTGCTCCACCTTTATTTTCATATCCTACGCTGTCCTCATAATCCACGGGAACGCTGCGTGCCACCTGCTTGGCAGTCCGGCATGGGAAGGCTCGAATTTCCATCACCTGATTATCCATTCGTTGGATAAATCTAGGGACACCAGAGTAGATTCACGCTCCAGAAAGGAAAGCACGTCTCGGGAAAACGGCAACCCCAGGGGAGGAAGGGGTTGTGCAAACAACACAAAACAGGACAGCAGCACCACATACTAGGTTAACATTGACATCGGCTCCCCTGACCTGCGTCCCAGTGGCTTGCTCACCACACAGAGCAGCTCAGCCCTACAAAGCCTTAAACGTTTATTCGCACTTTCGCTTCTGACCAAAGAAATTTCAATAAACAAGAAGTTGTTACTGTAATACAGGAATGAACTCCAGTAAACCAAGTAACCATTTTTGCAGGAAGATCACCCAAAAAAACCCCACAAGCACACCGTGACTGATCTTTTTTTCGACTATGGGGCAAACCTGGAGTTGTTTCCCTGAAGCTGGCAGCATTTCAACCAGTTCGAAACTTATGGAACAGAGGAGCAGTAAATGCACTTCCTCTCCTTGCAAAGCTATATTTAAGTCATAAAATAAGATGGTATATGCAGCTAGTATGCGGTTACACAATCCTAGGGGGACAAAAAAAAAAGGAAAGGTACTTACATACCTCAATAGGTACAAGTATCGAAATAATCCTATCAAAAATGCTCTCTCTCGCGGTCTGGGAAGCAGGCTGTTTCCGGAACCAAATGGCTGACAGGAATTACAGCTAGCAACAGATGCAATATATGGCAGGGTTGCACAACTCTGGCTTTTCCAGAAGGCAGCAAAGTGCTTCTGCTTGAGCGCACACGCCCAGCCCTGCCTGCTGCAGTAAAGGCGTTCTGCTAAGGGAGAAACTTTCAAGACGACTTCTTGCAAAACACAACGTAACCCCTTTTTTCCTCCAGGAAGGGGTGAAGGGCACACGCAGCAGCCGTGTTAGCCTGTGTACAGGTAAAAGCTGTTCTACAAGAACTACAAAGGAACTTATCAACCCACGAGTAATTTACCTGCTTGTTGAATAAATAAAAGGAACCCGCAAATGAAAAATAGTTTATACGAATCAACAGAGGATTTCACCGCCTCTGCCAAAGCAATCAGAGCAACAGCACTTATCAAGGAGCAACACCTTGCTAGTCACAACAGCGTAGGCACGCAGGTAAGGGAGGATACCGCGTATCTCTTTAGGATTCAGACCGAGACAAAACAGGTTTTTTTTGCTGTGCTCTGCCTCTCGTTCTCTGCTTGGGAATAATCTTGCTGAATGAGAAAAATGAAGCTGCTGGATGAGAGAGAATTGCTCGTTTTTTTCCTACAAGCTGGCAGGACCGCTTCAGGATTTCTAGCAAAATGGAAATTTTTCAGCTCAGCTTAGATCAGCAGCCAAGGGTTTTTCCCCGAAGGCAGTGCGACGAAATTAAACCAGAGCTGCTTAAAAAAAAAGACAGTAACGCAACATTTTAAAAGACTCGATTTTAAAACATCGTGACACAATTGTTCTGAAACGGGAATTATTTCGTCTGAAACCTGAGCCTGCAAACGCCGGATCATACCCTTGGCATGGCTGTGACTGCTGAAGGAGTTACCTCGCAAGAGTTTTATGCGACCACGTGAAACCCCAGCCAGAGCGGAGGTGAGTTTGGTTTTTTTTTCTCCCCCGTTTCTTCCACCACAACACAAGGCGAGCTCGGTATACTTTCTCGGAAAGCAAGTATCAGCTCACCCTCCGCCACCGGGGCAGCCGCAGCCCCTTCCACCCCTGAGGCAGCCCGCTGCGCGCGCCTCCCCTCACAGCCAGTTCCCGCCCCGCTAGCGGGAGGGCCCCGTCGCCCCGCAGCGCCGCGACCGTTGGCCGCTCCGCGCCCGGCCATACGCGGAGGTACCGGGCGGTGAGGAGCCGTTGGGAGACCGGAGGGACGCCGAGGCCCCCTCCGCCCTGGAAGGCAGCCGGCTGCAGCCGCTCCCGCCCGCCGACAGGTGAGGAGGAGGCCGGGCGGAGGCGCGGAGAAGGGAGCGCTGAGGGGCGAGCGGGTCCTCCCGTCGGGGCACGGGGGACAGCGGGATTTCTTCACGGCGTTCCGACGGAGGCGGCGGCGGCAGCTCCCGCCCTCGCAGTGCTGCCGTCCCCGGGACGAGCAGCCGGCTGGGGGGACAGGCACAGAGCCCCTCTGCTCGGGGACCCTGGTCCACCGACGCACGGCCAAGAGCCTGCGCCTGTTCTCATACACGATAATATTTTTTAGCAAAACTGAGGTTGCGCTCCCGTGTGGGGAGCTGTCAGAAGCACATTTGGCCGGGAGCTGTCACCTTGCTGCGTGCAACGCACATGCAGCGGGGCAAGGGACAACCCAGGGATGAGCAGAGGTCGAAACCGGCGACCCGAGCTGTTGGAAAGGGAGAAAGACACGCTCGTGACCACCCTTTTGGGGGGACAACACGGATAGCTCTCCCTGGGCAGCGCCCCTGCCTCCAAGCTCCTGGTCATTTAAAATGAAAGTTAAATAACAAAATGGATGCTGTTCTTTGTCTACATACACAGGTTGAATGCTTATGCTTTGATTTGCAAAAGGAAACTGGCAGAGCGGCCCGAGCAATAAGTTGTAGGTAGAGTTCTAGCTCTTGGACGCATTGTTAAACACTGAAGTAGGAGCCCTGTGGTTCTTAAGTCAGGCATCCTTCTTCTCCATGCTCTGTGTCCTTCTCCTGTCTCTAAAAACAGGGATAATGGTGCACACTGAAGGAGACAATGTTGGGAGAAGCATAAGAGCGAATGCAGTTTGTTTGACTCAAATTAAGGTACAGAGAACAGCAGCGCAATGGGCTACCGTACAGTTGCAGATGTCTGGACTTAACTATAGAAAGTTTCCTTCTCCAGTTGGGAGTTCTCTGGAATCTTTCTCCTGTCCAGTACAATATAGTAAATAGAAATTCCTTCAGTATTTATGTGAAAGTATGTTCAAGCCAGCCTCTGTAAACCTTTAAGCAGGACTCAGCAGCTGAGCTGGGGATGCCTGAGGTGGCACACAAGCAGATCATGAACAGATAGCGGGTTCAATGGCTGCGGCTGCTGCAGCAATCAGCGGCCCTTCTTCCCCTTCCGTAAGTAATGAACGTAGCCATTTGTAGAATTCGTCAACATGAATAAAGCCAACATTGTGCACTGATCTGATACAGTTGCATACACTGCAGATTTCTCAAAACGTATATCTCTGTATTCCTGCATTTCACCCAGCCCTGACACGTTTCAAAAACCAAGTAAGGGAGATTCTGACGGAAGCAGAACATGCTTTTAAGCTGGGATCGAACTCAGCCCAAGGCTCGAGACAAAAAACAGTCTCTGTCAGGACGATGTGCAAACTAAGTGAAATGACTTGGTTTTCCCCTTTAACCAAAGCTGACCTCATACAACAACTCGTATAACAACATCCTCTCAGTGGTGTAAAACAGCCAAGAGCAGAACTAAGCACGGGAAGAGACAGTCCATCTGCCTGCTCACAGAGCCGGTTCCAGCTCCCCACACTCATATACTGGGAGGAGGAGAGATGGATACAGATGCCACCACAGTTTGTCTTACAGGCAGCAAATGAATAACCTGCTGTCAGAGCATCTCTCTACTTCTGTCAAAAGCACAGATGATATTTCCCAGTTTGTTTTAAAGCAAGCTCTGAGAGCCACTTGACATTTTCTATGTCTTTAATCATCTAAGCTTGATAGAAGCACCCTACTTCGGTAAGCAAGCTGACATCACCAAACTACTGTGTCAGAACTCTTGCTGATTTTGCATTGAAGGTGCAAGAAGGAAGCGATTTTGAGGTTTGCGAAAGCAACACACTGACACACCACCATTCACAGTGCTTGGAGATAATGTACAGTGGTGTAATTCAGGCTTCAAAAAAATACAGGTCAGAACACTTAACTGCAGTGATGATTCACCTACCCATAAAAACACAGATTAAATTATAAGCTGTTTTTTAGCGTCATTCACTGAGTAGAGCTGGTGAGAATGCCAAGAATCCGTGTGTGACCTGTCAGGAACTTACTCCCATCTAGGAGGAGAAACACAACAAACATCTGCACTATATGATTCCAGTTAAATGGCTACTCACATATTTCTCCATTGAGTTAACTGAGAACTCATTCTCCAGTTCCTATTGTAAGTACCTATCCTTTTTAGACCAAGTTTCAGTGCAGGAAAATACTGGCCTTGCATGTGCAGAGGACCAGATCACAGTGCTTCTAAGGTGTCTTAAGAGATTTTACTTGGACGCACTGCAATCATTCAGACTGTGGAACAGAACTTGGTTCATACGCATGCGTCTGTACTGCACATGAGAAGCTTGGGAAAAAAAACTCAGAACAACCAAAACCAAAAAACAAAACCCAACTTAAGTTATTTGTTATTTTTAGTGTCTAGTTAAGTGCTTCGGCAGCACATAGCTGGGATTTTCCAACAGACAATGGGGAAGTGCCTAAAGTTCATAACAATTCCTCCTCTAGGTCCTGCTCAGTCACTTCAATCACTTCTAAAACCTGTAGTTTGTTTTATACAAGAGGTAAATTCTGATTCAAGAGCCAGGAGTGCTTTATACATATTTGAAATGTTACTGCCTACAGTCAGGCTGCATTTGCAAGAGTCGTTTCTGATACTTACCAGTCAAAGGACTCCACTGTAAAGCAGAGCATGCAGGCCCAGACAGTACTACTTACTGCTCCATTTTAAGTCCATAAAGTAAACCTTACTGTCACTGCTACGTGGCAAATTTCTTCCAAAGATAAATCTACCTGCGAGATCCTCGTGCAGAACTATTTGGCAGCGACTTAGTGTCGTGGGTGTTTTTCAGAGCTCTGAAGCAGCCACTGCAGCAGCTGTGAGGCAGACCGCTGGGAAGAGTTCAGCACAGCGCAGTTTGTCACTTAGCTATGGCCACTGAACAAGCAGTGGCTTATGATGGTTGTCGTGGACTGTGTAGGCTCAACTCCCAGTTCTTCCTTCCAGTAGTTTCGTTACACTTATTGTCGGCCAATTTGCTATAAATTCTACACAGGCACTATACAGAAGTATATGAACTATTTTAATGCCACACTGAAACACATTTTTTTGGTACCACAGTCATTTCATGCTGTGATTTTACTTCTTCCTTCTAGTTCTGAGGACTTGTTTCATCATGAGCTCTTTTGAAGAAGCTGAAACCGAAGAAACAGTAACGTGTCTCCACTTGACCTTTTACCATCCTCGCCAGGAAGACAAGATGATGTTTCGTTGCCTGAATTTCTGTAAGCGAGAACAGGTCAGGGCAGATGAAATGGCGAAGTTTGGCCGCGATTCTAATGTCTGCCGTTATAACTTACTGGATACTCGTGTTTCTCGGATTCAGTTTTCATTGCAGTTTTACAGAAAACTGAACAGCTCAGAATTTTGTTTCGAGATAAAGAACATGAGCAAGAAAACAAAACTGATTGTGGACCAAACAGAACTGGGTTACTTAAACAAAATCGACCTGCCACAGAAGTGCATCATATGTTTTGGGGACTACCAGATCCTGGCAGAGATTCAAGAAGGGGAGGCCATGGATTATTTTGAGACTCACTTACACTTGGCTGAAGTGCCAATCTTACAAGAACGATGCCTGCCATCACTGCAACCTATACCGGAGAACAGCATTTCTTCTTCCTTGTCTCCTTCCCAAAGCAAAAGCCCCACAGAGACCGATGAAAATGAGTCGTGCTAGCAGGGAGAGAAGGAGGCCCAGTCAGATTTTCGTAATTTGAAACCTGCGCAACTTCCGAAGTGGAAGGCCATCATCTCAGTCGACTCTTCTTGATGCTTCTCACTGCTGCGCATCAGTCTTCTTGTTGTTTTCAGCACAGCCATACCAGAACGTATGTGGTTCAACAGAAACGGATTCCAGCCACTGTGTTCACCATGGCATACGTCCTCGCTGATCACCGCGGTTTGCCGCATAAACGTGTGCGAGATGCAGAGGGCTGCTCAAATCCATTGCAGCGGATTCAAGAATTGTAAGTTCTTGAACTGAAGGTGTATTTAACAGGCATTGATATAGAGCATGCAGAACAGTGGTTCGGCCCCAGCACTGGTTAGTTAAGCAGGGATGTAATACCTCGCTGCATACATTATACTTTGTGCTTTGCTTTTGACGTGAAATTCCAAACACTATTTTCAAGCCTAGGTTGGAACTTCCCAGATTTTGCAGCTTAGTAACACTTTGTCAGCACAGTCCTTTAAAATCAGTGTTTTTATTAGTTTTGCAGCGAGATTTTTCTTGCATTTTTAAACTGAATTAAAACATATTTTTTGCAAGTTAACTACTTTTGCTTATGAACCAAAATAAACGTGCAGCATCAGTGATCATGACATCTAAAACGCCAGATAAATTTTGTAGTAAAAGCATTTGGTTGCCTAGTAAGGATTTGCTGTAATCTACAACTACAATCCAAAAGCAGTTATGGTGAATAAAATTATTTCCAGGACAATCCAGGTAAGAAATTTTCACTGGTGCTACTCTGGGCTCTCTCAAAGCAGCACTGCTTCAATATAAGACTAAATTGCTTTAAGCAAGTTTTCTACCTCTACCGCCCACCCCAAAGCTCTCCTACAAATTTGTTTTCATTTAAGTATTTCTCAGGATGTTTCGTTTGCTAGGGGCTCAGCTTTTCATTGGCACTTGGGGCTTTTTTGTCACTTACTTTAGTTTGCTTGAGATGCACACTGGAAACAATCACAACAGAGCACGCGTGAGTTATCATCCCTAAACATTAGGATGCGTTTCAGCATTAATCGTTACAAGAAAACCAGAATTTTAACTGAGAGGAGGACAGCTGGACTACACAACGTAACCTGAGAGTAAGGCAAACAACTCCAAGTGGGAGGAAGTCACAGGAAGGGCAGTGAAACTCAAACAGAGGCTTATGTACGATTTCATGTGTCTATTCATCTCACCCTTGCCAAAAACGCCTCGTTCTCATCTTTTCTACTCTTTGAACTCGGCTCTGGTATTTACTTAACTTTCAGAGTCTTCACCCTCGATGTGCAATTCAGCTGCCACCTTGGCACAAATGCCTCTGTCACACCGCCAGCCCCTCAGCTTCACAAAACCAACCTCAGCAGGAATCACCACATCACCAAACATGGTGCTACTGGTTGCAGATTCCCAGTAACTGTTCGCCGCTCGGCCTTTACACGCTTTTGACCCGAGTATTCCTGCTCTTCCANCAGTCTTCACCCTAGATGTGCAATTCAGCCGCCACCTTGGCACAAATGCCTCTGTCACACCTCCAGCCCCTCAGCTTCACAAAACCAACCTCAGCAGGAATCACCACGTCACCAAACATGGTGCTACTGGTTGCAGATTCCCAGTAACTGTTCGCCGCTCGGCCTTTACACGCTTTTGACCCGAGTATTCCTGCTCTTCCATTAGACAGAGTGGGCAATACCGCCAATGCANGAATCACCACATCACCAAACATGGTGCTACTGGTTGCAGATTCCCAGTAACTGTTCGCCGCTCGGCCTTTACACGCTTTTGACCCGAGTATTCCTGCTCTTCCATTAGACAGAGTGGGCAATACCGCCAATGCAAACTGTCTAGAAAGAGACAGCAAGATGCACATATAATCAGAAACAAGCTCTTACGTGTAAAAGCTTTTACGTGAGATCAGCCTCGCATATAAAATGCATGGGATTTCTTACGTTAACCAATTTGGCTCGTGCGGGAGGGAGGAGGGAGCATTAGTTTTGCATTCCCAGTAAACAGCTCTCTTACTATTATTACTCTTACATTACTACAGACAACATGCAAGTTCTTGTTTTGTACTACTTCATGCTTAAAAAACAGGTTGCTAATACTACCACTACGCAGTGACATTACCCGATTTCTATTCGCTGTCCCGTAGGACATTAACCTATTGCCCTGATCATATTAATTGCTTACATTTTCTGGGCTATTATCTAAAGAAAAAGCGACAACTCCAATCTCAAATTTTCAAGTGCAATATGTAAGCAGAAATGTCTACAAACGGTACTTACCTGAGAAGTGTCTTCCATCTGGCATGCAGAGTTCAGAGCACTGCGTCTCAGTAGATTTTATATCCACTGTGTACAGCCGGATGTCCACAGAACTCGAGCGGAGCGTTCCTTAGGCACATCTCCAGGAACCAGAGAAAGCCTTAGGAATGGAAAATCAAAAAACAAAAGCAGTTTCATGATTTCAAGCATTTCTACAACTACATTTACCTGGGGTAAGAATCAACACCAAAGTACACATTAAAATAAATGAACCGTCTCCTCGGAGGGTCCTATCGCTGTGTTGATTTGACCAGCAGAAGTTAGTTTGACTGAAGAAGAAGAGTTGTTTCAAGTACAGGCATACCAGAAAATACTTTGTTCACCAGAAACAGATTCCGCTTTCACCTCCCCACCCCAAGGCTGCCATTAGTCATATACTGCTAACTTAATTGTGAGAAATACTACATGCACAAAGGCAGCTGACACTTATAGTAAGTTTTTGCTTGGTTCAGCTGTCTTAGTATATTCACGATCGCGGAATATTAAGACAACGCTGAAAGACCAATTTTATGCTTAACCAAGTAACTCTGAACAGGCTGCCCAGTCACGTCAAGTGATTTTATATTTGACAATGGCTCGGCTTTAGCACGGAAACATACGTGTAACTAGTAGATGAACAACTTAACGAAACACTTTGCTGGAAATAAACGGAGTAGTTTCCTATTAAACACTGTATTTCCTATACACAGGCACAACCGGCTAAGTCAGCTCAGACTAGCACTAGCTCAGACGGACACGGAGACAGCGAAGCTGCTTACATTACCGAAGGAAGGTCAACTTACCTTTGAAGTGCGCGGGTACAGCTGCTCGTTTCCGAGAGAAGACGGGCTCCACGCTCCAAGTTCCTCTAGTCCTTCAGCTTGTCAGAGCTTCCCTTCCAAAAAAGCGGATCTCAAGAAGGGATGCTGTGGAACTCAGTAGTTAAAGACACAGCTAATTATTTATTACAAGCTTCCTTAGTTAGCTCACACATAGGTAATTTTGGGTAGCGTTTTAACAATTCGCCTTCACACACTGCCTTTCATTGCGTGTGACACTGCAGCCACAAAACCAGCAACAGATTAAACGCTGCCAAACAGAAGACTGACTGAAGATTTTAATGACTTCTCAATCTGTACAGATACGCATTTTACAGTACCGTTGTTTCGCGTGAGCCGCTTATATAACCTTCCCATTCCTTACATTTCCACAAATACTGGCCATCATTTCTTAAGTCACTCCAAGTGGTGCACTGAACTTGGAAAAGCGGAATGCTATTAACCACAGCTACAGAACACAGCCATCACAGTAAATGCCTTCAGCTGGAGTCAGCTCCCTTTTCCCGAAATGCTTGTTCATTCTACAAGCCGGACTATCAGCTAGTTTACTTCCTCAAAGCACAGTCAGGACAAGTTAACCTTATGTTCACTGGTCAGGAAAAGTAGTGACCACTGCAGGGTAAGTTAGTTTCAGCAGGTAAAAAACTGTGTTATTTACATGTGAGAAAGTCGCCTTTGTTTCCATAGGAATATATTATACAAATAGATGTTCAGGACAAGTTACACAGTAGTAGCTTATGCCAAACCAAAAATATACATTTGATGTGTACAAATTTTTAAAGCTTATTACTACAGGCATTGCAAATGTAGGTAATTACAGTAAAATAGTCTCAATGACATAGCTACAATTTAAATTAAGAAATGGAATGTTATCAAGATTTGTCCGTTCATTACTGTTGATATTTGTACATATTTAATCCAAGTGTGCAGTACTTCTTTTTAAAGCTATCATCAAGAGGCCTACGCTGTAGTGACCCTATTACTCTATATAAGCTCAGATGCTCTAAAACAGTGACACAACTTTCACCGACAAGTTCAGCTCTTCCGATGATGCAGATTTACTACTTAATACAGCGTGTTGCTTTTACTCCACGAAGGTGACATTACACCCCATCCCCCTTTCTTCAGGGAAAAACAAGGCAGCTACACAAAATGACAGTAGAGTAGAACGGCTTTACTGAAATTTTGGGGAAAGGTGGAGATCTACAAGTAGTTTGCACGTTCTCTTCAGAGAGCCTTTTCTCTACTCCAAAAGTGTAACTTAACATTAAATTATCAGGAGAGACCACACAACACATTACACCAGATCTGCACCAACTGAACACCTTGAATTTCAGTCCTTACTAGGTGTATTAACCATCCAGTTTAGAGGCACAGGAGAGCTAGAGCACTTAAACACACTTATTTGTAACTTCAACTTTTTTTTTTCTTTTAAAAATGCAGCTATAGGCATTCAGTCTTTAGGTTCTTGTTCTTCCCCACCTCAGAGGCAGAGCAATCATCCCTCCCCTAGTTTGCTCAGAGAATGTTGCTTTTCTGTAATTGTTCCAGTCGAGCTGAATTTTAAGTTTGCTACGACTGAAGAATTTCAAGGCCGTTAGTAACGATGTCGGTCTGTTTGGGGCGGGGGGGTGGGGCGGGGGAAAAAAGACTTT
>VZSC01015635.1:454376-472990 GCA_013398225.1 Steatornis caripensis
GGGGCGGGGAAATCAAGACTTTGGTCCTCCCAGTTCTCCACTAGATACTGGTTATAATATCCAGTATGATGCATAAAGACTTTTTATAGTTGTTTCTCTATCTAGCACACACTTACTAAGTCTGGCATATTATACAAGGCAGTATCTTATCTAACCTGATGATTTATACTATGTTTATTGAGGTTAACTGTGCTTCGCATAAAGTAATTTAAAAAAATAAATTAAAGAGGACAACACAAGGCTAGGAAGACTGTAAGCTAGACAAGGAAAAACTGCAGTTTACCATGTGTGAAATATGTTTTGCAGGTGGCTACACACACCCTCTAAATAGCTAAAGAACAAGGCCAAAAGCGCATATTGGAAATAAATTGTTTTAAAATTATTTTTCTATATTCAAGTATTAGATAAATTATATAAGACTGTTTTCTGAGATAAATGTTAGGCCAATGATGAATTTTAAAAGCAAAATCAGTAGAAACTTTATCCAGAAAAAAAGGCTAGTTAAAATATAGACACATCAAGCTATGAAGCTTAAATTAGTGCAGATCATTTTATATTAAATCCAGATATCCAGAAATATACACAACAGAATCATCCCAGTTTTCATAAAAGTTTAGAAGGTAGATGATAAAATTGCACTTAATTCTGAATTAATTCAGATAGCAAGTCATTCCCACTCCTTGCCAATCAATGTATAAGAAAAAGGGAACCATGTTATAAAAGAGCAAATTGGGTTTGTACATTCTATTTCACTTCTCAACATTTGGTCGGTCATAAACAAGGGCCATGCAGTTGCACTACCTGTCTTGATGCTCAGAATCAGACATCCTTACATCTGATGCAGACAAATCTAAGACGGGATTTACAAATCCGGCATATTCTGAATTGCCATTATCATCCATTTCAGCACTAACAAAGTCATTCTCCCATTCCAATCCATTAGAATCGTCAGAGGCTGAAGCTGGATTACTTCCTGCCTTCTTGCTATTGAATTTCAGTGCTGCCCGGAGAATATCTTCCTCTGTTTTGGAGCGTTCTCTCATTGGAATCATTCTGTTCATGCCTGCGATTTAAGACACATTTATGAGAAAGATGTAATTTTGAGGGAAGTACCTTTATGTTTGTGTCAGAACATCAGGCAAAACAAAAAGAATCTTTTTAGACATCCAGACTCTGGTAATTTCACTCCTGAGCATCACCGTAATTTTTTCTGGTGGTGGCGTTCACGTTAAATCCATAGTTGACAGTCAGTTTTGGCACAGGTGAACACCACAGCCAGTAACACTGTTTTGCAGAGTTCTAAGGAAGATAGACCACACACAGTGAAACAACTCCCTAGCAGAGTTTCTTTCTCCTATATATGCAGCCCACTGCCCTACATTACGGGCATGTAAATATTAGAAGATTTTTGGTACCATTTGGTGCCATTTCCAGAAAAGCTAAAAGTCTGGCGAATCCTGTAATATTCCTGTAACTTACTGACAAATAGACAAAACACCATCACGTGAAACATCTTAAACAGCAGCTAAAATTCAGATAGATATTCCGTGCATTTGTCTAGGAACAGGTCTTCAGTTTGTCTGAAAGGGCATATGTAATTTCACGCAAAGTAAGGCAAAGCATTGTTCAGAAAACTGCGCAAGGACATCCGAGACGCTATTTATTTTGTCAGTTATTACAGATTTTCTCATGGTGTATCAAAACCCTCCCTCCCACACCACTGGAAAGGAAAAAGAGGAGGATTTACTAAGCTGCTGTTATTCACAGGACTCCTCACACATTCCTAAATAAACTCCCCTTTTACATTTGGAACAACTAGCTAACTAATGAATTGTAATCAAAGTTACATATTGCAAATGAAACACACCACTCCTACAGGGTGGGAAGGAGCCACGGGAGGTAAATTTTTCCCTTCATCAGACTCAAATGATAGATTTTATGTTCATGTGTCATGGGTCTTTCAAAACATAGCTATGCTCAACTTGATTATTCCTTTGGTACCAATGGCCCCCTGAAGCCGTCGCCCATCTTGAGATACACTGGCCGAAAATACCAGTACGACGTTAGTACTGCTAGGACCTTATCTGTTAACCATACGTGACACCAAAGAATGAAAACAGAATCGCTGTATCAAAAAAAATGTGTATTTAAATCGAGGAGAGTTACCATTTTTTCTCCTCACACCCTTTGTCTTTCTGTATAATACTCTTTACCGTAACATTGCAGGGCACAAACCGTGCATCCACTGTGCTCAGCCAGCTCCAACCCACCATCCCATTTCAGTACTACCATTACAAGAACAACTATATCCTACCATTAGTAGTACATAATCACGCCTGGTTCAGGAGCTAGGTATCTCCTGTTCAGAACTTCGAATTTCGGCAACTTCTCAGTCAAGCAATGCCATCTTGTGTTACTGTTCTTAGTTGGTTTTCTTAAAGGCTAATCCCCTTTTTCAAAACACTAGTTNCATAATCACACCTGGTTCAGGAGCTAGGTATCTCCTGTTCAGAACTTCGAATTTCGGCAACTTCTCAGTCAAGCAATGCCATCTTGTGTTACTGTTCTTAGTTGGTTTTCTTAAAGGCTAACCCCCTTTTTCAAAACACTAGTTCTTCTCTACGTTTTGTTCACCCACCGTACAACTTCGTCTACTACCAGTGAAAATGTGTAACTAGACCATAAGTTAATATCCCAGATCTCTAAACCCACACTCGCTCTCTTTTTTAGAGCTGTTCAGTCTCCACAGTGGATTTTGACAGCACACAGAGTAACCAAACCTCTTAGCCCGATCAAGCAGTCAACCCTTTCAGGGAGGTGGTTTTAATACACTTAAGTTGGGCCACATCTAGCAAGAATGTGTCAGAAAGCTACTTGCAATATTGACCAGTACTTCTTTCAAACTACCACTGCAGCCATAGAAACAAGTTATGTTCTCAAGCACAAGCAATCTTCCGCAGGTTATCTCTACCATCTCTTTTGCTCAAGATTTGAGGCTGCCAGGGAGAAGAGATGCTCTGCCATTACAACAACCAATTCTTAAAAACTATTGCCCATTGTAGAGCACAGGCTAGCAGGAATCAGAAGCGGCACAACGTAGTAATTCCGTTCCCAGGTTCTAGGCAGTTTTTAGCACTCCTCAGCACTTCGTAGTCAGTTACCTCAACAGCAGATGAATACTTATGGCTAGGTCAATGGGGCAGTGACGAGAACAATGAACAGCAGGCATCACAGCTTGTTAATGCTATACGCAGAATTAAATTCCCCAGCAACAAGGATAGTACAAGCCTGTACACAATGAGACCCTCAACCAATCAAATGAACGAGACAATTTTGCACGCAGGTATGCCCGTTCAAGGCTAAATCTCACTCTTAATCCTGTTTTCAATAGTTATTTGGAAAGATATTACATTAAGCTAACACATAAAAGAGGGGAGACAGCTCAATCTGTAAAAAAAGCAAAAGAAAGCAATTTTCCCATGTCTTAAGCATGGTGTGGAACACTTGAGTTCCCAGAACAATGTTTCTGCACTGGCGCTAGTCACTCTCAGTGTAAAACCCAGCGTACTTCAACATACATGATCTTGCCCTAGCTTCAGTTCCTCTAGAATGCCTATAGCTCTTGCACACACTAGCTAAAAGAAGATGCTGGGTATTTCTGGGTAAATCTATGAAAGCTAAGTCTTTAAAAACAGTTTCTGAACTAGACATCTTAGTGCTCTTGACAGTGCTAGACATTTTAACTGCATGCAGATTGTCAAAAAAAACAGTCCACTAAAAGCAAAATCTGCTACGCATTGACTAAAACAAATCCTAGCTTATTTTTGGTGAGCTTTTCAAGAGCCAAGGTCTAAAAATTTTGGATTAACTCTGAAACAACGACAAGAGCTTTCGCAAATTTATTAAAGAGAACAGAAAAGATGTGTAGCAGCTGCAGATAGGACAGCTGGGATAATCACCTGGAATGCACACCTAAGTTTCCAGTAGAAGTTACAACAAAAGTATTAGGGTTTAAAGAAGCGATGCTTCCCGAAATGCTTTGGTCACAGAGTCCTGACCAACTTCCACAATTTCGAAGCACAACCTGTTCCTCCTGCCACGGCTCACAAGAGGGCAGCATTTCTTCAGCATAAGCTCTGTTCTGAGTTTACGAGTCAGTTTCACGAAACACAAGAAAAGACATCTACTGAAGGATGCCAAGAAATTAATTCATTTGTTAGACAGACAACCACATTCATCAAAATAAGTAATTTCCTAGGTGAAAATAATTTACAGGTTAATCAGTACACACTTGACAGAAATTCCATCAAATTAGCTTTTAAATGACTTCCCTTTTGAAAACCACAAAGTTATGATCAGTATAGTTAAAACTGTCAGCGTTTTTAACTTGTAAGTTCAGAATGAAACCGAACCACAGAATAAATACCTTCTTCATCTTCCCACTCTAAATCTAATGAAGTGCTGTCATCGTTTCCACTCGTCGATTTTGTTTTGGTCATTAAGTCACAGCTGCTCTCTGTGTTGGGGGTCAGCACTGTAGCATCAGATGAAAGTCCTATACAGAAAAACGTATTTTTAAATTGTAAACATACTTGAATTGGAGGTTCAACATGCCAAACTAAGAACTTTCAGAGAAAGTTTTTATTGTGCTTTGCGTCCTTTAAACCTCAGGAACATCTGAAAAGGCACTTCAAGGAGTATACAGCAGCTTTTTAATAGTCAACATCACTGAGATATTACAAGACAACATTTAGCAATACTGTCTATTTAGAACTATAGAGCAATTGAGTAAGCTGTAAGGTTGACTTGCGTGAAGACTTGCCAAAAAAACTAAAACCCAACCCTCCCCATAAAAAAACCCAACACGCAGTGTTTCCAAGAATTACGGGAATTCCTCCATCAGTCCTCCAGCTTCTTAGTGACTATCACGTACTATCATCAGAACTTATGGATATAGGTTTATAAAATTATTCTCCCCTAAATTGTTAGTGGAATTTTTAAATATAGGCAGCCAAATCCTCTCTTGCGCTGCATTAGAAAAAAAAATTAACCATCAGTATGATTTTAATTATTTTGCTAAGAGATTACTGAAGAAGCTATATACACACATATATTCGTATCTTTATCAAAAAGTTAGGTTTTACAAGAAGAATTCACTGCATCAATGTTGCGTCCACAAAGATGGTTGGAAAGCCTCAGTAAAATGAAAGGCATGCACAGGGCTTGTACGCTTACAGAACTTGCTTTTGAGAACTGGAATGGCCGAGGCACAAGTTGTGTGTGCTGGGTTTTTCAAACACTTGAAGCATCAGGGATTAGAGAGAAGTAATATCAGATTTTCTTATACAGATACATGTATACAGCTTATATATATGCACGTCTACGCATATATATAAAAATATAAATGAATGATGTTACACTAGAAAAAGAAATAGCGCTCTGTGCTCCTCAGAGTCAATTACCATTTAAAGACATTCATTAAGAAAAGGAAGACTTACTACTACTTCGAAAAGCTTCATACTGGAATTTTGTATTTCTTAAGAAAGAATCAAGATCTTCCTCTGCCACAGAGCTGTAAGAACAATGTGCGTATTGTTTTTAGCTTTATAGATCTCTAAGGACACCATAAAATACATGTTAATCTACATGCCCTCCGGTTCTATGCTACAAAGCACATACACCTTTAACTGAAATCTTTATAAAATGATCTACACAATGCCCTTCCATTCCCACTCATCACATCCTCTCCCCATCTGAGCTTTTGCTCAGTTTTACTATTACTTTCAGTTAAAAGTGAATTAACTTCTGCCACAAAACAACTCTTCTCTTCTCATCCTTTGTCACTACGTCTTCTTAGTTTTCAGTTCCTTTTTAAACTAATGAATTCAAATCCTGCTACTGTAGTCGTTTGTTTCTAAGATCTGGTTAGTTCCTACTCAAGCCATAAAACCTGTGTTCCCTGAGCTCCTTTTCAAACTGTACTTCCCTACATGAAAACCCCTCCTATGCCTCTTCTCTTCCATTCAAAAGTAGTTGTTTGATTTTAGAGTCTTTTCTAAACTCAAATACCCTTCCACAGTAAATTTCTTCAGGGCTTTTTTTCTGTGTTTTGGTTTGTTTGTTGTCCCCCTCCCCCCACCCCAACACTCAAGACAGAAGGTGGGAGTGAAGAGAATTAAACTGAGGAAGAAACATGCAGACTATATAAACCATTCAATTCCCCGTTTGATTAGTGTGTATTTTTAATCGGGCATTTCAAACAGGGTTCTGAATAATAAAAATATTTTCTTATCAGCCAAGATTTTGCGTATAAACAACTTAATAATATAAATCACCAGATTTTGTGTGTGTGCGTCTGCATGTAAGTAGATGGAAATGGGTTCAGTTCTGCATGCATAAGTCTAATAACTACAGTGAAAACCAGAATGACTGCAATCTACCCTCTCATTTTGCAGATTAATGGTAACCAGTTTGCATTCAGTAAATATTTGGCGTGAAGAAAACTGCAATGAATGGAAACACCTCTGACTTAGAAATGTTGCGTATGTAAGGTTGGAAAAAGAGGTGATTTCTTTTTTTTGTGAGGGGGAGATGAGGAACAGGCGTAAAAACAGTCGTGGTTCTTGATTATCATTAATAAAATGTTATATCTTACCTCTGATATTCTCCATTATTAACAGCGTGCGCTCTCTGTGTTATCCTTTGCTGTCTACATTGCTATCGAAAGAAGTAAATGGTTGAAAAACCGGAATGCAATCACTTGGCGTCATATACTCAATCCACTAAGCATTCCCTTAACTGTGACATTACAAGGAGCATTGTCCTGGTCCTTGGAGCACTCTTAAGTACAGCTTGGGAAAAGACTGACTTTCATTCAAACAAAGATCGAATTTTATGATACTGAATGACTGTCACATGCAAGCGGTTTTGTTTTTAATCTCAGAAATCTCTCCATTTAAAAGAAGGTCACTTGGCGAACACAGCTCTCCACATTTTAACCTGTTTTGTGCACCAAAGCAAAAAAAAGCATCAATTTGTCGAGAAGCATGCGAACACCACTTAGTTCATGACTGCACCTGTCCTCTACTGTTTTCTTAAGCCATGGGTATTTTCAAGGCACAACTAACATCTGGGCTACATTTGATTTGTTTTGCTCTATGCACAAGAACAGTCAGCCTACCAGAAAGAAACATTTCCTACAGGTCCTTTTACCCCTGTACAACGCAGTCCTGCCATCTCCTCTGCTTGTATCAGCACTAAGTGCTTCATTTATATTAATAAAAGCTTTGCTGTCTTGCTGGGACAAAACCATTAACAGCTCTACACTCTTATGGTAGAAAGCTTTCATGGCACGCAGAAACAGAATGAAAAATGCAAGACACAAGCCATAAATGCATTTATTTTGTCATTACAAGAGGAACAACAGATGTCACGGAAGTAGGGTTCCACTTAAGTTTTAGGGTTTAAACAGCTCAAGTTGTCTCAAATTTCTTTTCCGTGCCTTGAAAAAATGACAGCATAAAAAGTGGGCACATCAACTATGTGATTAAAGGTAAATCAGTTATGAAGTGGTAATAGTCCACTGATTATGACAAAGAATAAGATAAAAGTCAATGAGCTAGTTTTATATACAAGTTTGATGTATCCAGCTATTGTATTTTCTGAAAAAAATCTATCCTTAATGGATCTGTCCCCGCAAAAGAAAAGCAGCGATAAATAAACCAGAATTTTTCATGTCAATTTTAACTGCATCTAGGAATTGCTCTCTGCTGGGTAAATAGTCTTCTGAGGTGACAGCATTGGATCAGCTAGTATTTTCAGTCCCAAGATGATGATGGCTTCATTTCTTGGCACATTTTCCCTCTCAGGTACTTAAGTATTTAAATATCAGACTGAAACCAGTAAGGGAATGGGGAGCATAGAAGAAGTAAAAGTATCATATAACAGTGGTTATAGGTGAGAAGACCAAAGTATGACAGAAGAAAGAGACAGCAATTTGGCACCAACATAGCTAACAAGTCTGGAAAAAACAATTACTGATGTATGCTATCATTGTCTTAAGATTCATATACCCACATAATATCCCATTTAAATTATCTACCCATTTTGCCAGGTCACATGCAGATATCTAGCACTGTGAGCTCCAGGATACACATAGATTAGAGTTCTTTGCTGTTACAGACCCTGACATTCAGTAGGGCAACATCGGCAAGCCAAATTAGTTTTAACAGGATGCCGGGCTTCCAGTGAAAAAGCCATTTTGTCATTTAGAGGGCTTCTGCCCACAAACAGCAGAGAGATGAGCTACGTATCCAAAAACAGCTTCTAGTTTATTCAGAAGGGTTAAGTGTTTGATGCACATCTATATGAAAATGCTTCCTTACAAATCCTTATAATCCTTACGGGTTTCAGGTGGGACCGTTTGTAAAGGAGGTAAGTGGTACTAATTTTACGACAGGAGGAAATTTAAATCTCCGTAACGCAGTCTATCTGCAGAAAGAGGTGCATACTAAAATTACCTAAACACAAGAAAAAACAGCATTTCTTGCACAGAACTTCTACAAAAACCAGTTAAAACCATAAAACAATTCACTATTGCTGACTTCATACAGGCCAAAAGTGTTAAACAAAAAAAGGTAGGCAAAAAAAAGGTGAGAAAGAATTAACCTTCCCATACCAAATGACAGTCACCACTATCAGTCTGGAAATAATTTTCAAATCACTCTCTTTTCAATACATACAAAACACTAGGGTTAAAGATCTCCCCTACACCTGCTGCGGATTTCAGACCTTTTCAATTAGTCTAAATCTGAACTTCAGAAATTTTACTTCTAATTGAAGACGTAACACGTCTCGCGGACAGTTTCCTTAAAACGTGCTACAACTGCAGCCATACGCGTTACAGAAAAGCAGGTAAAGAAAAGTGAAAATGTTCTGTTTAACATACACATTTCCGGCAACTGAAATTTGTGTGAGAACACATACTTTAATAGCTTATTAAGATAGCGAAAGTATTAAATGCACTGATAATATGTAACTCTTTGAACTGCAACCTGAAAGCCACCAGTAATAAGTGCTATGAGGATACAGAACAGCATCTGTTTTCAAAAAAGCAGGAAAATATAAAGTGGCTTCTGTTTTACTTGACCAAGCTCCAAGACAAAGCACCAGACATCTGAAAATAGGCACGGATATATTAAATAAATAAAGACTACTGCAAAGTCATTACTGGACTTTGGCTACTAGACATACAAACCACAAAATGACAGAACACTTCAAGCTGGAAGGGACCTCAGGAGGTCCTACCTCCTGCTCAGAGCAGAGTCAACAGTAAATTCAGATGACTTGGAAACACCTATCTTCATGTTAACCCAAACCACAGAGATACGGGACAATTAAGTGCACAAATAAATAAAGTACATTTTACAAGTCTAAACGATGTCGTAACGTAAGCGTAATTTCGGTTTGTTTGGGTGTTTTTTACTAGAAAACCATCATAGATCACTTCACATTGAAGATCAGTAACTTCTATATAAGGTAGGAAGTCTGTTAAGGTAATTAGAGATTAAAATCATACATGTCTCATTCAAAATCTATAGCCAGCATCATAAGCTGTCATAATTCTGATCATTTCCAGCTGCTCAGTCAGCTGTACCTTCAAATCACACATTTCTTCCTCTACCGGAATTTACAAGCCAAAGCAATTTCCTCATTACGTTTCCTAAGATGTAAATGGTATTAGGAAAGTCTACATACAACGAAAAAGAACAGAAGCTCTGATATATATTGGGGTCTTTTTCCCCTCACCTCCAAGAGCTTTTTCTGCTTTGCTGCCCTGGCTGCTTCACGTTGTGCAGCATATAAAGCCTCCTCTTCTATTCTTAACTTCTCCTCTTGTAAGGCTAACTGTATATGAACAAAACAGTAATGGTTAACAAAAGCATAACCTATCTATCTTCCTACGAATAAAGCCATAAGTACGATAAAATAAAAAAGAAGAGCTACTGGAAAACAAAAATAAAATAAAATTCACTGTAGCCAAAACATTTTTCTTCATTAACTGAATCTAACAGCTGCCCCCCCACCCAACGCACCAAGAAGTTTAGATAACTAAATGTTACCCTATTGAATAAACTTCATTACTAGTGAACTGCCGCAAATGCATGTCACGTTTCATTACGAACTGCACGGCAGAAGGCTTAAATCTTTTCAGTTGCATTATTTCATTGGTACTTTATTAAAAATCCTTCTCAATTTCTATGTTGTGTTCCACATGACATTCCATTAATTGCTGAAACACACTAAAACAAAATGTCAACTTATCTTTTTTTCCTTAAGAAAAGCTCTGGAAAAAACTGAGCATGAGAAAAGTTGGATCAAATATACTCCCCATTTCGCTCCCATTAAAAAAAAAGTTTCAAATTCAACAGATCTCAGCCAGAGAGCCAGCCTATTCATTTGATTTATCAGCTTAGAGGCTATTAAAAAGAAGCAGCCTCTGACGCAAATTTAGTTGCACAGCAATCTCTTTGTGTATCTTGTAGACTACAAAATGCCAACTGATGAACAAAACCCAATCGCTTCATTCACGCAAACAGAATCTCCTTCTGTTTGTGGTTGATCTTGACTACTTGAAAGCAAAACTATCCGCACCCTACTGGTCATCGCAACTGCTTACCTCTGACTGAAGTTTTATATCAACAACTCTCTGCTTTTCAGCAATGGAGTCATAATGTCTGTCTTTCAAGTCAGCAATTTCTTCCTCAGTCAGAGGTCTAAAAGCACGGGAGAAACATAAAAAGACCCCATCTATTATTTACGCATGACAACCCTAAGTCACACTTAAACATAGCCATATAGTCGTTCTTCACTGGTCCTTTAATGCAAATTCAACAAGCCGTGCTTTTGCCCTGCCCCTCCTGAGAACAGCTGGAACTTTGGAATTCTTACTCAAGACAATGCCTTCTCTCCTTACGCTTACAAAGTGGTTTTTGTATCTCTATAGAAAGCCTATGTTCAAAACACTGTTTGCTAACAGAACTACTGAAATGGAATCGTGACTATCGTTGCTGTATAAACCTTAGCATTTTTTCTTACTTGTTTTAGTCTCCTAGTTGTANTCCTTACGCTTACAAAGTAGTTTTTGTATCTCTATAGAAAGCCTATGTTCAAAACACTGTTTGCTAACAGAACTACTGAAATGGAATCGTGACTATCGTTGCTGTATAAACCTTAGCATTTTTTCTTACTTGTTTTAGTCTCCTAGTTGTAAATTGTTCCCCCTTCGTCTGTTGCCTACTTCATGTCTACTTTTACGTATCAAAAAATCAAGACTGCAAAAGCATTATTATAAGGTTTCCTATATCGCTTCTTTGGGATCACTGACAGGCAACAACACTGTGTTATCCATCAAACTTAAATAATACAAAACATCTAGAATTAGACAACCAAAGCATACACTTCGGTGCCTTCACATGCTTCCTACAGAGCAGACCTCTAATTTTCTACTGCTTACATAAATATTAACATGCTCACAAAGAAAATGCACTGGAGTTGTAGCACTGACACCTGTGCACCTTCAAATGCAGACCCTGGGCACAAGAAGGAAGATTCTCTTTGCAACATACTGTTCTAACTGTCTCGCATAGCTTTGGCTCGATACGTTATCTTCTAAACTGTTCCGACGTGGTTAAGCATTAAGGTTAGTTTGATGTGTATTATTCCTACGTACCTGACAACTAAAAACACAGAAAGGGTGTTGACAGGAACCCTGAAAAAATTTAATAGCCACAGTGGGAGAGCACAGGGAAGGAGAGAGCCTGAATCTCCAAGTCTTACCTGTGACTGCTGCCTGGGCTTTCCCCCTGTTTAAAAAGAAAACATACAGTATGAGTTTTTGAGAATCCCATCAATTCACCAATTTTAAGATGGAGGGAAAAAACCAGATTGAAATCATAGTTTCTCACATATATTGGTTTTACAACGGCGGGGTGGGGAGTGGGGTGGCAGAAATCCCCTGTTTTAATTTGGATTTTTTTTAAAAAAATCTTGTTATGCAATCAACTGAAACAGCTAAAACAAGTGCGTGCTTCCAACTGAAAATTAATATTCCAGTGGTGTATTTCGGGAACCAAATTATCAGTCCTCGTGTTTTTAAATACGGGGCAGGGTACTGAAAATGTGGTGTGTGTCCAACTCATTATCAAGCTGTATTAAATTTCTAAGAGTAAAGTTGTAAGGCCAATTTCTATTTTTTGAAGTACTGTTCAGCCAGTTTGCCCTTAAAGACAGAGCACCCCCAAAACTTTCCTTCGCAAAGCAACCCATGTCCATTTATGTCCTCGGACTGAGCACTTGCTCAGTCTTATACAAGAGTTATAGCAGGAGCAAATTCTCCTTCTCCCTGCTGCTTTTTTTCCCCCCCTCTTTTCCTCCTTTCTTTTTGCCTTTCTAATGTCCGTAGCACTCTCTTCCTGAAAGGGTTACTTCCCATACTCCCCTCAACCCATTTTCTACTCTCTTAGGTCTTCATCTCTCCCAAAGCGTTAAATATTCATTCCTAGAGCAAGCAAAACTCAAAGTAAAAAAAACCTGCAACTTAAGTCGACAACATAGCATAAAGCGAGAGGAAGATACGCATTTTGGAACCATTTTTAAGGGTTGCACTAGCAGATTTCATGTTATGATCCGGGTACCTACCTCATCACTTTCCACTAGGTTCTCAAACTGCAGAGAAAAAGAAGTAAACAATCTTTACGATTTAATATAACAAGTCACTAAACACATACAGCAAATACGAGAAGGTATTTCATCTGTCTTGTGAAAACACTACTCCTATGATAACAGTGGGACTGTAGTACCATTTATGAAAGCCTCTATTTTCAGAGAAACTATTACTTTTAGAGTAGGACCTATCTTCTTACCAATGTTTCTTTTCTTAAACGTTACATTCTCCCAAAAGAAGGGTCGAAATTTTAAATTACTGAATAAACAATATATTTCAGTACAACTTAATTGAGGGCCCTGATTAAAATGCAATCTCATTAGCTTCTAAGATTGCTCATAATTCTGGGAATCTGAAGCTAAAATAGCTTTCCCCCCCACCATAAACGTCTGCCCCCTTTCTTGAAAGCCAAAGCGATGATTACATTTATTAACGTTATTCTCAGTAACCGGGGCAATCTGAAAGGTCTAGGACTTTTAGACCACAATGAACACTCAGAGAAAGTCAACCAGGTTATTCTGAGGATCTCAGCTTACGCACATTAACCTTACACTACCCTTAGCAAAAAGGGGTGATATTTGGTGGCCGAGGAAGGACCTCTGTAGTGAGCAAAGCGGGCCACAAATGCAGCTAGCTATGAAGTAACCTCCTCAGACGCTAGCTTTTTGTAGAGTCACATTCATGACGCTGCATTCAAGAACTCAACATCCTGCACTTATACAAGCAGAAAAGACAAATGGTTCCAAACACAGCAGTGATGAAAGATGCACTAGGGAGACTTCAGAATGCTCTGGTGCCGAGTGTCAGATAACAACAGACACTCCTCTTCTTTCCAAATGATCAAGTGAGATAATGCGTTAACATTCTGAGGTGCCCTAAGAACCACCATCTTGCCACCCAGTGCAGCATCAATTTGGTCTGGAATAACCTGGAATATTTCAGTGTACATGAACTGCAAAAAGTGTTAGGGACATTGCTAGTATTCAGCTTTTTCCACTTCATTTTTCGGGGGGAAATCGATAGAAACGTAAGCACTCACCTCTATAGTGAAGTGTTCTCCTGTTGAGCATGTTCTAAAATACTTTGATCTGGAAAAATAAGTCTACAGTTACATTACTGAATAGTCTTCAATTCACAGCAGGAAAACGAGCCTGATAATTGTAAGCAGCTCTTGAAATATGTTAAGTAAGTATAAAATAAACATAAAATCTTCACGTACTGAACACATTTACTTGTTAATCTCTACTCTGCATCGCTAGTGCAGCGGGAGGAGGCAAAAGCACATAAACATCTCTATAGAACTGGAGAAAAGACAAACACCCTCAAGCGGAAAGAAATCACTTCTCAGGATGCTGGACTCGACACTTACAGAGGTTTAGCGTGTTCTGAAATACCTTTGATATATTTTTCTCAAAAAACGTTATCCCAGGCAATTTCTGAAAACACCATCGTTCATCATGGCACTTGGCTCTTTACTGGCATAGCTTCTTGTACAACATCATGGTTAAACGATACATTTTATTTTGACAGTTTGGCACAGCTAGAAGGTTGAACCTCAGACAAAAATGTCTACAAAGGTTGAACCTCAGACAAAAATGTCTACAAAGAGGTCAAGACAATACTTTCCAACTAGAAAGAATTATTCACAGTGTGTCATTTCATACAGGGAATCGGTCGTCGCCTCGATTCTTTAACTATCTTAACACTGCTCTCTGTAAAAAACCATACCATATTAAGTTACCTGAACAGCTTTTTACCTCGCCAAAGAGGTTTGGCTAGCATCCAAAAAGAACACTCGAACATATACTGGTGCTTCAGTGCAATATCCATTTTATCTAACTATTTTAAAAACCAGAGTTTCTAGTTACAAGCGCTGACTGGTATCAGGAACAAACCCAGGGCCTCAGGCATTTCCATACTGGCACGAAAGATCATTCTGTACTTGCAACCAACACCTACTTCTACTATACTAAAAGCAACACACCAGCCAAAACCTGAATTATTTTGATCATATCATATTTCGTCTCCATCCTATTTTTCTTTGGGAGTCAGTTAGCATACATCTCCCCCGGCAACCTGTTGCACAACCCACTCGTTCGTTCGTCGTTGCTCAACCTCTCCCCCTCTACAGCAGCGCACTCCGCCGTGCTGAGCTGCCACGAAAGAACTGCTTCCAGTCCATTCATTGCTACGAAACCAGAGGTGAAAGGGCACTTCACAATTCAGGCACTACACTGCAAGCGTAACTGGGACACGTGGCATGAGCACTTAAAAGTCATTTCACTGCTACCCCTCTGCGTTAACATTTTAGTGTGCAGGAGCCAATACCATTAAGAACCTAATTTAAGAAAACCGTTACAGGAAATTGTTTCAGGACTATCTCTGTTGTTAACAAAAGCATAGACTCCCAGGAGCTAAATAAATTATGCTCAACTTTACAAACAGATGATCTGCAACTTGCGAGAATTTAACAGCGAACCTATAGAAAACTAATACAACGCAGTGCAAGCTTACCAAACACATTTACAAACAGCCCGACAGCAATGACACTTCAAGGAACGTCAGCGCTTTCTGCTACCTGCTGAACAGGGACTCAATAATAGAAGACCTAATTCTGTGCCAGAGTTAGAGCCCTTAAATCCCAGAGCAGCTATGGAAGACTGAGGTCATTAGGGACAGAAATGGAAGACCCATCAACTTCACCCCCATAGACAACAACTTCAACTGAAATAATATAGTAGCCTATTAAAATGCTTGCAGCTTTTATTATTCTCCTTTAAGCTCTTCTGTTTCATTATTTTCTATAGCAGACTTGAGAAACATTTAGGTTTGATAGGTACTAGAGAAAATAGCTCAACTAATAGGCCACAGGACCTATAGAGACTGTCAGATCAATCTTCAAAGATCTAAAGTTACTCAACAGACTAACTTCTCAGCACTCCATACGTATGTATGCATTATTCTCCTTTTATGCAAGTCATGTTATCACCTTTTATTTAAAAAAAAAACACAACAAACTTACATAGATTATATGTGGGGAAAAGTCACTAAAAATGAACATTGAATCTATCAAAATTTCAGCAAGGGTCTGCTGAAAATCAATTGAAGACTACAACATGGTGTGGCAAGAAGCTAACAATCATGAATCAAACACGCACCAAAACCAAGTACTAGAACAGATGACACTCCAAACACCAATTGATCAGGGAAAGGGTAACAAAGCATTGCAAACATGCAAGAAAAAAAGGAATACAAGGGGAAAAATTAAACCAACACAAAATATAGACAATAGTCACTTTAGACCAGAGGGAAAAATAAAAGATAACCATGTATCTAGAATTTGCTGTTACACCCAAGACAATCTTGAGCCTTTCTGGAGTCTGTCTCCTATCCGGGGCTCAGTTAATCAGTTAAAGGTAGTCGAGGAGGGGAAATAAAAGACCAAAGAGAGACCTCACATCCAAAGCCATAATTTACAGGGTAAGTACACGTTCCCGGAGACTTATTGTCACTATCATCGACCACTGAAAGAAAGGGTATTAGCCTACGAGCAGATTCTCTGCAAAAAATGTATGTGAATCAACAACCTTTCAAGGACTGTTTTTTTCATAGTACAACAAACAGAGACCAAAGAGCCAGCCGTCCAGGCATTTCAAATGTTCTCATACCCTCAGCCGGAGGATACTAAGAATACAAGCAGGCATCCTCCACGCACACTGTCCTGGTCTTTCACTCATTTCTCTCAAAAGTATTCCTAAAAGGTCTTCAGGACAAGCAGAACATCGGACTTGCCTGCTAGAGCTGATGCAAAGTAAGAGGCCGTGATTTCGCAACACGTAAAATGCTAAGCATATCCGTGTGAACTGACTTCANTCCCGCCGGCGAAGCCCCCGGCGAGGGACGGGGAACAGCCGCCTCAGGGCCCTGCGGCTCGGCCGCTCTCCTCACCTCCCGCCGAAGAGGAGGAGGAGGAGGAAGAAGGAGGAAGGCGGAGCCGGGCGGACGCATCACCTCCCCGCCCCGGGGAGGGGAAAGGGGCAGCCGCGCTGCCTGCTTACCCTCCGCCTCGCTGGAGCCGGCCCGCTTCCCTCCGGAAGAAGAGTCCGCAGCACCACTGCGCCCAGCAGTTCCCCATCGCATCCTGGGCACCGGCGGCAACGGCTGCTCCTCCTCCTCCTCCCTTCCGGCAGGTTCAAACCGCCCCTGCCATCAAGGGAGGGAGGAGCGCGAGGAGGAAGGGCGGCCGCGGGCGCCGGGAAACAAAGGGCCGGGCGGCGGGCGGCGGCTCCGCGCCCACACCCTCATGGCCGCGGCCGCCACGCAGGGGCGGACGCCGCATGCCCCGAGCGCTGGCCCCGCCCCCGGCGGCAGCGCTCCGCCCTTTCCCGGGCGCTGAGGGGAAGGCGGCGGCGGTGGCGCGCGCGGGNNNNCTTCTCAGCACTCCATACGTATGTATGCATTATTCTCCTTTTATGCAAGTCATGTTATCACCTTTTATTTAAAAAAAAACCACAACAAACTTACATAGATTATATGTGGGGAAAAGTCACTAAAAATGAACATTGAATCTATCAAAATTTCAGCAAGGGTCTGCTGAAAATCAATTGAAGACTACAACATGGTGTGGCAAGAAGCTAACAATCATGAATCAAACACGCACCAAAACCAAGTACTAGAACAGATGACACTCCAAACACCAATTGATCAGGGAAAGGGTAACAAAGCATTGCAAACATGCAAGAAAAAAAGGAATACAAGGGGAAAAATTAAACCAACACAAAATATAGACAATAGTCACTTTAGACCAGAGGGAAAAATAAAAGATAACCATGTATCTAGAATTTGCTGTTACACCCAAGACAATCTTGAGCCTTTCTGGAGTCTGTCTCCTATCCGGGGCTCAGTTAATCAGTTAAAGGTAGTCGAGGAGGGGAAATAAAAGACCAAAGAGAGACCTCACATCCAAAGCCATAATTTACAGGGTAAGTACACGTTCCCGGAGACTTATTGTCACTATCATCGACCACTGAAAGAAAGGGTATTAGCCTACGAGCAGATTCTCTGCAAAAAATGTATGTGAATCAACAACCTTTCAAGGACTGTTTTTTTCATAGTACAACAAACAGAGACCAAAGAGCCAGCCGTCCAGGCATTTCAAATGTTCTCATACCCTCAGCCGGAGGATACTAAGAATACGAGCAGGCATCCTCCACGCACACTGTCCTGGTCTTTCACTCATTTCTCTCAAAAGTATTCCTAAAAGGTCTTCAGGACAAGCAGAACATCGGACTTGCCTGCTAGAGCTGATGCAAAGTAAGAGGCCGTGATTTCGCAACACGTAAAATGCTAAGCATATCCGTGTGAACTGACTTCAATCCTAACACCTCAGTCAAAACGAAGTATCGAATACCAGTAAGCTTACGGAAGAAAGCTCAGGTCCTTGTACAGGTAACGAATCCTTCCCCTGTCTACAAACTGCTTTTCCATAAACCGGTTGTTGCAGCAGAAGACACGGGTGGCACTTTTGCAAGACTTAGGAAAGTTTATTCGGACGGTTGTGCGGCTGTCACCCTTTACCTCGACAGGGTCTCAGCCTCTGCCTCACAAGACAACACAAGATCCTACCCCAGAAAACAGGGTGCTGGTCCATCTTCGCACAAACGCAGCTGCCCGCTGCTGAAAAACCTTTCTAAGCTGCTCCTTCCAGAAAAAAACAACCCTGGAAGAAGGTTAAAGAGTAAGAACGTCCCCAGAGCCAGCTTCCCCCGAGCCGAAGGCGAGCCCCCACGGCTGTCAGGACGGACCCCGCAGCCATCTCCTTCCCTCTCCCGCCTTCCGTCCGCCCGCGCCGCCGCCGAGGGGAGCGGGCCGCGGCCCCCCCCCAGGCCCC
>VZSC01015635.1:473772-493525 GCA_013398225.1 Steatornis caripensis
GCGCGGGACGGGCCCGCGCGGCTCGAGGCGCTGAGGGGAAAGGCGCGTTTGCCGTCAAACCCGGGAACGCTCTCCTTAAGGACCGTCGCCAAAGGTGCAGATTTCCCTCCCCGAGGGAAGAAATATAACAGGAGGGCGAGGTGGAGCTGCTGGAGGTGTCGTCTGCGGGGAGGAAAGGTCCTGTGTGAAACCGGCGTTGTGTCACCCGGCAAGACAGGATGGGTGAAAAAAATAAGGCAGTTTACCACAAAACTGCCTTGGAAAGAAGGCGGTGACATCTCACGATCAACTGTATCGTCACCGCTACATGCCAGAGGTGTGAATTTAAAAAAAAAAAATTAATTATGTTATTCCCCTCCACTTTGCGCGATGAAGAGAAACGGGGTGTGCTGTGGAGTCCTCGTTACAGCAGCTTGTACGCTGTATGCGAGCAAAAATTCCTTAATTAATAAAAAACAAAACCCACTGTCATAATTTCAGCCCTAAAAGGTCATTGGGGGCACCACACCACTTCATCCCTAACTTTTTTCTCAGTTTTTGGATTCTTCATTATCACAAGTACTAAATACTCGTTTGTGTGAGCTATCTAAAACCCAGTATCTAAAGGACAGGGGCTATCGTTACTTATAAAAAACAGCTAAACTATATAAAAGAAATGCCATTGCCCGCATCCACAGGATCCAGAGTCCATACTGACAGAAATTGTATCAGTTGCACTCAGCTCCAAATACTGAAAATGCCCAATTTATACTGTAGCTACTCACGAAATGCAACTATCCAGTTATTCTTTGGTTATTCTTACACAGGGCTGTGGTCACTGTAAGACTACCAATTCAATTCTCAGAAAAATAAAGTTGTTCTTGCTTTTAGAGTAAGACTTCTAAAACTCTTCTGCCTCTTTCTCATTAACCTGGGGGATGTCCTTCCCTGTGGTCGTGGAATATCAGAAAGGCTCACGGTAGCCTACATTTGAAAGAAGAAACCTATTCCGGGGTTCCAAAAGCCTGTATGAAAAAGCGCCATCAGTAAGTACACCTCTGAGGAGGGGAATCCAGTTCAAGGCCCCCGTTGGCTATAGGCATCATGTCGTAAGAGAAAAAAGGGCTTCTCTCAAATTATCGAGACTGAACTCGGTCAATGCTGTTGAGACACCACATCTCGGGAGCACAGGTGTTGTATGGCTTAGCAAGAGGTCTCACTCGTCCTTCACCAGCTTCACTCTCTCTGGCTTTAAATCATGGCAGTGCACCGACACGTATCATTGTAAGTCAACGGTGATGTTACACATATAAAAATAACAATCACTCAAAAAACAAACCCCAAAGCAACCTAAAAGAAATCATTGTCGTCTCTAAGTTAGTCGCCGATGGTGAAAACCGGCATTACGCAGCGGCAAGGCGCCTCAAATCTCCTGTGAACAGCGAACCCATTGACGCTGGACACTGTCCGTAAGCGAGAAAGGCTGGTTCCCCATATTGCTTGCTATGATTAAAAATAAAATAAAATTGAAGAACCATCTGCACTGACAAAGCAAATTTTTGAACTCTGCTGTGCATGTGTGGTTCTGGTTTTTTAACGAAGCCAAAAGCAGTGTCTCGGCAGTGGAAGAGTTAAGTGGTTGCCAAGTTAGCTGTCTATTAGCAGAGCTGAACAGATGCCGGGATGCAGAGAAGGTGCTCGCTACAATAACGATGAGTAGTAGAAGGTGGGAGGAATATAATAAATGAATGCCAACTGATCTCCGATTATTTTTCCTGGAAATGTGAGCTCAGCCTCGAAAGGCGCATCACAGTGATTGCATACAGGAAGTGAGAACAGGGTGAAGAAGAAATAAAAACAACCAGAAATGGATTACAGAAGGTGACGCATATCGACGTGACTCGGTAGGAATACGATAAAGGTTTTACAAAGTATTACTGGAGTACGTGATGCCTCACGATGCTATTTTTCCAGGGAATTGGTGTTTTGGCAAGGTGTGTATTGCTCCTCCCCCAAAGAGAAATGTCACAGGAGTCAAACCTGCCAGGTCTTTATAAATTTCTTCAGAGCAATTGGAGCCCTCTTCTTCTGCAGTAACCCAGACTGTGCAGTATGGGCCACCAAACGGAGGGGAGAAATGTCTAGGAATCGACTGGTAAAAACAGAAAAGGGAAAGCGGCTCAGCCCTCGCACGATGGCCGTGGGGTCTGACATTTTCCTGCAGTCCTTTGAACAGACACAGCTGGTCTCCCACTCCTTCCTCCCTGTTGCTTTCATCTCTTTTTCTCCCCCCCACCCCAAAAAAAAACTCTCTTTAACACAGCACCTTTGTTTCAGGAATATCTGCACAGAGTATCTTTGTTTCTGTAGTTTCTGATTGCTTTCTCCTGCATGCATCCTGCTGCGCCGCTTGTGTCCAAAGCGAGACAAGTCAACGTGAGCAAAAGACTCGCCGTCACGGGTTGCTACTTCGCTCGCTGTCTCCTTCACCGGTGCGCTGCGGAAAGAGCAAGAGTATGTTGGATTAAGTCTCATTCGGCAAACACATGCGCGTGCTTCAACCTTGCTAGAAGAAGCCTCTGTTGAAGGAAACAGGTTACCTTCATGCCTGGCATTGAGCCGCGCGTGGTACGTGCAGAAACTGCCATGGTTTTAAAATAATCAATGCACAGCGAGGGCGCTGACGCAGACATCCATTTCAAAGCGAATTATTCCACCTTTATCATCGCCGCATTCCTAGCAACGCAAGCTGCCTTGCAACAGCACGGAACGGCCGTTAAATGAATTCGCGCTGTTTTTTTATCTTGCCACTCTGCCCGCCGCACATTTTCATGCCGAGGCGAGATCGCTTGGTCGCTTGTTCTTTTATGTGTCTTTAAGAAGAAAACCTCAAGGGAGAATGCTTTATAAGGCCTTTTTGACTCATTACAGCTTTCCGGCACGCCCTGGGCGCTCGCTTAGGCTGGCTTTGTTAGGAAGGAGCCAGGCATCTCTTGTGCCATCAACTCACAAACTTGTTACCTGGCGTTTCCTGTCTTCCTGTTGCCTTGGCCCAACATCGAATAGCAATCCTAGACCGAGAGGACGGGGTTGCGGACGTCTTCAAGGCAAAAACATGGGAGGAAATTTTAGGAGCAGCGGGTCCCGAGGAACAGGAGGGTGTCGCGGGTATTATGGACAACAGGTCATTGCAAAGGGGAATGCCCATCTCGGCCAAAGGGCTTCCCAAAAGGACCTCCCAGCGCCGTGGCGCGATCCTTCCCTTCTGTGCCGTCGCTACTGAACACAACGTGTTTTCCCCTTCTTCTGTTGAGAATCCGGTCTTAAACCTTTTAATGACTGGACATAATCATCCCTGTGTAATTGATACAGGGGCAGCTTTCTCCACCTGAAATCAGTAGGCCCGTTCACCCAGGCTCTCATTACCTTTTTTTATTGCGTTTGCTTACTAGTTTCCTAAAACGTTAGTACAAGATTCCCAGCGTGTCGCGTTTAAAACAACGGATCTGTTTTGATCCAGCGCGGCGGTGGTTTCCTCAGCGGAGAGGAGCCGCCGACCTTCTCCTCGTGAGTTACCGTTTTCTGATGGGAGAAGTGTGAAATATCTGGGTGACGTTCTCTAGCGAAGAGGGCGATCCTGCCTGGTGACGTTTGGCGGGGGGTCGGGGGAGGGGGCGCTGGTACAAACGCTGGACCCGCTAGCAAATAACAAACGATTACCGCGGCCTCAGCCAGCAAACGCGTTCCCTCACGGCCCGCCCTCCCCCGGCTGTTGCGACAGCGCGGCGGCTGCGCTTTACGGCGTGCCGTTGCCGCGGTGGCGGTGCGTTGGGCGCGTTCTCGCCACCGTTTGGGCTCCGTTCCCGCCGCCGTTTGGGCTCCGGTCCCTTCAACCGGCCGCGTCCCGGCGGAGCTCTCCCCGTCCCCAGCCTCCCGTAGGGGGGAAGCTGCGACCATGGAGAAGTACCAGGTGCTGGGCCTCGTCGGGGAAGGCAGCTACGGGGTGGTGACCAAGTGCAGAAACAAGAAGAGCGGGCAGATCGTCGCCGTCAAGAAGTTCCTGGAAAGCGAGGACGACGCGGTGGTGAGGAAGATCGCCGTGAGGGAAATCAAGCTGCTGAAGGTGAGCGGTGGGAGGGGGAGGCCGTGAGGGCAGCTGAGGGGAGCGGGCCTGCGTGTTGCAGCCAGGTAGGGCCAAGCCGATGGCTTTGTGTTTACATGCGTAGCTCCTCGTTGAGCTGCGCCGACGTGGTTGATACAGAGCATAACCTTTTCATTTCGAAGCTCCTGTAGTTACTACTCTGGCAACCTGGCCTGCTGCAGGCAGGGGGAACCATGGGAACCATGCTCAGCACCGGTGTTCCCTGGGGAGGCAGAGCAGCCTTGTGCGGGTCCAGCCTCTCTGCCTCGTCGCGGTGTCTTTTGAGTCCTCATCGGGTGTTTAAATGCCTTCGTGAAGGCAAATGTCTCCTTCGAGCAGAATAGTAATCTTTCTGTCTGTGGTCTGAGGTTTTTCTTGCACTAATGGTGCTAGTTGTTTAGTACAGAGGGGTGTGGGTCGGATCTACCTGTCGGGAGTTCGGTGGGTTCTTGGGAGGAAGCTGCCTCTTGAAACTCCTTCATAGACCCTTAAAGGAGTGGTGTTCACCCAGTGAAGTTATAGGACAGCTGTCAATTTAAGCCGTTGGGTCAGTTTTGAAAGGGAAACACAGTTGCTTCTCCCCACCATTTACAAAGTATAACTAAAAAAGTCCAACCCAAAAGATAGGTGATGGGGCCCTGTTTCTGTTTCATGTGCAACCAAGCCGTGGTAGATTAATTTAGCCTTCGAGCTGTAGCCTTGCAGAGCTGGCTGCTGAGCTGGATTTGCCTGGCTAAACCTGGCTTGATTAGAATCTAGTCTGTTTGTGTACCCTGTATTCAGGAGCGAACAGTGCGAGGAAAGAAGTCGCAAGGTCTCTCTTGCCTGCTGGTGGTAGCGGTGTCCTCCTGTGCTGTGTACCAAATTTGAGTACTTGGGTTCTATGAATTTGCTGAAAATGAAAGAAATGCAGAACTTTTAAAACCTGCAGGTGAATGGTGACCTGAAGGTGTGACAGTCTGTCTAACCAGACTGGGTGCTGGTGTTACCTGATATGGAGAAATGCTTCTAGGAAAGTTTTACATTATTTTATTTTATTAATGGCACTTTCCTGGCAGGCTTGTATGGCCAGTGAGCGGCTGGAGGAGGACAGGTATCAGATTCCCTGAACCTTATCAGTCAATGGCTAACCCCTAGGCTGAAGCCAGCTGCCATCAAGTCCTTTGCTGTTTGAATGCGCAATTTGCCTGGTCTCAGTTGTGGACGCTTTATACTCACCTAAATGCCCAGTCGTACTTCAGTCTGTAGGCTTCTTATTAGCAGTGTTATGTGGCATAGCCTCATTGCGTGGGTTGGTTTCTTAAAAGGACTTCTCTTCATGGGCTGTAGGTAATCTGCCTGGGAAAATACCCAGGAGCTTTAGATAAACAGGGTTTTGCATGCGTGCTTTTCAGTGTTTTGTCATACTGTCTTTCTGCTTCCTCTCATGGCTTTGTTCTTCCTACAGAAGCTTTTGCAAGTTCCTAAACTGTTGCACTGCCAGGTTTTTGTGTCGCGTTCCTTCACGAACAGCGCACCAAGGATGCAGGTTGGCATTCCGTGCGAGGACGTACATCCGTTGTTCTCCTTGCTCTTTCAACCACCTTCGGCCCGTGTTTGCCACCATAACCTCTAGCAGCAGTTGCAGCATTTTCCTTCGGGTAGTGTGCACAGAAGAGCGTTTGTCTCTGTGGATGGGCACACATGATGGTTTCAAGGGTGGGGACACAGGTGATCTGTCTGGTGAAGAAATGAAGGAAAGTCTTGTTACAGTTCGAGGGCATCTAGGCCTTTCCTCTGATGTGGGGTGTTCTGGAGGTGGGAGTACGTGCAAGCTTGGCTCCTCTCCTCTTGGCTTCCACAAGTATCTCTTTGCAAGTCTGCCGGACTATAGTCCCCTGTGCCGCGAAGGGGAAAAAAGGATGTGTGCCATCACTGCAAGAGCTACAGACCATTAGAGTTAATAGAAATGGACGTGCTGGAACTTGAGAGGCAGCCAGCAGGTCCAAGCATTGTCCCTTCAAACTCTTTAAAGTAGAGCTGTGTGAGTCTGGATCGTACCTGATCTGTTGGCCAGGCTCGCTTAGTTACCGAGTCAAAGCACGTACCGCCTCCCAGGTGTGTTGGGAATTAACTTGTTTTCCTGGGTAAATGGAAACTTAGCCAGGGGAACATTTCCTTATGTAGCTCAATAAATGTGTCCATGCACAGCGAAAATAAATACCCAGAGATTTCGTCTTTTTCTAGTTTCTTCACTTGCGTGCTCCCTGTGAACCTAATTTTTTTTTCTTTTTTTCTTCCTGTTCTGGAGTTTGGGTAGAAATTTAATCGTGGTGGAAAACAGCAAAACCTCTTCAAGTCTTGTCACGGTTTAGAGCTGGGCCGGCTGTTAAATGGAGGACAGGTCTCCTGTGCTGGGAAGAAATTATTCTTGAGAAAAGAACTGCTTTCTAATTGATTGCCTTTTTAAGAATCTTCGCTTTTCAGACTTCCTACTAAATGTGGGCCTTTGACAGACCCAGGTGCAGGTTGGCTGGCACTCCCTCTGGGCTGGCAGAGCCTTTCCCCTACAAGTCCCTGTGCTCTGCAGTCCTTTTGCATCTTCCTTGATCACGATCCCTGTGCTGTGGTGCAGCCTCCGATGGTGTTTGCCTGCTAGGCTCCAAGCTAATAAATAACCGCGCATTGTAGCATGGTTTGTTTTGTTAAAGTAGTCTGTGATAAACCAGGGTTAGAAATGTGTAACAAATTGGACGTGAATTCTAGTCTGGTCGGAACATGATGACAAAATAACTGGAAAATACAGCAGCTTTTTTTTTTTTCTTTTCATTTAAGTTGCAGTTTTTTTCTCTGAACTATCTTCAGCTTTTCTCTGTGCATAAAATTGGGGGGAAAAAAGTCTCCTCAGATCCTTGACTGGTCAGTTATCACTCTGAATCCACGAGGCACAGGTTAATAGAAGATGTTTAATTGTTAATGCTATTAGAGGTAAGAATGGTGAACTTTCCTTTTAGCCATTCAGTGTATTCTGGCATGTGTTACTGTGCTTGTGTATAAGCTGACAGTGCCAACAGAAATGCTTTGGGTATGGTAGGAGCTTAAAAGTCTTCTGTCAGCCTTAGTAGAAAAAATTAAGCTACAGACACGGAGTAGTTGGTGATGAACTGGCAGCTAGGTGAAAACCGGCATTATGCAGCGGAGAGGTTTGGCAGCTGCTTTTGTTTTTCTTTTAAATGAGGATGTAAGAGATTTTCAAAAAGAGGACTGAGAGAAAGGAATGGCAGAGAAGAAGAGTAAAACTTCCTGGAAACGTGGGAGAAAAGAGACGAATCAGCTTTGCATCATTTGGAGAGGCAAAAAGTTTTAAGAAAAGGAAACATTGTGAGCTGTCTTCAGCAATCCTTTGAACACTGCGTGGAAGGGGTAGCTAGCGTTGCTTCTTGGGCCCTGCCCTAAGGGAGCAGCCAGAGTCGCACAGTGTTGCTTGGTCACCTTGATGAGAATATCTCCTAAAGGAGTTTGAGCCGCAGATACAGCCCAATGTTACGGGAACAAGCTGCCTTTATTGCTGCTTGAGGTGTTTGTAAGTGAAAGCAGGAACAAGCAAGCTCACCAGTCATGGCTAAATGCCCTGTTGTTCTTCTGGCAGTGGTCAGAGACATGCTTGGCAGCATGCTGAACTCTGCAGTACGAACCATCCTGCTTTGTCCTTCCTGTTAGCTCGGGGACCTCTGGATTTTCCTTTGCCATGGCAAGTCTTTGTGGGAGATGCTGTTAGGTGCCTGCTGTCTCTCACTTGTTAGCTACATGCTCCTCCGGAATTCTTTTTGACTTCCTCAGGATTTCTCTCACGTGGAACATAAGCTTGCTGTATATAGGCTTGTCAAGAGTTAGTGTCACCTCTTATGTGAGGAGAGTATTGTGAGAAGCAGGACCCATGAGATTTTCCAATAGCAGAACGGTGTATTTTGAGCATCCCCATTAAGAAGGTATGTCCTTAGTCAGTGTTTATTTATTTTCAGATTACAAAAACAGGTGTCCACGCATATGAGGTGGTAGAAATGCTCCAGATAATGTTAAAAAAAATTATAACTGGCAAAATAAAACCTATTCTAAAACATCAGCGAGCTGATTTTAAGAATAAATGAATGCGAGCGCCGTGACAAGAAGAGCATTCCAGAGCAGTGCACCGGCCAGGTTGCAGTTAAAAGTATCTGGTCATGTTTACCTATTATGTGCCGTCAAGCTCTCATGAAATATTTCCTGTTTTATAACAGCAACTCAGGCATGAGAATCTCGTGAACCTGCTGGAAGTGTGTAAAAAGAAGAAACGGTGGTATCTTGTGTTCGAATTCGTGGATCACACGGTGCTTGATGACCTCGAGGCGTTTCCAAACGGACTAGACTACAGCAGGGTTCGGAAGTATTTGTTTCAGATTATGAGAGGAATAGCGTTTTGTCACAGCCATAATGTAAGTATGCACAAGAAGTCAGCTGCGCAGTTAACCTTGAGTGAATAGGTACAGAAGTGTATATTTTTGGTATGTATTAAAACTTCGAGAAATAAAGCTTTGGCTGAAAAGGAAGAGGCAGGGCAGAAGCGCCGGGCTGAATTTTATATAAAATCCCAGAGCTTGATGTCAGCTACAACTGTAGTCTGTCTCTGATTTGTGAGAGCATTTCAAAGGAAGGGTCCAGAAGGCCACGGGGATCCAATGCTTAGTAGCACCTTACTGTAAGTTGGCTTCTCCTGCAGAGGGAGATAGTCTCTCTTTCAGAAGTTTGATTCTCATGGTTTCTGTGTAAACATGTAGGCTTGCTTTTTCTCTGCAGTATTTTTAGCTTTTTGTTCTCAACTGATTTCTAACAGGTTTTCCAATTTCATCATAGTTCTGTAACTATATATATAAACACATGTACATTTTTTTTTTTATGTTTGGGAAACTGTTTCTCTTTAAAATTCCTACAATACGCTTCACGTTTAACTGCAGGACAGGCCCGTGGCCCTCGCGATACTTACAGCTTTTAAACTTGGGATCAAGGCCAGATTTTCAAGCATAATAAATCGTGGCGGATAAAATACCTATAGTAAATACTCCTGCAGAACATATGCAGAGAGATACATAAAATAAACGTATGTTTGTGCAAAAGTTAGAGGTTCTGAGTTTACCTGTGCACTTGGGTATGCGCTCGTTCGTTGACTCTGTGCACGTAGCTGTCTTGTACGGAGTCCGTACGTTTCCCGTGCCTGCAAAAATGTAATTTTCTACCTGGGTGTAAGCGTGCTGCTATTTTTGGTGACCAAGTCAATTTACTATGTAGAAATGGGGTATTTACTTATCTTGGCGTGCCTTTCTCTGTGCAGATAATACATCGCGATATTAAGCCAGAGAACATACTGGTTTCTCAGTCGGGAGTTGTAAAACTGTGTGACTTTGGATTTGCCCGTACCTTAGCAGCTTCCGGGGAAGCTTACACAGACTACGTGGCAACCCGATGGTACAGAGCTCCAGAGCTGCTGGTGGGAGATATCAAGTATGGCAAGTAAGACTGACGTGCGAGGCTGCAGAAGGGTTGTGGGCCTGTGGGGGCTATGGAGGGGGCTGCTCTGTATGGTTGGGGAGGCATGGGACTATTGCTTGGCAAACAGGTGAGAGGGTTGCTGTTCAGCACTCCCTGGTTATTCACTTGTAAAGGTTTAAGCCTTCCTCTTCTCTCTCGCGTTCTGCAGCTAGCTACTGCTAGGGCTAGGCTTTCCTGGATCAAAAGGCAAGGACAGCCCTCAGCGTTCCTGGTCTGTTGTCTGTAGGAGCTTTTCAGTTGCTCATGCAAGTATTGGGGGACGTCATGGTAGACCTCCCTCCTGTGCAGCTGGACTCATGGAGGGGAGGCAGGAAACTCCCTCCAAGAAATTCTAGACAGACATTTCAGGAGGGTGGAGGTGGGATCCTTCTTACAGGGATCCCCAGTGCCGCAAAACCATGTCAGAACTGTGTTATTCACAGGTCCGTTAGTACAATTGTGCAGGTTTCTGTAAGTCACTGTGTTACTTAAACTTAATTTTCAGTAAATGCACCTGAAGAGGAGATGCCTGCAGAAAGAGGAGTTGCTTACCTATGTGCTCCCTAAAGTGCGAAATTCTACTAAGGTGTTACATTGTATTAGTATTTTTAAAGCATTGGCTTTTGGAACCTGATTTTACATCTGTCAGGCTTCTGCTAGCATTTTCCTGCTTCTAGAGCTGAAGGCTTGCCATCCATCGGAGCGCTTGGAAGCTTGGAAAACAGCTGTCTTGCTGTTCTGGGGGACAAAGCTGTTCTTGGGGCTTGTAACCTGTTGAAGATGTGCTACGCACTGGCCTGGCTCAGCCTTTGGGTTAGAGAGAGAAGTGAAGTGGTGCTGAGCTGCAGTGCTGTTGTTTTTTTTTCCAGGGCTGTGGATGTGTGGGCTATTGGCTCTCTGATAACAGAAATGCTTACAGGAGAGCCCCTTTTCCCTGGAGATTCAGACATTGACCAGCTCTACCATATCACCAAGTGCCTGGGTAAGAACAGCCCGTTGGGCTCCTCGTGCCTGTTTAGTAGTGAAGGGATCAAATACATTTTGACGCGGAGAGCAGGACGCAGGGAGAAAGGCTGTGGTGTGTGCTGAGCTATTTCCGAGAGCCTGTACTCTTAGCGCCGTTTACAAGGTGGGAGCTAGGAGCTTGCGAGTACAGCATCAATTCATGGCGCACAGGTAGAAAGGGAAGGACCCAGACTGTAGTCCTTACAGTAGTGCTGACCCGGTATTTTAGCTTTTCGAATGTTTCACAGGAATGTACTTCATGTGATTGCTTTGTTTGTGTGATTTCAGGTAATTTAATTCCAAGACACCAAGAGTTGTTCTATAAAAATCCCCTCTTTGCTGGCATGAGGTTGCCTGAAGTGAAGGAGGCTGAATCTCTGGACAGACGCTATCCCAAGCTCTCTGCTGCGGTGCTGGATTTAGCCAAGGTGATTAACTGATGGTTTACTATGAACATTTGTCCGTTTACTTGTCCTTCTCCTTGGGGAGCTGGATACAGCCTGCAGAAGGGGCTGGGGCAGTTAAACTGGCTTTCTCTCAACTACCCATGCAATGAGCAACTGCTTGGGTTGGTAGCTTAGTGAGGACTGCATGGATATGAGAGCTGCCGTCCTGGGTGACAGGGGAGACTGAGGCAGTCATCTCTAGAGCCAAAATGGTCAGTGTGTACCCTCCAGGGAGGATTTGTGGCATATAGTGCCCCACTGATTGAGTTTTCCAAGGAAATTTGAAATTTGAAGAAGGGCTTGTGTGTTGGAAGTGTCCCCCGTACTCCTCACTGCATCGGTTGATCTTTTGAAAGGCCTCCCGACAAGCTGTGCCCCTCCTCTGTTACATAAGTGAATGCTTTGCAGGTAATACACAGCCCCTCTCTTCTTACTTGCTAGCAGAGCTGTGTAGACACGGTGTTTTCTGCCAGCCCTCCCTCTACCTGCTGGTGGAGGCACTGCAAGCAGGTAGGCTTGGATGGGATGGCATCCAAACGTGTCCCTTAGTTTTGGAGCTACGTGTCTACTACGTGGGAGTTAGGAAGCCTTAAAACTTTGTAACAGATTCGGAAGGATCCTTCCAGGCAGTGTTTTTGTGCTTTCACGCAGCAGTGTAAAACTGAAACAACCTAAAAACCACGTGGTTGTATTTGAAACACCTAATGATCAGAACAGGTTCTAAAGCCTTAGCCAAACAAACTTGGTTGAAAACAAGGGGGTTTTACCGAGAGAGGAGTGATCTGTTTGTATGACAGATGTTCCCTCTGCAGTGAGTCTTTGTGAGCGTTAGTGATTGGGATGGAAGCAGCCAGCAAATGTGAAACTTTATTGGTAGTGGGCTCATCTCAACATAACAGGCCCTAGAAGGGGGAGTTTTGTAGGTTTTTCTCTTGACTTCACTTGAAAATACTAAAGCCTTTGTTTCATTTCTGACATATTTGTCTTCTAACGTTTACATTGGTCGGGCAGAAGTGTTTGCAGATTGATCCAGACAAACGGCCATCCTGTGCTGAACTCTTGCAGTGCGATTTCTTTAACAAGGATGGATTTGCTGAAAGGTAAGCGGTTCATTGCTCGCTCAGAGCAGGCTGGTATTAGAAGGAGGTTAAACAGTTGTGCTTGAAGACTGCACGCTGGGTTTGCAGAGCTGTCAGCCGCTGCGTGTCTTGGGTTTTGTTTGGGTTTAGCCTTCCTAGAAACAGACGGTTGAAAGGGAACGCATTGCAGCGGTGTGTTTGCCTCATTTAGCTTGTCATGACATGAATTCATCAGTGTGCACACCCAGACTCACGCTGCACTGGCTAGTGTATTCTTACGCTGTATTCACTGTCTGCATCTACACCAGAGTGGGATACGCTTTTTTATTACTGTAGTGTGAAAAGCGTGTGCCTGGAAGATTTTATTTATTTTAATGGATACATATATATTTGGCTGGCATCTCATTAGTTAAAAGGCATGGTTTGATCACTTCAAAGGCTATGGGCGCCTGGGCTGAGCACTGACTGGTGATCATAGTGAGATTAACGGAACCTCTTTTTTTCTTTTTTTATTTCCCCCTTCTTATACGAACTGTAGATTTGCTCAGGAGCTTAAATTAAAGATTCAGAAAGATGCCAGAGACCATCAACTGCAAAAAAAACCAAAAATCAGCAAAAGGGACAAAGATGATGTTGTAGAAGAAAGAAGAATGCTTGGTGTCCAGGTTGGTCCACCTTTGTTTTCCAAACCTGTTTGGGCGGTTTTTTTGTGTGTTTTAAAATGGCTATCTAAGTACGTGCAGCAGTTTAGTTTCATAGCAAAAAAAGAAGCATAATTGTCCATTTCATTCTTTTTAAAAAAGACTAGGTAAGTGTGATGTGCCAGAGAAGCGCCTCGCCTTTTGGAGGCCACTGTGAATCTAAACAGCACTGAGGACCTTGTCGCCTCATTCAGGCCAGCACGTTAGGCCTGTGCCCCGTCAGCTCTGACGCGCGGTGCAGCGCAGCCTGCAGGCTGTTCCGTGCGAGTTCTGTGCCTTTGATTCCAGCCATTTGGCTGCTACAAGGTTGCTCTGGTGCTTGGCTCCTCAGTCTGCAAGTGGGTATTTGGCCAGCCCTTTGCAGTAAACTACAGGGGGATGCGATTACTGGCAAATACGGAGCTGAAAGGAGAATACGTCGGGCAGCGTAAATCATGTTGAAGCACGCAAACAGGCTTGCGTGCTGCTGTTCGCTTGTGTTAGAGCCCTGTCTCCAGAATTACATACTTTGCTTTCAGTTGGATACGAAGGAGTAGAGGCTTCAGAGTGACTTTGAGGTGTCATTGGGCTCAGTTCTTATTTAATTTCTGTGGAAGTGATACAGGATAGGGCTGTTCTTCGTCGTTTCTGATTCTGTTCTAAGGTGACTTAGTTACAGAGGGTGCTGGAACGTTTGATTGAAAACAGAGATTTTCTACTAAAAACAGTTCAATCTCCATCAGATCCTTGCAGAATCGTGCAGGTTCAGGTTTTTGACTTTTTTTCCTGCGTGCGGTGTGCTCTAAGCTACTTTCTAAACACGACTGCAAGAGCAGGATGATGCTTATCTTCCCAAACAGGATCTCAGCATTGACCCAAAGAGCAGAGATGCAAAGCTATTAAAGGCGAAGCGCTCTAAAGCTGATGCAGAGAAAGCAGACCGATCCTCCAACCTGAGCTCCCACTACGACAGTGCGATCAACCCATTTAAAATAAGCCCTCAAGCCAGCCTCAAAGATTCCAGCAGCAGCTTGGACTATGCCAAGAATGCAGGAATAGTTATCCCTCCCATCAACCAGAACTTTTCTCCCACTGCGGTTAGGATGGGTCCTGTGCCTGGGAACCTTAATTACAGGTATGGGAGCAGAGCTAGAAGAGTTCGTATCCGTCCTCCCTGTTGCCAAGGAGCTGTAATGTCCTGAGAGAGGTGCAGGGTGGTGATGTGGGAACGGGAGATGTGGGTTTGGGACAGGACGCGGCTAGGAACAGCTCTTGGGTGCAGGACTGTACATGGATCAGAAAGGCCGGCTTCGCCTTGAGCAGCCGTGCGCGTCCACGCAGGCACAGGGTCTCTGGGTTTCTGCCTTTGGCAAAGCGCTACTGGACGGCAGCAGTTTGCCAGCTGCTGTGACACTGGCCTTTCTCTGGCTCGTGGCTTGTCCTTTGGACCAAACTTCTCTGTTAACTGAGCTCACGAAGGATATTCTCCCCATGAGCCTTCTGTGTAAGCACTTAACGACAGTGTTTCTGGATGTCTTGCGTCTCTTGTGGTTATATTCACCGTGTTACCCCAGTTAATACAAAGTTTGGGGCGTTTTTCATTACAGAGTTGATGAAAAGAGTAAAAAATACTTGAACCCGTTTCTAAAGCAACGGAAGCATTCTCCAGCGGGCCATTACAGTGTAAGCTTGACATCGGTAAGTCGTCCATCTTTCCCCCTTGGCAAAGCAAAAATAAATTCTGAACTCAAGTACGGCTTTTATTGTTAAGGATCCCGTCTGCTGCAGCCTTCACCATAACTCCCAACTAGAAATACTATTTTCTTTTCCCCCTTTTTTCCTACAGATGTGTCGTCTGTTATCTTTTGCTAATAGTTACCTTATATGAAACATGTTTTGTGTCAGAGGACAGTTTTAAATGAGGAGAGCCCTCCAACATGGGATATCTCTGAGACTTGGAATATATCCATGGCCTCCTGTTCGGCCAGGAAAAGCAGACCGTGTGTGCTGCGCTACTGAAGCAGAATGGAGGATTTGGATTTAACGTGGTCAGGGCTTTATTTACTCATGTCATACATGCATTAAAATTTGATAACAAAAACAAACGAAATGGAAAGCTTTCCATGACACTCGCTACCTAGGCAATATTCTTTCCATGCCAGCAGAAACGTTTGCCTTGTTACTGATAACTAACTGGAGCCGTTCTCGAACTGTTGTATTTTGTCTCGCTTGCAAGACTGGGGTTTTTTGCTGTGGCTGTTCTGTTGTTTGTAACCGCGTAAATGACACTTGAGCAGAACAGATTCTTTCACGCACGTGGGAGTCTTTTTCTTTTACTCGTGCGCAAGTTCCAGCTACAGCAGAACGTTGCTGGGTTGATGCGTTTTTAAGCTTGAAAATAGCTTTGTTTTTTCTGTATTTTCATGAGCTGGTGCTTAATGCTCTTGATTACAGGTTACTAATGAAAAAAACATACTTCCGGCAAACAGGAAGAATTGGGAATTCTCCAAAACAGATGTGCGTTTGCCAGAACTAAATCACCACCCTGAAATGAGAGGAGTAGAAGGTAGGAGCTTTGATGTCCTCTAAATAAAACCTGGATGCTAAACAAGTGGTGGGAATCAGCGTGCGTTCCAACAGTCAGCTCTTCCTTCCTCGACGTTCTGTGCATCGGTTGTGTTTTGCAGCGTGGCATCCCAGATTTCTGAAAAAGGAAAATAAAACCGTTTCAGAGTCCCGAGTCCCCTCTCTTGCTGCTATTGACCTCCATAACCCAAGTCTGTCCTCACAGCAGGTAACAAAGCAGTAAAATAGTTTGTGCTGCTCGGCATTTGTTTGGTTCGGGACTTTCTGAATAGTGTGACCCACAGATTCCCAGCATGACTCTTTAACAGAAGCAGAATTTGCCTTGGTTTCTTAACTAAGTGAAAGGACCTGAAGCCTTATGCTGGGGGAAAAGAGAAGGCTTACGGATGAAACGTGGGGCTCTGCTTGCCTCTCCGAGGTTACCTAAACACTAGATTCTCAGTGCTAAGACAGACAACATGAAGTGTTGCTATTTCAGCTGGATGGATCAAGGCAGAAGTAAGCCTGATTTACCGGAGTTGGGGAGACGGCGGGGGAAGTGTTTTGAGGCGATCTGTTCTGGCTGTGTTAGATGTTGAGGGGCCGAGTGCAGTAGGGAGGGAGGGAGAAAGCATAGGAGCCAGGCATAGGGAGAGAAGGGGAGGACTTGTAACTCTCTTAAAGATTAGCTCCTCAGTAACATTGAGATGTTGTTCGGGAGGTAAGTGATTCCGTGGGCGGTCACTTGGGCTACCTTGCTTCCAGTTGAGATTTGGCAGACTGTACTGGGGGTGGGGGGGGAAGCATTTTTTAAGTCTGATTTGATCAAAGAAGAGATTTCTTCTAATTGACATATTGGCGTTGCGTATGTCCCTAAAAGGTGGTTTCTCATTTTTGTATTTATATTACGCTTGGAAATTGACCGTCTCTTTTTTTTCTTTGCCAATTTACAGCTGTCAGGAACGTTGATGCCCGATGCATCAGAAGCCATCTTCCCCAGAGTCGAGCACTAGCCTTACGGAGAACATCAGACCTGCCTGTGAAAGGTAGGTGTAGCCTTCTGGTGGCCTTTATTTCTGCTGCGTAGTCTTCTGGTGTTTTTCGAGTGGATAGTTTCATGAACGCTTCCCTCGCTGGGAGGTGCTGTGGGAAAATCCTTCTACCTTTCACATTCTCAGTTAGGACACTCAGCTGTGACAGACTTCTTATTGAGGGCAGCACGCAGCATGCTTTATGGACACTGAATCTGGCTGCGGCAGGTAAATTGTTTTCCTGAGCTGAGGTGCTGGGCATCGGTGTTGGAAATTAAGCAGCTCATGAAGTTGGGATTGAATAACAAAAAGGGGAAAGTGGCTGCCTTCACAGGAGGAGCGGAAGAAATACATACAGCACTGTCAAGCACATCGCAGAAATGGACTTGCTTGCAAGTAGGGAGAAAAATGTTTTGGGGGGAGAATTTTTAGTGACTGTGTCACGCAGTCTAAATTTTTTTAATGTAGCTGTTGATAACTCAGTGCTCTCCAGGATAGGAGTCTGGGAGAGAAGGAGGGTTAGGAAAAGTCCCGGCTGTGTGGCTCACTTGTAGTTTTAAGATTGAAGGACTAGGTTTGAATTCCGCCACTCTGCGCTTTCACTTAGCATTGCATCTTATCATTCCAGATTATTTTAAGATGAGGCTTTTAGATGTGGTTTTAATAGTTTCTCGTCTTGCCCACTGAAAGACCTGCAGTTCTCGAAGTCATTTTGTCTGAAAGAAAACTCATGGGAAAAATTGTGTGGTTTTGTTTGGTTTTTTTCTCTTTTGGGGTATTGTTACTTCTTGTTATTCAGCATCTTCCGGAGAGTCTGCTGTATGTCTTGGAGTTTGTCTCATCCTCTTGAAAGCAAGAGCTGCAGTGCTTAGCTGGGGGTTTTTACTCTCATGGTCACCCTGCTTTCCTCACTGAGGCCGGGCAGAAGGACTGCACCTTCCGGAGGGAGCAGAACTTGGGGAGAATAAAGAGGGAAAGAGACAGGGTGCCCTGGAGGGGTCTTCATAGGTTGTGCTCCAAAATCCCGCTGGCTTTATTGGAACCTTGTTTGCTGCATGGATGGGCTTTACTCAATACTCTGGGTACGCTAGTGCTGCCACCCTGGACGTCATTGCATACCTGCCCCTCCGGGGATCCTCCCTGTGGCTGCAGGTACTGCCGGGCACCACAGCCGCCCTCTTCTCATACTCGGTGTTTGCTACAAATAGCCACGAGCGTGTCCTGGCAATCCCGTGAACATGCAGGTGCAAACTGTGCATCTTAGTTCTGCCTTTTGGGCTCTGTGTCGTTTCCTTTTTGAGGAGAGGGAGCAACTGCTGACTCCAAAATCTCTGCAGCAATGCTGCTCGCGCCCTTAATCTATGTGAGTGTATTTGTCACTTTCATTCGCGTGATGTGATGGCTTCATGCTACTAGGAGGAAAGAATAAAAACGGTTGGGATGGGAAGCAATCTTGATAATAGAAATGGGGGGAGAAAGAAACGTCACTGGAGTTGTCTCATCTGTGAAGCAGAGGTGTAAGTGCACAGCTTCGGCAAGGTAAAGCTGTGTAATACCTCCAAATGGAGGAAGCAGTTCATCAGGGAGTACCTATGTAGTTCTGTTAGCCTGTCTGTAACATCATTCTGCTTTTCTCCTCTCAGCGCAGGTGCCTGAAACAGTGGGAACGATCCACCTGAGTTTCGGGGTGGTAAAGCTGCAAGGTCTCTGCAGGAGAGAGAAGAAGGATCCCTTGCTCTCTTGTTAGTGCAGCGGGAAGCGGCTCGGGTCCAGTCCGAGGACGGAGCTCTCTCTGCCATTGCCGCTGGATTTCTTGCATGCAAAACTGCTCCTGAAACGTTGACGGTCTGGCCCGAGGTTGCTCAGAACAAAACAGGGGTTATCGGCACGTGGCAAGGGCAGGAGCTAGTTGGGAGGTTTTCGAAGGAAGCTGGGCTTTCTTTTGTCTAACTGCTGCCCTCTTTGGGGTTTTACTTTGAATAGTGAAGAGAGCAGATAGCTGCTGAATTTCCCATGTTTTGGTGGGCTACCTGATCTGTACCGGAAAGCATCTTTGCCTTGACAAAACTGTCAGTGAAGAAAACATTTGTGCAAGACAGACAACGTTTAAATGTCCACACGTTCCCAGCTGTTCCTTTGAACCCCTTGCTCAGCAGCACCTGCAACCTTGTGTGAGGTTCCTTTTCCCTCCGTGCTTTTGTCCCCGCTGGGGCGGTTGTCCTTGGGGTGTTTACATTGGGCCTCTCGTCCGCGTGAACGTAAGCGTAAAACTCGACAGCGGCTTGTGGGGAAGAGAAAGATGGCATCGCTTTCACCTTGGGACCGTTACGACACCAGGTTTGCTTAACCGCCCTCGAGCTGCTCGTAGGCAGTTCTGCGGCGTCCCTGCGTTGCGCACAGCTCAGTTTTTCAGCAGCCTGAGGCTGCTGTCACAGCTCGCGCCCCCGCATGGCATATTTAATTTTGGAACTTGTCTTCCCGCAGACTGCGGCCTTTCCCATCGACGCGTCACGGCAGAATACGGTATGAATGCCATCATTGTTAGAGCCCTGCTGCTGTGCTGTGTTTTGATGTTAAAATTTGTCAATAAAAGGATACTGAGATTCCGAATCTCTTGGTACCAGCGTGTACTTAGGAATCTAAGATGTGCTCGGTCTTCCCTGCACTTGGTGGCGTATCAGCTCGCTTATATCGGTGGCGTTATACACATTGAAAAATACGCCTTTTGAATCAATTTTTATTTAACACTTGGCATGGTTTCTTGCAACTGTTGACAAGCACAGGTCCCTAGGTGCTGTCTGGATGCTCCCAAGGGATGTTAGCTGGCTGCGCTCATCCAGCGTGCCCGTTAATTCCAGCTGTGCTGGAATACTGGCGATAGCACTGGTACATTCCCATTGCCTTGCTTTTTAGTTCGCCGCTAGCCACGAACCGCTCCGGGGTAGCCCAGTTATACCAACAGCGAACGTTACGAGCTGGCTGCAGCAGGCATTTAGCTAGCCGTGGGCAAACGCAAGCAAGCGACCTGCTTGAAATTGGCCTACTGAGAATTCCGCAAGGCCCCTGTGAATGCCTCAGCACCCACGAGCCCTCATCTGAGGCGGCAGGTGGGTGGACAGGCTTTTTTGGGGAATGGGGGGGGGGAAACTGAAAGGTTTTCAGGGGATGGGGCAAACAGCCCCTCCTGGGAAATGCTCAGGGAAACCTCCCTGCTGCCCAGCTGCAGGGCGCTTTACCCTGCGCTGCATCAGGTGGCTGAGTTTTTTTTGGGGGGGTTATTGCTGGG
>VZSC01015636.1:3309-52944 GCA_013398225.1 Steatornis caripensis
GTCTCTCTCTCTCTAGGGTGGCAGCAACTTACGGATTCTGGGCTTGGTAAAGTCAGATGAAGGTTTTTATCAGTGTGTAGCTGAAAATGAAGCTGGAAACGCACAGGCCAGTGCACAGCTAATCATCCCAGAGCCTGGTAAGATGCAAAGGACGTACAGAATTGTAGATGTAATTAATGCTATTAACATAAAAATCCCAAATGAGCAGCTACTATTCTTTACTCCTCCTTACTTTTCCAGCTGGCTGGCTGTAGTTAGAAGCGTGTCCAGGCTATCAGATAGTTTGAGGGATTTTGTTCACTGGGGCAATTACGAGTGCTGGCCTTGTCCTACAAATGACTCTGGAGTCCAACCAAACCTTCATGAAAAGCCAAAGCCCATGTCATACTATCTATTGGCGGGCGTTATCCCGCTGAAGTAGGAGAAGGCGATCATAAATGGGTGAGGTGATGGAATAAAATAGTCTATAAGCAACAGAGAATTGTATCATACATAGTTCTGCATTAAGCTGTTGTAGAACATTTGTCTCGGGAAAAGGGAAAGATAAGAAAAAGAAGACAAAAGAACAGTTTGGCAGCGGGATATCGAGCGCAGCCAGCCGTTGAGATCAGGAGGTTGGTGTCTGCGTGCTCAAAGCATGAATACTTATTTTTTTTGTTGTTGCTCTGAAATTAATAGGTGTTTGGTTTTATGGACTGCACCGTTAAGCAGCATAGGTGTTCACTGCTTTATGGGTTTTTAAGGAACAGATGTCTTCATCTTAATCCAGATGATATGTAAAATATGGATAAAAGCCTTTCAAAGTTTCTGGGTTGTAAATGATTAACGACCTGCACCAGGCTGCCGGTCATGCTTGCTACTGCTCGTGGATCATGAGAACAAGAGCCCGTGCTGAAGCACTGTTTGTTCTTTGATTTGGACTGGGAAGAGCAGAATCTTGGTAGCCCACAAACGCTCAATTGAGACAGCCCTACTGAGATCAATTAAGCAGCCTGATAGCTCGTACCATAGAATTTCTTTGAGAAATGCTTTGAAAAGTTCCTGCACAGCATCAGTGTGGCGTTTTAAAGCTTTGCCGAAAATCTGACCTTCTGGAAATAGAGGAAGAGGTATGGCAGTGGTCCACGTTCTTGTAAGCTGCAGTGGTCTGACTCTGAAGGACACCTGTCTGAACACTGAGCGGGAACGCTTACTGAGATCCACCAAAGTTCAGTCCTGTAAGCTCACGTGTTATGCGCGCAGCGTGGTTCCGGGCAGTACGGGGGCGGTGGCGATACCATGGGGCCATAACTGAGGTCATCTGGTAGACAGAAGTGAGGAGTAACCACCACTGGAAGCCTCAGATCCCCAGTTTGCAGTGTCCCCTCCGTGCCAATACTTTAAGGCAGATGAAAACAGGAGCATAGCTAAGGTTTCTCGCTCTGTTTTCTGTCGTGGTCCCGAATGAATGGCTGAGCATGGATTTTGCACGTCTTTGAAGCTCACCTCCCTTCTCCTTTGTGATTCAGCATCTCCTTTATAAGCCTGTTCTCTTTCTTTTCTCCCCAGTGCCTGAAAGCAACTCCAGTAGCAACTGGGGAATTGTCAGAGACCTCTCAACCCCTCTCTCCCCCTCCCCTGGACACTCATGCCGCAGATGCTTTGCAGCCCTGAAACTACACCACTTGGTGGGGGATCTGGGAGGGGAGTAAATGGAGAAGAAATTTACTGTCCGTGGAGTCATTATTGTCATCCTCCTCCTGCTAGCATGACCCCCCCAGCCTGGGCTCCCTCCTCGCCCTGCTCAGTAGCGCTAATTGGCTAACTGACGTTGGTCGTTGGGTATCGGGATCAAGCGGCGGGTATTTGTTTGGGTTCCCCGTCTCCTGCGTGCCCTCCAGCTGGCGCGGCGCCGGATCTTGCCAGGTGAGCGTTCCCCGCCGCGTGCAGGCACCGGAGGTGATGATGAGGTTATCTTCCCTTAGGGACGAATGTGAAAATGAGAAGGCACTTCTCATCTAGGTTTCACTGGCAGGAAGAATGTCCGTGTGATATTGAGGAAGGCTGGCAGGGGTCATCATCCTGCTCAGCATCAGCCTGCTCCACTTCAGGTCTCACAGTGGGGACGTGCGCGGTTGCTTTGCCTCTGTTTTTTGTTTGTTTTCTTTCTGCTTTCTGTTAAGCCGAATCTCGCATTCGGTTCGTGCGCCTGGATTATATTTACATGTGCGAACACCTGAAGGGAGGAGGCCTTCTGCTGTAGCGGAGCTTAATCTGGTGCTGGGATCATCCTAGGGGAAACTGGGTAACTCATTGCTGCTCCCAGCTAGTCATTGCGTGTGAAATGCTGTCAGTAAATTTTACGCTCTGGGTTGGTGTTTATTATGTTTGGCGTTGGATTAAAATTAAAATAGAATAAAACGAAAAGAAAATCCTGAAGAGCTACGGGACGCCATTGTAAACTGTGTCCGTTTCCCTTTTTAAGCGATGGATTACTTTTTTTCTGGCGATTTAATCAGATCTTCAAACAATGCCACTCCAATTCCTCTGAGATGAAGGGAGGGCTAGCGTGCACAGATGGTGGAGAAGCCGGCTGTAAATACAAATGAAGGGATGGGGCTGGCCGCGGCGGGAGGAACGTGGCTCCCTCTGCTTCGATTTGGTCGGGCCGCGCTCAGCACGTGTTTGGTGCTTAGCCTGGGCTTCGCGTGGCACTGCTGAGTAGCTGGGGTCTGACCGGGGCGGGGGGCTCTTGCAGGGGCTCTCCGCTGCCTGGGGCAGGCGATGACCCAGCAGAGCCCGCGCTTGCTGTTGGCGTGTTTTCATGAGAGCCCGGTGAAGCTTCCCTATACTCATTAATAGCTGTCATCCTTGTCTGGAGCCGTCAATGCGGAAGGAGCGCGAACGGAGCCGCGCTGAAGGCTTATCTGATTTTTTGATGATTCGTAAGGCTACAGATAGTTTTTGCTTTTACTTATTGCAAATAATTTGGACCGCCCAATGGGTTTAAAATACGTTGTGTGTGTTCCGTTGGGGGATTTTGGAAGTTTAATTCAGGTAGGCAGGGTCTCATCGCTTTGGTTGCTCCTACTGCCGTTGTTGTTACGCGGACGTGTAGGTTCACATCCCCTGCTGACCACCTTTAACTGTAGGACCCGAAGTAGCAGCACGTAAGCTGGCATTAAAGCAAGTATAAATGAGCTCAGATTGAGACCAAATAGACCCCTTGTAAAGGCTGTGATGCTAAATTGGAATTAGACAATACTGAAATGAGAAGTGAAAGCCCAACGGGCTGTGAGCTCACGCAGATAATAGCTTCCACCTTTAGTATTCCAGGTGTGGCTATGGGATGCTCAAAACTACTTTGATATGCGTTGCTTAGACTATAAAAAGCCAACGAGCTCCCTGAGAAATATGAAATTTCTTTTAAGCTGAGATTGTGACTGGAGAGGCATTGTACTCAACAGCGTGTTAGGAATTAGAGTGAAATAAGTGCTGGTAGATGGTCTGCAATACGCGCGTCGGTCAATAAATCAAAGCACATTTGTGGATTCCAGCACGCTTAGGGAAAAGGCGCTTGGGCTCGTTTCTTCTCCTTTTTCCTTTCTTCCGCGTTAACAACCGTAATGTTACCCCCTTAGGAAGAGGTTGCTCGCCAGTTTATAGCAAGAAAACCCCCTGCAACTTTAAATGCGTCTTTCTTCGTTGAAAACCAAAGCAATAAACGAGCCAGATTTAAAGATTTAAGTTCTGTCGTCTCCGACACGCACGTTCTCAGTTTCTCAGGCCGCTCTGCTGCTTCGCTTCCTCGGTTTCTGCTCCCTGACTCTGCTACAGGGCGATAGACTTTCCGCAGTCTATGGGAATGCGTGAGCATATTGAGCAGGCACCGGGGATAAAGCCTGCAATACGTACTTCTGCTTACGTGTGCTGGAAAACAAATTCTCAGCAAGAAAAAGCCAGACGAAAGAGATCTCAGCTGACTGTCTTATTTTTTATAACTGTATAAAACCTGTTATTTGCCCACCTAGAAAATGAATGGAGAACAGCGTGGTGGCGAGTGATGGACATGCATAGCTTCCGACGGGGAGAGTGTCCCAGAGGAAAATCTTCCTCTAAAGAACTCCCGGACAGTTATTTGCTTTATGCCGATGGCTTCTCACGGATCCGCCCTTCAGATATTGACGGTGTGTGTTGGAGGGGTTGTTTTATTCTAGCAGGTGGAAGATCAGATGAAGACAGCTCTGAAGCCACCAATTTGTGTATGCGGTAGGGTAATTATTATCTATGTTCCTGCAATGAATTCCTTGCTAGAAAAATCTTCAGCTTGGGAAGACACCCTCTCCTAGAGACCGGTAAAAGTGCTGTAAACCGGGTCTTCACTTTTGGCCGTCGTGAGCTGTAGCTAGTTTGGCGAACAGAGCGACGAAGAAAACAACCTCTTGCGCGGCATAACTAACCGGCACCTGGGCTGTTCGTGCTGCCGTGCAAGGAGGGGCCACGGTGCCGGGATGATTTGAAGAAGGGATGGCGTGTCCATCCACGAATGATCTCCAGCTGTTTGAGGATGTCCGGAGACAGATGCTGCAGGGAGACGGGGAAGGGGGCAGAGGGCCGAAGCTCGATGGCGGCCTGGTCCTCGATGGCGGCCTGGTCCTCGATGGCGGCCTGGTCCTCGATGGCCAGGCCCTATGGAGCGGGTGTTTAACTCTGAGCCCCGCTGCTCCGGCTCAGCTTTCTGTGCCGTTCGCTTTGTCGTTTCCGTCACGTACTTTTTCGTTCTTTCTAATTCCTCTACTTACAAGTCGCATAGCTCCTTCTCATGTGAGATTTTCAGCTTAGCAGCCAGCAGATGTACCATTTTTGCAAGCGCAATATCTTTGTGAAGACTTTGCGTTTCTGTGTAATAAGACTTAAGCTGGGAAACCCGCGAATGTACTCTTCTTTGCTGAAGAAACAGGGGTTGAGTCAGATACTTCTAAAAAACCTTCCTCTCTCCTTGAAGTCCTATGACAAAAACACGGCGATGCACCATTTCCCCTCCCTTTATTGTCAGAAGTGTTAATTCGTATTATTTATAGTTTCTTACTCTGTTACTTCTTATTTGTAACGATGGCATTATTCGTAATTACTTCCCCATTAAAAATACGACCACAAAATAAAATCCATCTCTGTGCTAAGAAACTGAGCTTATATTGGCATTAAAACCTCCAATTTTTAGTCCTTGCAAATCTGTTGGGAAGCGGAACCGTGTGCGTTGATCTTAATGTTAGAATTAGTCTGAAGTAAACGCCGTGGTTTCAAAGATCGGGGAAAAGAGAAGGGTTTTTTAACAATTGGTAAAACAGCGGAAAAAGTAGTGATGAGGAATGCTCTTTATGGGAAACTTCAAGAAGAGCTCGGGCAGGTGTCTCTCTGTGCTAAAAATCCCGTTCGTGCCTTCGCCGGGGAAGCTGCCCCGTGCTGCCTCTTCAGCCTGCTCTTTATGCCCTGAATTAGAAAAAGCAAATTTCGCAGAGCTGCTTCACGTTGTGGAGTCAGAGCGGAAGAAAGAAGCGAGAGACTGTTTGGAGATCCCACTCACAAATTTTAGAGTAGTGTCTATACGTACATGTATTTTCTTTCCCTCTCGTGCAGAGAATGGTAGTTCTAGTGGGATGTAGAAACGTGTTTTTTTTCCGAAGGCTTATTTAATCGTGTGGCGCAAGTTATAGCGACTGTATGGCGCTCTGTTAAATAAAAGAGCCGAGGGGAAATTCCCGCAGCGGACTAGGGACCCCTTCACGCCACCGAGCTGATGGCTCGCTCGCTGCCTCTGCTCCGGGCATCGCCAGGCAGCTCTCGCTAGAAAAACGTGTGCGTGGCTCTGGGGTGCCGTGCCCGAGGAGGGCCAGGGAGGTGGCGTGCGGGTGTCGCTCTCCATCGCACGCCATTGTCCAGCACCATCTCAGCACCCTCATAGACTGCTTCTAGCTGAGGGAGGGTTTCCCCTGACCTGTCCTATGGCATGGAACCCATCTCTGGTCTTGTGCTGTAAAAGCCGCAATCTACTGAGCTGCAACGCAGCCCCGAGTATTTAAGACGCTTTGAAATGAAGGAAATCATGCAAAGTTGTGAATATATCGCAGGGATATGAGGCGTAACCTTCCACGGGGTGCACTCCGAGGAGGAGGCGTGACGTAGCCCAGCTGCCATCATTTATTCCCAAAGGTGAGGTGACAGCCCCAGGCAGTGGTGGGGGGGCTCTGCCTGGTGGCTCTGTACCCTGGAGGGATTTAATGTGCTGTATCGCCATCCCGCCTGGAGCCTCACCACTGGCGATGGCCAAAGAGGTGCTTCAGGGGACAACTGCTGCCAGCAAAAAGCAGTAAAAGCACCCCATACCCGGGAACGGGGGGAAGCATAATCTCCTGAACCATAGTGTTGGGATTTTTTGTGTTGAAACACAGATTTAACATCCTTATTTTGGTATGCACAACTGGTAAGCTGTTCACGTTTATTGCACCGCATAAGCAGTAATAATCATGATAATGGTAAGAATAAATTTTGTTTATAGGCTTTTATGGTGGTCTTTGCCATAATATTATGACACCTTACTTGGGATTTATAACAGATGTATGCAAAAATGCAAAGTCAGCAGAATATTTTTCTAGCTTAAAGAAGCTGGTGTATAAAGGCCATCCTAAAAACAGCAGAGGTGCTTGGAAGGAACCTCTGGACAGATGGCACTGCAAGGGATTATCTTGGAAGATCTGTGGAGCTTCCATCTTTGCAGGTTTTTAAGAACGAGTTACGTAAACATCTGCTAGGAATAGTAGGGATACTTTTAGTACTGCAGTGGGGTGTAGGAAAGGATTAGCTGGGTTCTTGAGATCATGTCTGGTCCGGCTTTCCATTGGTCTGGTGAACGTTGCTGGAAACTTTGGATTGTAATAAATTCTGGAAAGATGCGGTTAGAGATGCTTGGTCTTGTCTTAAAATAGCGATCTAAAAATCGGTGGCTTTATTCTGAGAGAGCGATAATGGTTTAAAAACCTGACAGCTGGGTTTCTACACCACCACAGTCTCTCATGAAGCTCCGGAGATTAGTTTCTGTGCTAGGGTCGCTCTGCTTTCTCCCAGCTGAGTTAAACCACGGTGCAGGCAAAATTTGGGACAGTCGGGGAGAAATTAAGCAAGAGGAAGGCCTGGGTCTGGGGAGAGAGGGATCGTGCGAGACTGTGGTGAGAGCAGGAGGTGCGTCCTGGTCTGAAGTAGGATGTCTCTCCTCTTGTTGACGGATGTGTTCTATGAAATGTTGGGTGTTCTGAGGTGAGATGTTTCTCAGCTGTGCTGGAGCCGTCTTGTTGCGTGTGAAATACCTGGGTGAAGTGAACAGGATGAGATTTTGTAGAGAGCTTCAAAAAACCCCAAAGTATGCAACTGAAGAGTGATCCAAGCACAAACGTTCTGTAAAGTCTTGATAAGATTTTGCAGAAAATACTGCGAAACCTATTGCACGTGAGCAAGAAGGAGCTGTTGTCTATACTCTTAACAGGGAAACAACTATCTATTAAAATAGATTTAGGATAATTTGAAAAAAGAGAAGGGTAGCTCTTATAGTGCTATTAACCATTTAAAATCGAGCCTTACCATGATTTTTTGTCTTCAGTAAAGGATATATGTTGATAAATAGTAACCGTGGGAAACTGGAATACAATTAGGGTTGAAGTGATGTTAATTAAAATATCATCTACTGTATATTGGCTTCACATGGTAATGTCAGAATAATCGCAAGATAGAATGAATAACCGCACAATTAGTTCCGAGACTCTGAGATATGTTAGAATGTAATGCGTCAGAACAGCAGAGCTGAAATGCCCGTTTTATAAATATGGACGGAGATGTACTTTTTAGTCCTAGATGACTTTGGTGCAGACAACTGAAGATCATTAGTGTCGTGACTTTGTGTAGGAACTCTTTGCTATGAGCATTTTGCTGGGATTGCGGGGTTATTTTGGTGTTTTAAACCTTGAAGAGGAGATTTTGGTTTTCGCAAGGATTGTGTGAATGGCTAGGCTTGCATACCGGGAAGCTTCATTTTTCATACAGGAATTCGAGCGCACGGAAAATGGGCTTTCACGAACAGTTGAAGAGTTCAAGAGTTGCTCGTTCAGATTTGGCATAACCTCAGCGTTTTATCGCCAGAGCAACGCAACATGTTACACAGTGAAGTAACGCGGTAGAAAGATCCATAAAAGGTGCTGAGTCAAATTCTGAAGAAGCTGGAATCCAAGGTGACGTCAGCTGAGTCTTGGCCTTGGGGCTGTGGGTGTCTGCTGCCGGCCGGATCTAGCGCTCGCGCATCCGCTTCCCCTCGGCTCTGCGCGGAGCAGCTCCTGTCTCCTGCTCTCCAGAGGCCTCCGCGTTTGTTTTCTGAACGTCTGACTTCCTTGCAGCTTGAAGGGGAAGCTGTGTGTGCCGTCCGTCTACGGGACTGAATTTCCTGCGCACAAAGGGGAAGACTCACCGTGCACGTGGTCTACATGGGAAAGTGGTTTGGGTTTGGGGTTTTTTTGACATGCAGGTGACTTGGGTAGACTGTGAAGGTGTCATAGCCTTCTTGTTTCTGTATTTTAAAGGTATCAGACAATTAAGAGCGTTGAAGAGACCTTAGCTATATTAACGCACTCAAGTAATACATAGAGCATCGGTGGCAGCTGACCTAGCGAACGTAGGGGAAAAAAAAGAATCCAAATGGAAATTGAGGGATGCTACAGACTGCAGCTCATGCCAGGAGGCCTGCTGTGACTCTGCCGACACCGGTGGAGGGGATTTACTGTCAGGAGAGGTGACGGCGCGAGTTTCAGAGAAGCCGTAGTCATTCTTGAGTCCATGCGTAGGCTCTCAGCATTGGCCATAGGCCAAAATCCTTCTGCCCTTATTTCCAGGGAAATATCTGTGGCCTGAGTCTCAACAAGTTAGCAGTAAGTCGTTAGTGGGCTCTACTGGACTTTGCAGCTTCTGCGGGCATCGGCTGTCTTGTTTTAAACCGCCTCTTGGGATGAAATTGGGGGGGGGGGAAATATGGAGAAAAGCCTTAAGAGAGGAAAGACAGGCCAGTGCCCAAACTGCTAGTCTGACCCTGGTGTGAAGAAGGCTTTCCCACAAACCTCCCAGTAACTCACTGGGATGCCTACCGATCGGATGAGTTTGACGGTATTTGCCTGTTTGTCAAAGGTGTCCTGAAAATAACTGCGTTAAAGAGCGTGAGGCGTTCACGCATTCTGTAGCCGGGTGCTGGCTAGGAGCTTAAGTAATTTAAGAGTTGTTCACTTCTGTACGGCTCGTGTCCTTCTAGCCCTGTTCGTTTGGCCACGTATAGCTGGGTGTTTCATCCTCGGCTTCTGACTTCGCCTGCCGCCTCGCAAGCCAGAGAGCACTTAATTTTTAAGTCATCTCCTCTCTTTGTCGTCGGTTCCCCCGCCTTCTGCAGGTGCTCATTTTTCCCTAAACACAACAGCTTCCTTTAGAAGCGTAGATGAAGTTGCACTGCGGAGTTCAGGATTGATAAGGTCAGCAGATGCATTGTCTGCCGTCCTGAGCGCTGATGGGTTTTTATGTGTGGCGCGCTACCTTGTCACCTTCCCAGCAGAAACCTATTTGCCGAGCTGCCGTCTGATCCACGATAAGAAAGGGTAAGAAATAGCTGAATGAGTTTGGTTTATGGGGGAACAGCAAATTAATCTTCGGGCGTATTTGTCAGTGATACGAGCTCCCTGTCTTTCCTCCCCGAGGGAAAGATTTAGGGAGAATAACTCCCAAACGTGTGGGCTTGCACGTGGCCCTATTTAGGAAACTGCGAGATATTCTATTAGTTCTGCTTCTATTCATATTTCGGGCTGATGGTACAGGGCGACACACGGAGCGCGTGCGTGAGGTACGAAACCGTGCTGCCAATATCACTCTGCAGACTGGAATATATTGATCTCGTTAGCGCTCGCGCCTCAAACAGTAAAAGACCGTGAGCTCTGCCGTCGCGGCGTACGCGGTTTGCGTGCGCTCTCCGGTGTCCAAGAAGTAATTTTTCGGTGTTGCAAACGGTGAGCCTGCGAGAGAGCCAAAACAGGAAGGGCAAACTTTGGCCCTTTGCCACCTGGAGTATAGAATCCATTTAATTTCACTCTGCCTATCCTTATTATAGTGTTAAATATAGACTAAATAGTTTAATATGGATTTATGTAATGAGCTCACAAATGGATTTTGCAGCGCGAGCTCTGTTTGGAGTTTCGGAGCGGGCGGTCTCCTGTTAAGATCAAAGCGGCGCTCCTGCCTTCTGACACTGCCGAGCATGGGCTTGGGGGCAAAGATGCTGATTTTTTTTTTTTTTTTGGTTCTTTCTTTAGGCTCTGATGTCGATTCAGGCCCATTAGGACTTTTTCTGTTTGTGTGTTTATTTACATCTGTGGGATCAGAGAGCAATAAAGGGGAAAAAGTAAAATTAAAGAAAAAAAAATCACAAAAAGAGCCTTGTGCAAGCTCCTAAGGGAGGAAGCAGGCATATTTCTTCTAGGAATGCAAATGTCTTATCTGAGTGACAGGGAAGGAAAAAAACCACAACCATCCTCCTCAAATTCTCCCCCTTCCTCTCCTCCATCCCTTCCTTCTCTCCCGTTCCCCCCAGCGCCGTTTAGGAATAATTTCACCCGCCTTGTTTAAACATTAATTATTTAGCTCGAGCGATTTGCTAATTATTTGCAGACCGATATTTCTTGGAGGTTTAGAAGATGGAATCCCGTGCGGCGGTGCATCTTTCATCCGCCCCTTCCCCTGTCTGACTCAGTGGCCTCGGTTAGATGTAATGGTAATTGGTGTCTGGGTTGGGATGACGGTGTCAGCCTATCATTTCAGGGTTTAGAGCCGAACATTGGATAGCCAGATTTGTAATTATAATGCGCTTTACTCCTATTTATATTCAGCAGCGTTCTCGCCTTGCTGTTCCTTTCCCTGGAAGATTGGGCTGGGGAGGGGTGGCTTGAAAGCAGCGAGAGCCATTATTTGTTCAGAAAACACCCTGACTCCCTGAGGAATAGAGGGCCGAGGTGAGCAGCCATCAAAAGTTACCGTTCGCTGTCCTGGAGCACATACTCTGAAATTGATCCCGTCAAAACTAAACGTGCTGGCTCTTCCAGCAGGAAAAAGCAGAATTTTCCTTGTGCGGATAGCCGGAACGGCGTTATCCGTGCTGCGACCCGGCGCTGTGCCCCGGTCGGGCTGCTGGGCAGGGGATTTCTCTTACGATGGCCTCTTAACGATGATTATTTAATCATCTTGTTTTCCTCAGACGTGTCCGCTTTCAACTGCAGTTGCAGGACCACAGATAGCGATTGGCAGAAGTCAGCAACGTGGTACCACCGGAGCGGAGATCAGGATCGGTTTCCAGATCTACTGTGATTTTCCTTGCGACGGTGGAAGTTAATTTTGAAAAGGTCCGAGGGTTTGATCGGGTAGAAAAAGTCCGGCGGGCCTTGTCGAGCTGCGTCTGCAAAGCCGACGGCGTGGCGCTGGCCTGTGTGGCGTTTCAGGCAACCGCGTTGCTGGCAAACGCCTAATTCTCGTGTTTGGGATGTTATCCTTTCAGCCTCTTTACTGTTTCCCTTCCTTCAGTTTCATCCCCTTATCTTTATTTGCTTTGAAGGGTTTATCTTTCTCACGGGTCTACTTTCTGCAAATTCTTTAACGTAATTGTGTTTTCCCCGGAGTCGCGTCTGCAAGCCGTCGCGTGCAGGGTATGGCGAGGCCGTCTTCTACCTAATGGGATTTGAGCCTGTAATCCCACGAGAGGTGTCCTCATCCTGCTGCGGGTTTTTGAGTGAAAGGTGTTGCTGGTTCGCTTGGTATTTCATGTTTCGTATTTCGTTTCGTATCGCCAGGGCTCCTGCCCGCAGAAGGAAACGTTAGAGCAAAGACTAGGTTCAAGAAATTCTCGCGTTTCCCCACCGAGTTTCCTAAAGCCCTGCTGAAGAGTTTTTCCTTCACCTGCGTTCTCTACTTTGGCGAGGAGGTGACTATTTTATACTGCTTTATACACGGGACAGCCTCGACGTGAGGGTGCAAGAGTCCTCGCCTCCCAGCAGCGCAGATCCGCTCAACCCACGGCAAGGGTCTGAACTGAGGTTGCCGAAGTTCCAAGATTTCACCTATCTAGCTCTTGAATTTTAAAAACGTCTTTAAAAAGAAAAGGGGAGTGGGAGGGGTGGCGACTAGACGCTTTCACAGCACTAACAAGAACAGCGAGTTTATTGACGCGAAGAAGGAGGAAAAGAGTATTTTGTGAAGAGAAACTGTGAAAAAGAATTCTTTCCCTCTCTGTCCTTTGGTCCCGGGCTAAAAATATACGTAATGCTCTGCGCTCCGTCCTTCTTCTAGCAGCATCTGTTGAGAAAGCGGGGAGGGAGGATGGTGTATACTTGGGCTTTCTGTACGCTTTCTGCTTCCCTCGAGCTTGTGCTGTGGGCAGAATCTTGTAAAAATCTTCAAAATACTGCGCGGAGAGTACAACTGCTTCGCAGTTACCTTTGGCGCGGAGGAATCTGATAGCCAAGTGATCGTTCGCAGGTGCCCTAGCTGCTTACACACGTGCTGGGAAATAAAGGGAGAGCCAGATTTTGGGGTGTAGCTCACGGAATGGACGCAGGACGTCGTGTCGTGACTGAAGGGCAACAAGCATCCCCGCGGGCTGCCGCGATATTTCCGCTGCTTGAGCCGCGCCGAGGACTCCCCTGCTGACCCAGGGCCCCGCGTCGTGTCCCTCCGTCTTCAGGAACCAGAGAGGAGGGGGACCCTTTGCTGCCTACCAGACCTGAGCAGCTCGTGGCTGAAGAATGCTGGGTAAACTATTGCACCGTCAGCTGTTCTGGGCATTAAACGGATGTCCCACGTTATATGGATTTTAGCTTGCCCGCGATGACCTTAGGTGACTGTATTTCGGATTTACGACAGCTGCCTGGGAACGAATCCATCTCCTGGCAGGACCAGAGCTATGCCTCGGGCTGCTTCGAAGGAATTCCGACTTTTAATATCCTCACACTTATCTTTTTTTAAACCACGATTAAGGGAAGCTTAGCTATCCTTTGTTTACCTTTTTGTTTGTTTGCTTTTACTTTGGGGTTTCATGGTGGGCTTTTTCCCCTGTTAGTTGCAATTTAGCATACGTCGAATTTCTGAGCGGTTCAGAGGTACCGACAGTTTCATTACAGGAATGGTTGGCAGGGTTTTCCCTGGCAAAAGTTAATATCTGTCCTTCAGGTAGTAACGGCTGTTTGCAGTTGTCGTCAGTTAAAACATCTTTGGTTGAATAAAGCAAAATTTTGCTACTCTAGCGGTGTGGAAGAACGGAGAAGAATTTTGAAGCTGATCTGTCGCAGCTGTTAACCCTGGAAAGAAACAGGAGTTGGGGAAAGAAGCCTGGGGATCGGGTGAGGATGAGTGCCTTTTCGCAATCATTACGGGAAACAGGACAGTTAGCGATGTGGTTCGCACGGGTAGGGTGCGGAGAGCCTGAGGCCGCATCGCCTGTGCCGGGGATGTGAGACTCTGTTTCCTCTTTTTTTGGGGCCACTGCGGGGCAAAACATTACCTGTCACACCGAGGTAAAGGCAGATGGAACCTGCTGAATTGAATGCCTTGATTAGAGCGATGTTTAATTCTATAGATTCCCTTCGGCGGCCGTGATTTGCCCTCAGCAGCGCTGTGTTTGGGAGATCTCCTCGCACGCCAGCGGCGGTGGGAAAATCCCATGTTTTCCCCACGGACCGGGAGCCCAGATGAGTAACGTGAAGCAAAGTCTTTACTGCAGTACGACTGTCAAATCCGATCATTTTTCAAGCCAGGTTATGAAATAATAAAAAGTGAATTCCTATTATCCATGACCAGATGAAAGCAGGTATCTAAAACCATAAATTAAAATGAATCCTCCTTTAAAACAGCTTTGAAAAAGTCGAATTGCAGTGTGAGAAGTGGCATGGCTGGCAAGATGGGTGAAGTAGTTTGCCGTGGTCGCTGTTGGCGGGGCCTTGGGATGAAGTCATCTCTGGTTTTGAGCCTTTTACTGAAGGGACCGGAGAGACACTGGTGCGGAAAGCCATGGGAATGACCAGAGGGTCATAAAGAGAAGAAAAACCAAAGGAACCGTGAGACTATAATTTACGTACCGCAACAGATGACTGAGAAGACACGGGATCTGAGTTTGCAAATCTACAAGCATCAGTGGAAGAGCGAAGAGCATCGTTTGCCGTCCAAACCCCGCTGCAGAAAGCAAGGTTCAGGGCGCAGAGTACCGCAACGCCCCGGCCGTTCTGGCGGTGAGGCTGGTGGAGCGGCGATGCATGAACGATGCTTGGGGACGTTGCGTCCGAGAGGCGGTGGTCCCTCCACCCCTGAATGCCATTTCGCAAACATGTGCCGGGGGTCCATTGGTATAATTTTCTGCTGGAGGGCAGGTGGATGGACGACAGTAAAATCCACCAAAGAAGCGAGAGGACAGACTGAAAAATAGTAACGGGGGACAAAAAAGATACCATTAGCCAGGGCTGTCTTTGATCTGGTCCCAGGACCCTTTGTTATACGTGTTAAAAAATCCACGACAACCTCTAGCCCAGAGGAATTATTCTCGTGTCTGGCTCGAATTATTCTGATGTGAAGCTGCTCAAAATTAAAACAACTCTTTTGGATTTCGACTGCTATGTTGCTTATTATATTAAAATCCAACTTACTATATTGTACTGCTGGTGGTGTTTTTGCAAGACTATATTATTGAGCTGGCTTTGTGACATTTGCCTTGGCGCGTAATTGCCTAACTCTGGTAAAAAGCAAAATCAACCTGCTGATAGCACCAAATTAAGATATTTTTCCAGCGTGTCGAAGGAACGCCTGATAACGGCAACTTAAACCAAGCTTTTTCACGGAAATAGGAAGCCGTATAAAAACGTTGCGTGTGTAATAGCGTGTTTTTGCACTACTGCGGTTATCCTGTGCCTCTCAGTACTGAAATCCCATTAAGCCTTGCCTTCAGCATGCAAGGGGCAGCTTTGTTGAAATCTGTAGATAAACAAGAAAAATACAGCCTAAGTGTTATCCTCTAAAGAAGGCTCAGTTTAGCCAGCGGTTTAGTCGCTGCATCTGGTTTTTGTTCGTAGTTAGTGCGCGATGGAAGGCAACGGATCGGTTTGTGCTGTGACGGATGTTTTGCCGAAGCAAGGAGCTGCTCTTGCCCATTGGTTTCTCCGGAGAAGCGAACGATGTCGTTCAACCCTTTGGGAGCAGAGCTGTGCAACGCCGACCCTAGCACGTGGGTTTGGAGGAGACGGTTTTTGCAGGAGAAGTCGAAGTTTGCGTGCGGCTGTGGACAGGGGCGGAGCAGGCGCCATTTGTTCTGCTGTCTGTGGAGCAACGCGTGTCCTCGCGTGAGCGGGGAGCAATCTCTGCGCTCCCTGGGGCGTGAAGCTTTGGGCTGAAAGCGGTCGTAGCAAACATCGAACAGGGGAATGCCTGCCCGTTGCCTGTTTTCCACCAAGGAGTTGCTGATGTTTTATTTTGTGGCTTGTTCTGAACCAATCTTGTTGCTCTCGGTGAAGTTTGTTAGTTGCTGGGTGCGATATTGTGCCTCACAAAGTGTGCGTCGGGGAAACCAACCTTTATTTCTGCAAACGATGCCAAACGTAGTACGTATGAATCCCCAGGATTGTGGGCGTAGGGAGAGGATGGCAAGCTGCAGGGCATCGTCCGTGTAGTGCCCCGGTTCCTGGCTGCTTTTACGGGCAAAGGGGATTGTCTGCGAGGGCAGCACCGTCTGCAGTGACCAGCCGCAGGAGAGCGTCCACCGGGGCAGTGCCCGTTGGGTTCAGAGGGAGGAGGTGGCGGTGCCACCGCCCTGGGACGCCCCAGGCGCCCCACAGCTGCAGCTACGGCTAAGTGACCCCGTTCGTAGGGGTGATGGACTGCTGTGATTTTCATTTTTGTGCGCAGCGATAAATCCTGACCGTGGATTCCCAGTCCTGGGCAGGGGAGGAGGCTATTGCCTGGCACGCCTGTCCGCCCCGTGCTCTAACCTCAGCAACCCTCCGGTGGCTGTGTCAAACAGCAAACCGGCCGTGAACGCCCTGGGCTGTGTTTCCTCACCCTCCTGTTTTACTTTCGGCAAAGCCCGCCCTGGCTTCGACAAGTCGTCTGGCGCCAGCCGTCGCTTTGTTCCCCTGTTTGCGCAGCCAGCGTAGCCGTGGCTGTTTGGCCAGGCCGGCCAAAAGAGCTGTGTTTGCTAAATATGTGCTTAGCGTCCCCGTTGCTTTTCAGGATCCCTCTGCGTGCCGCCGCGTCCTCAGCATCTCATTGTACTCTGGGTCGAGGCCTCTTGAGCCTCCTGGCTTAATAACTTCTCTGCTTTACCATCCGATATTATTAAAATACGTTTAGTATTCGGGGATTTGGATCCTGACCTTCTATAATTATTGACACCTATTTAATTTCTCCTTTCATCCATGGCCAAGCCTGGTACAGCTGCTGTGGCACATGTATATACATCATTGTTGCCAGCACAAGCTGATTGGCATTCATGCTTGAGTGTCTTTTTATTTTCTCCTTGGATGCTGGGAGCAGCCCGAGTAGCTCGCAAACTAAAGAGCTTCATCTATTAGGCGTGACAGATTTGTATTCAGCGGTAAATGCCTGACCTTGCTCAAACTCCCTCATCCATTCCCATCATCCCCTCCCAGATGAAAGATTCTGCTTAGCTCCTGCTTCCTGTCTGTCGCCTTGGAAACGGGAACGAAGCGGTGCAGCCCGAGAGAATAACTAATAAGAACGTATCTCTGGTGTAAGAATCAAAACGCGTCGTGAAGAAACGTGCTTGCCGCCAGCCAGCGCGCGAGGAGCTTTCAGGAGGAGGACTTTAAAGGCGCTCAGACCTGAGGAATATAGTCGTGTTACCCTACGGTGAAACGCGTTAATGAACGGACCGAGACGCCAGCGCCCACCTGCTGTGGAACAGTACGTTTTAGCTTCAGCTTTCCACATGGGCACGCGAGGGGGTTGGGGCGGCAGAACTTGTGGTTTGGGTTTTGGTGCAACAGGGGGGGAAAACCCTGTGTGCCCATCACCTGCCATCGCTGCCCTTCCTCTCCTTGGAGCGCTTTGGTTAGCTCACCGTTTCTGGAGTTTAGGGGTTTTCCAGGTCAGAAAAAAGTTTAGGCTTCAGATTGAGTCCAAATTTAACCTGGAAGCTTTAGATTCTGGCGCCCGGAAAAGACGCTTTGGGGTGATATGTTGCAGTGGGAAGAACCAGCAGACAAACAACGCAGCGAGCGGTCTCCCTCCTGCGCTGTACAGTTGCGTCTGCGGTCATTAACGTGTGCATGCAGTACACGTCTGCGTACGTTAACAACGTTTGGAAAGATATCTACAGAGGTTGGTGTGAACTTCGTGTGCTGGCTGGCCCCAGCGTTGAGCCCGGTGTTGTCAGCTCAACCACTGCACTGGATGTCCTTCCTGGCCTGAAGGATCCCAGGAAATAGGCGGTTTGTCTTATTGCGGTATAGGGAATAGGCGGTAGGTCTGTCTTATTGCCGCCAGATTTGCTTTATTGCACGTTTGGTCTCTGCTGAATGTCATTACGCACTGGTCTGAGGTCAGGAATCCCCACCAGTTATTTCTGTGTCAATCTAGGAAATGTATATATAATACACAAATTATATAGGTGTACACAAACGCACTCTATTTCGTCACAGATGGAATACTTCAGTTCCATTGTATCAGTCGATATGGTTTGACTTGACTAAAATCGTATGAACTCACGCGGTTCTCGTAAGTGATTCCTGTTGCACACGGACAAAGAGCCCACACGCCGTAACCGAGTACCTGTGGCTCGTTTGGGTCATTAGGGGGTTTTGGGGATGCCGAGGGAGCGCGGGGCCCTGGTTGTCTCCTTCCGGGCAGCACGCAGCAGTGGCTGCCGGAGCATCTGTCCTGGCTGATAGAGCTGTTGGAGGCTCTTCCATCGGTTCTCTTCAAGGGCTTTGAAAGGCGTTTGTAAAGGAATGCAGCGTGGTTGTCCGAAACATCACTTGTATTTTATTATTCCTGGGGTCTGTGTCGCCCTTGTTACGGTCGTTTGTGCGAGAGGAGGAGATTTGGAAAGTTGATCTGCAGCACGCAGTGAGTATGAGAGAGAGAGCAGAATAATGGAGTGGTAAATCGCGAAGGGTGTTACAGTCCTCCAGCAACAGGTTTGACACTGGGGAAAATTGTTGACCTGCTTTATGTGGTGTTAAAAAAAAACCAAACCCCAAAAATGTGCTGTGCTTGCCCTGCGTTGCAATTTTGCTCAAGATTCTTGTATTGAAATAAGGAAGCAAAAAAATATCACAGTCACTTTATCGCGCAGGGTATTACTTCCAACGGGTTCTTTCATAAAGTATTGCCAAGTGGTAAAAGCAATTGAAACGCGACTGAGAAATACTGCAAAAGTGTAAAGGGAAGACAGAGTTAAAACACTTGGAAAAAGAAGGAAAATATGATTGTAGACTTATTGCCAGAGGCTGTTCATGATTAAGTAGATACCACGTATATAATCAGGTAGGAAATACTTAGGATGGCTAGCTGGGTTGACAGAATTCAGAGGTGAAGACAGATCATTTAAAGCAAGACAAGAGAAAAAGCGTGTGTACGTTTGCAAAGAAGCAGATCCTCCTGCTAACACTGACATGATTCTCTTTGGAAGAGAAGGAGAATGTGCTGGGAAGGAAAAGAAAATGGGAGTTTTTTTATAACAAAACCCACTGCTAGCATGAAAATACTGAAAGAAGAAAAGCAATGGAAGTATCTGTATTTGACTGGTCCGTAAGCAGAACGACATAATATTGCGCAAGGCTTTAAGTTCCTCTTACCTTCCACATACGATTTCTGGAGGGAAGCTACGGGTGGGCTGAGCAAACCACAGAATTCACGTAGAGGGGAATGCAGATATTTCAACACTTATTTTCAGCCTATATCTTGAGTGAGAAAATGAAAGCTGTCTGGGAATGAAAACTGTGAACATACGTATTGCTCTGCTGGTGATTAAAAAATGGCGAGCGAGCAACTTCCGCAAGTATTAACCAGCTTGGCTTACGCTAGCAAGAGAGGCAGGGGGAAGGCAATCCGACACAGGTAGCAGTTCATAATGAATTAAAAGAGAAGCGATACGATAGCAGAGGGCTCTATCGAAAATGACGGCTGCAGAAATCAGGCCGATGCCCTTCCTCGATGTGACTGATGGAGAGCACCACGCAGGCCTTGGTGCATGGAAGGCGCTTGGCTTGGAGCTGCCTGATGTTCTCGTTCAAAACATAAAACACCATTCGCTGTCAATACAGCATACGTTTAGCGGATTAAAAATTGACTCTTGGCTTGGGAATCGTCACTGGGATGGGTATGTTGGTGGTGGCGTTGAGCAGAGATTGTTGTTAGGCCTGATGCTCTTCAGTGCCTAAGAGCAATTACCTGAAAATAAATACGAGCTGCTGATTACTGGAATTAAATGAGTTCGAGACAGACACATGGAACGATTTGGACAGTTGACGTTTAAATGACGTGCCCAAGGAAGTGGTTGGGTCACCATCCCTGGAGGGATTTAAAAGGCGCGTAGACGTGGTGCTCATGGACATGGTTTAGCGGTGGGCTTAGCGGTGCTGGGTTAACACTTGGACTCGGTGGTTTTAAGGGTCTTTTCCAACCAAAACGATTCTGTGATTCTGTGACGTGTTTTAACTACAGCCAATTACACAGTAATAGATATAGGAATAAGAAAGTGGATGATACCTAGAGAAATACGTCGGGAAGCAGTCGCCCTGGAAAGGATGGAGGAGAAACAATCTGTTTGAACAGGAGTCCCCGGGAGCGCTGTGAAGAAGAGGGATAGTGCATTAAAAGCGTTCATTTGAGTATTGAAGCGGAGGATTAGTGAGGAGGAGGAGGGAGCTACTGTGATGTCTGCCCACAGCACTCTCGAGACCGCCTTTGTCATCGGGGTTGGGTGTCTTTCTCTGAGGAGGGGTTCAGCTGGCCTTCCCCAAGATACCTTTTCAGCTAAACACAAATCATTTGAACATGATACTGAATGCAGAATCTGTGGTGAGTCCAGTGTTATATTACTGCAGAGGTGCCACCCTGAGAGCTGCCTCTGGGAAGTCTAAACTGGGTTTGGAAAGTAAGGTTGGTGAATTTGGCCCAACAGAGAGGAGAGATGTCTGTCTGGTTGGAGAGAGTACCCAAAAACGTTTTACTGAGTTGATTTACAGCTAAAATACTTTCATTTAATCGGCGAAAATGAAGTTAAAATGAAATTAATAAAAAATGAAACACTCATAATTCTGAAGAGATATGATGAAAATTCAGAAAAAATGAAGAAAATTCCTACTTGTAGAGATTGCCGTTTTTGTTGGAACTGCTTTCAGACATTCAAATTGGCATTTTGGAGAGGAGCAGTGGTGGTACCGGTGGAGGGAAAGATGTTTTCTTCTTCCGGGAGCCTTGGTGGCATGTGTGAAAGGCATCTTTTGCTCTTCCTGTGTTCCACCAAAATTCATTGTTTGTGTTGATAGATTAAACAGAGTATAGGTAGCTGGATGAGACAGAATGTTTTCCGCGAGACCAACTGTGTGGAGGAGTGTGATTGTCACGTTTAATGAAGTGTAGTGTACTCTCATCTACATGATTATTATTTTTTTAATCAGGGTACTGAAGATGCCATTATAGAAAACTCTTCTCTTATGGAAATCTCTAAAGAGATAGAAGGGAAGGAGCTGTAGTTGATGCTAACAGAAGGGAACTATTGAAATAAGTGAGTCCTACTACAGGTTTAAATTAAAGGGAAAAAAAAATCAAGATGCACAAGTACATTTGCAAATCTCTTTGTAGACAGCTGTTCCTTTACAGAAGCTGTAATGCAAGGTCTCTGTAACCTTGACTGAATTTGCCGGGGAAATCTCTGTATGAAGAGGAAAACACTATTCCAATATGTTAGTCACACCCTGGCTTTGCTTCAGCATCAGATATGCATGAGCATTTTCCCAGCATTTTCTTTTTCGTTAAAACTAGTGGGCTGTATTCTGCTCTACACACGACTTGTTTTGATTTGGTTTTTTTTTTTTACCAGGAGCTTTGTGCGTCTTTTTGCTGCAAGGAAAGGGAAAAGAGCCGTGTCCTCTCTGAGCCATTTCGGGTCCGTCTGGGCTGGTGATATATTATGGATGCTGGATCCAAAAGCGTGCTTGTTTGGTTTGGCTCTGCTTTCAAGACCCTTGTGCCACAGAATCAATATTGTTTAATGTCAGTCTTGCCAGCTCTTCCTTTCTTTGGGGAATGAAATTAATTTTCTTCGACTTGGCATGTATAGGACAACAGCGTCCCCCCTGACCTACCGCTTAAGCGTATGCAATTATCCTAAGAGCGGAGGTTGTGAAGGAAACCGCTTTTAAAGCATCAGACGTGGCAGCTTTAGGGCGTTAGTAAGCACTACGCCGAGGCAGTTCTCCCGCAATACTACCCGGTTTCTAACCTCTGTTGGATAGACCAAACGTAGAGGTGTTTTCCTTTCATTGAAGACCTTGTTGGCGTAAAACCGGCGCTTGGCTGGTCCTTCATAACTGATGACAACCCCCTTCCATGTCAAGACACCTTGGTCACACCACACAGGGCATACCCGAAACGCGTGGATTTTATCCGTGATTTGTTGGCGTTGTCGCAAAGAGCGTGCAGGTCGCAAAGTCTAGAAAAGTAGTATTTAGGATTTTTTTAGTTGTCACCTTCTAAATTATCTGTACTTCATTAGATGGAGCTTTTAATGTGCAATATAAAGCAAACGGATTGCAGGCTGATCCTTAAAAAGCTGTCTGTAGGCCACCTGCCTCTTAATCTGGTCTATATCTTGGTTGTCGAAATGATTCTCCTCCACTTTCAGCGTGTTGTACGTTTCCATTGCCAGCCCTGCAGCGGTGGCTTTCTTGGTTTGTCTTTTCAGCTCAGCGTGAATTTCTTGAGGTTGGAAAACATCATGCCTTTTTGCTGCAGATAGATTATTTTCTTATCAGTCTCTGCCGATTTCTATTCTAAGGCTTTGGGTTTTTTGCCATCGCGCTAGACTTGAGAGAATTATTCTAGCGTGACCACTGTTCGAATGTACTCTTTGGTCTACTCCCGAGTTTTGCCGGAGGCAGTTTGTCTGCCTGCCATTTCTTACATTACCCCTATGACCTGAGAAAGAAAGCACAATCTGTAAAGCAGAAAACGGTGTGCTGTTTAAAGGAGTGTTTTGCATTAAGCGGGTCTCATCTTTTTTTTCAACTTTATTTGAATATATGAATTTGAAACTGTATCAACCCGCTCGCTTTTCATTTCGGGAACATCACGTAAATCCAGGCAGCTGTAGCTATGCTGAGGAGTTTGTTACGGTGTCCCCTTTCGTAAGGAAAGGGGAGCAAACATTTTACGTTATGTCTTCCTCAAGAGAACCGAGGGAAGTTCGCTATGGCTTAGCTGGAGTAAGACATCGTACCCAAAATTAAGAGTGGTTCATTTTACACTCGGGAAGGGAATACAGGAACAGAGCCCTGGTTTTCTCCATCCTGTGCTGGAGCTCACGCAGAGCTGGTCTTGGGGCGGGCGAGCGAGCCTCAGTGATTCTTGCTTTGCCTTGTTCCTGTCTACATAACCCAGACTGGCTGTGACAGAGGATCCTTCTTGCCCCTTACCAAACATCCCTCAAGTCTGTCCTTTTGCTGGTTATGTTTTTTACTGCCTGCACGGGTTTATTTTTGTCGCTACGTCTTTCTTGCCACGTCCGTGTGTTATCTAAGGTTGCCGTCAAAACTATACGTAGGCACACGAGAGGTATGTTAGGTATGGCCATGTGTCCAGTTCTTTGTGCAGCTCACCGATGCTTCGCTTCTTCAGTCTCTATCTGTTAATTTGCCAGAAGTCACAACGAAAGCTGGAACTCCCTTTACCTGTGCTGGTTTCGGCATTCCCTGCTGAGAATGAGTTGGCAGTAGGCAGCTAAATGGAGGCGTATTAATCCAGCGTAACGCCGTTGTGAGAAGCTTTCTCTTTAGCTTCTTCCTAATAAATTATTAAAGGCACGTGGCTTAATATTGCGTTGCGAAGGTCTCTGCTGATGGCCGCTTTCTTAAGCTGGGGTGGGATGCAGTCCTTCTCTGTCGTTGGAATGGGGGCTTTGTTTCAGGGCCTGATAGTTTTCAGCTTGCCTTTAACCATTGCTAAAGGGCGCTCCATGCCAAAAGAAGGCTCATGGGCAGTTTTTGTAGTTGGTGCGTACGGCAGAATCTAAATCCTCTTTGGATCTCACTTACTGGTGCCCCTGGCTGCCAGATGTAGCTCTGTTGCAGTAACTGCTTGAGATATGGGCTGAGAGCGCCGGCACGGAGAGCAGCACCGTTTCATGGACACAGGCCTTTGCGTAGGTTAATGCAACCTTCTCACTAGTTGAATAAGCAGAAGCAGGTACTGTAGTAATGGGGTTATATTGCCTTGAGTACGCTGAGAGTTGCTACGCAGCTCTGTGAAGGGCGAACATCCTCAAGTGGTTACGGGATTAGGCGCTTTGCAATGCAGTGTTATGCTCTCTGTGAACCAGGCTATATTTGCACTAAGACACAACGCGAGCGTATAGTTAGCGTTGTCCTGTGTCCCGCTGTGAGAGGAACAAAGCCTAAAGTATTTGTTTTCCTGTGGATTTGATGACTTTCAGCCAAATACGCATTAGCAGCACCAGTTGGCTGGATTTGTTTCAAACCCTGGCAATGCCCCGTTTGAAAACGATACCTGCTTTTAATGAGAACTTCTCCCTTCCCTTATTGCCGCGTATGAGCGATGCCAGCAGAAATGGGATGAGATTTAAATGGCTGTTTTCCGCTTTGTAGAAGATGGCTAGCATGCAGGAGAATAGCAAATGTTTGCCAGCAACATGATGTGCTCCCCAGAGAACCAGCTCCCGCATAAGTTAGCGGGCTTCGTGCGGAAAGGCAATTCCGTGTAGTGAATAAACTAAAATGATTTTGCTGACTTGCCCTGGCTCTTACGCAGGACAGCCTGGAGCGGGTAGAGGGCAGGTCTCTACGTCGTCAGCTGGGGAGGTGCAAAAATCCAAAGCTCCTTTGGGAAGGAGGTAAAAAGGGGAGTTACGTGGCAGCACTGTGATAGAGATGAAGCTAATGGCTCTTCAGGGCGGCGAAAAGAGCAGCAGCCTGGCATTGTTTCAGGCCCTCGTGGTGGATTATTTGCATGCAGATCAGCTCCAGTGTGCTGTGCTGAATTACTCCTGCATAGAGTAAGTCAGGCCTTCAAATCACTTTGAATAGCTTGGGCTGGAGCTGTAGATTCCTGCAGGCCTCTCTGCTTGATTACATTTCTGGTTGGATTCACAAATTTATAAAAATAAGCCAGTTCATTTATTTTGGGCCAAATGGAATAGACGTGAAGGAATTTTATGTGTCTGATGGGAGAAAAAAAAACAAACCCCAAACCAACCTGTCCAAATGTGATGATTACTTTGAATTTTGAGAGCTCAGATCGACTGCGGTCAGGACAACGGCGCAATCCCGCACCACGAAGCCGTGCTGCTCGTTAACTGGGTAGCTCTCATTTACCATGCGCTTGGCAAATATTTTTGCAGGCTTTCTTGAGGACAAGCGCGTGAAATGGTTTCTGTACTTAGATTTTGAGTTAGTATTCTCGTGATCAGCCACAGATAATTTCCTGCTTAGAAACCGGCACAGTAGAGCTACGCAAACGTGCAGCCTCGCCGTTTCCAGTCATACGGAGGGGATCTGTTCTTTTTTTCTTGTTTTTCGTTTGTTTTGCTTCTGTTTACAGGAAAAGCTGGGGGTTGGCTCATTTTTCTCTATCATCGTGCAGAATCATTCCTAAATATAGTTTCTGCTTTTTTGCTTGTTTCTTCTTTGTCACGGTAGCTGTATTTAGTCAGCGAGACCAACGCGAGCTGTTATCAAAAGATGGGTAACAGTGTGAGCCGCAGGACACGTGTAGACTCCCTGTTATTGCTAAGCCATCACTGTGAACCACGTCTCATGTCTGCTCCCCGAGTGCCGGACCACGTTCTGCNGTTACCAAAAGATGGGTAACAGTGTGAGCCGCAGGACACGTGTAGACTCCCTGTTATTGCTAAGCCATCACTGTGAACCACGTCTCATGTCTGCTCCCCGAGTGCCGGACCACGTTCTGCCCGAGCCGTCTCCATTGATGCCATGTGAACATGTCCTAAAATGCAACTCATGGACTATATTTCTTGCTTTATTTAGCTGTCATTATTCCAACATGTAGACGGCTTTCGTAAACATCTCCCAGACTTTTTCTGGATGTCTGTTGTCATCTTTACTTGTCGCTACAAGGAGAGCCCCAGGCTGGAACTGCTTAGGAAGGCTCTGACTGGCAGCGGCTCCCAAGGAGGGACTGCTCTCCCACTCATGACGCCACCTTGCATTTCCCATCCATGGTAGCAGGGAAAACTTCTGAAGTAGTAGGAACCTCCTCAGGCTCCAGCAGGATGTTGTTCCATGCTTGTGACAGCCACTAGGATGGTATTTACTCTCATTATTAAGTGTCTTTTTTTTCCCCATCCTTCCCTGTCTTAAGGAAGCTTGAGGGCTAGCGTCCTCCTCACCATGCTAAGGTATATTCCTCTCTTTCAAGCTGCCTCATTTTCAGAGAACACAACTCTGGTTTTCTAAGGCTACTGTCTGCAGACGATGGATGTGGCTCCTTCTCCGGAGTGGCTTCCGATGGAGCAGGTAATCGCCAGTGCCTGCTCCTTGCCTTTGTTCTCAGGGGCTTCCAGTTCAATGAGACAAATCAGCTATTCCTGAAGGCTCCTAGTTGCTAGCCTGGCATTTCTGAGCGCAGGACATGTCATAACGTAAAGATGTCATACCACGTGATAAAAGCTTATTTATGGGTCTTTGTGACATGTATCTTGCACTTTTTCAGCTGCTCAGGATTTGGCGTAGCAATCAATGACTGGGCCTTTGTACAAAGACCCGAGAAGAAAAATACGTTTTTATTTTTCCCCATCTATTCCTTCAACGCCAGTGCAGACAGTTCTGTAAGCGTTTCTTTTCTTTCATGCTGAAGTGCCGGTACTTTTTGTGGAGAATATATCGCCTGTCTCGCCCATACTGTAGTGATCTTTGTCGTCACACTCTGCAAGGAGCTAGTGAGTTTTTGAGTGGGCTTTTTGTTTGGGGTTTTATTTTTTTCTTATAAGTGGTGCTTCCTTTTTCCGCATAAGATACGTTTCTTTTTTTCTTTTATATAAAAAAAAACCCAAACCATTGTGTTTCCGTTTCCTTTCTGGCTGCCTTGCATTTTTATTAGCTTAGCTTGCTGTGCTAGTAGCACTTGACTTTCCAGAATTCAATATAAATTGTGATTTTTAAAAATACAAATGCCTGATTCGTAGTCTGTCTCTCCTATTGCACGGAGTTGTGGAATTCAGTTTTTTCAGCAAGATCCGTAAAAAGATTTTCTTAAGTTCTCTGAATTCTTGAATCCTTTCAGAAGTGTGTTTATTGCTTTCTCCTTCCATAAAGCCTGAGTAATTTGTCTCTCTTTGTAAATAAAACATGAAAAGTTTCGTATCATTTTAGAAGCAAAAAAATCTGTTCTCACAGCCGTGAAATCTTTAGGTGAAGAAAATTCCATTATTCCCTTAGTCATTCAGCCAGAGAATTTCCATCGTGAACCTTGCAGAAAGACACAGGAAAGAAAACACCTGCAGGTTTCCTCCATAGTTGGCTGGGCACCCTTTCCCACGTGGCAGAACAAGGTTTCAGCCTGTCTTTAAATTTTCGAGCCAAGATTAAACCTCTGTAAATGTCTGGACATCGTAGACAATTTTTACGCACCAGCTGGGAGCGTGGAAGCGAGTTGCGTTCTGAGAGGTGAGAGGTTTCGGTGGCGCAAACGGTGCTGCTTTGGGTTTGAGCTGACGCAGCCTCTGCTGAAGAGCGCTGGCAGTGAAATATTTAGTTCCATTTTCCCATCAACGAATAGCTGGAAAATAACTCGGCTGACAGGGTTGGTGATTGTTTACATCTGACTGCAATCTTTGGTGAATCATCTTTCATAAGTACTGTGGGGGAAAAGGTATTTATTTTTCTGTCATCTTAACGGCAGCTTGAAATACCTCAATCGAAGAAGTTTCTTGTTCTTGAACGAACTTAATAATGTTTTGTTCCGTTGCTTTGTTTCAACTTCCCCCATTATAATGTATGCTATTAAGACGGACGTATTCCGCTGTTTTTCTTCTCCGCTGACGTCTCTCCGGTTCCGGCCTCACCGTTAGCGCTCTGGCTGGGGCCATCGTCGCTAACGATGGCGGGGCTGATGAGGGTTGTCCCTTCTCTGAGAGCGTGTGAGGGAGCGCGAAGGTCGGATGCTCAGTTTGGTGGGGATGGTGGAGCTGGAGGCTTGTTCTGATGAGGGATTCTCCCACACCTCTGGGTAGCAGCTGCCTCTCCCATTCTCCTTGAAAAAACACTAAGGTCTTGGGCTCATCCAAATGCAGAAACGTGCCTGTCTCTCTTTTATCTCAAATTCCTTCTGAGGACGGGAAAAACACTTCTGTCTGGCTCTGAATAATAACATTGAGTACGTCAGCCCCGTTGGTATCAAAGCGTTCGCAGTGTAAGCCCGGTTCAGTATGAATGAGGATACATCATAGTTCATCCCTCCAACATCAGATGTTTTACGGTAATTTAAAATTCTTTATAGATTTATACGTGCCTGGTTTGTACCTTTGAAAACAACGAGGAGTTTGCCCTTCAGGCCGAAGAGGTGCCAAATCTCAGCGAAACGGGCGGTTTTTGACTGAGCTGTAAAGGACTTTTTTTTTATTCGGGAGGTTGTTTTCCCTGCTTTTGCATGTTCGAGGACTATTCCCTCTGGTAACAAACTTAACGCAGGGGGATGTAATAAGCGAAAAGCAAATTAACTGTGTTATTCTGAATTCTCTTGCCTCATACAATCAGTCTTGTGATTTTCAAAGGAAACAGTATAAAACTTGCAAGACTAATAATCGTAATTATGATGAGTAATGAATCCTGAGATGTTATTACACAATAAAAACACACCCTCCCATGCTGTGTCTTACTGTTCAATTATTTAAAACTCCCCGACAATTATAAATTTGCTTTAAGTCTGTCTTATGTGATGGGGAACCGTAACCCCAGCCACAGGAGGTTTTTTTTTATTAATCATTGCAGTTCAAAATAAAATTGCATTTAATAGTTCAAGAGGAAGGCTTCTTTCTTTAGTCCTCCAATTTTTTCTGCTTGGAAATGCTATTTTATTTCAGTGCGTTATCCGGGAGAAAAAGAAAGCAAGCAACATTTCAAACCAAAGCGCCACGATTATGCTCTCCAAGGAACGGAGCTGGGGGAAGAGGCTTGTGTTGTCAACTTCTTAAAAAAAAAAAACCAACTTAACTGTACTAAAAATCTGAGTTATGTATTAGTATTTGTCAAAGTCGATAAGAACTCTGTTGATCCAGCTTATAGCGGCAAGCCCAAGCAAACTCGAAGTACAAGAAGATGTCGGAGCTGCCCAGGCCCCCAGCACCAGTCAGCCCTTGGCCGGGTGCCGCAGGTATCTCAGCAGCCCCACGGGCAGCGTCTCTCCCTGATTTTTTTGAGAACACCAAGGATGCAATTGCTTTCGTCATTCACAAGATGTTTACTATAGCGGTGAAGGGTCTGTCTTAGAGGTTTTAAAAAAAATGGGGAACTTTTATGTAGAGGTTGTACAGAGGGTTGGGTGTAAAGAGTGGTTTTATTTGGTTCTCTCCGCCACCTGTTCTCTTACATTCTATTCTATGGCTCGGGCTCACCTCCCAGTCCCTCTGAGATCCCCTGTGCTTGTGCTCCCAGACTTTGTCTCTGTTTTGCTCTGATCCTTTTAAGGTCGTTCATGGATTATTTATGCAACTTGCAGTATGCAAAGACAGATGTACTCGGGCAGACCGAAGCCTGTCCTAACAGCCCCAAAGAGGTGAGAAGTGTAAAACCAGGGCAGGCTTCCGCAGAAGACACCGTCGTGGTTGACCGTCACCCACTGCTGCTCTCCTCGATGGCGCCCATCCGTGCCGCTCCACTGGAGGGACCTCCGCTGCCCGCCTTGCCTCTGCCACTTGCGAGTTTTGTCAACTGTTTCGGATGGCACCCGGCGTTCCTCGGCGAGGGGGTCAGCCTTGTGCACGCGGGGGACGTCGGGGTCTTCCTCACTGGCACCGCTCACGTCCTCGCTGTGCATGTTTGTCCAGGTGTGAAGCACTTAGGTGGAATGGGATTTTCCTTCCATATTTCGTAACTTTAACCCAAAGAATTTTTTCCAGACGCTCCACGTGACAGCTCAGTAGAATTATTTCCAGATCAAATTTTGACTTGGTAGCTCCTATATAAAGTAAAACAGTTTCAAAAAGTCCCGTCCTCCCCCCCACCCCCAGTACCCAGTAAAATATTTCTCCCATTAGATACCCCCTGTCCTTTTCACAAAATACTAGCGGGTGATTCTCCACTGAAAAATCGCAGCCTAATAGGTGAGAAAAAGGTTGGAAATTACGGGCGATTGAAGAGAGAATTAGAATGGCAGAAAGCCAGCAATTTTTAAGATGCTGCCGTAACTACCGCTATTATGTATAATTCTCTTTGAGTCTATGGCAAAGTAGATAATGTTAACAAAACTGTTAGTATCACTACGCACCGCTATAAATATAATTCCTGTTGTCTCAGAGTAACTGCTTTTCTAATGGGGCACGGTGAGTTTCATTAATGTATAGATTAGTTCTGCCGGTTTCTTGGGTTTATCTGTAAATTCGATATACTGGAAAAAAACTTACCTTAAGAAATATTTAACATAGCTGCGTTCTTTCCACCATGGTAATGGTCTCAGAATTAGTATTCAACCCATCTGATTGCTATTTTTTAAACCTACTTAGGCGAGGAGATCATTTGAGAAAGGACAAAGCGCTAACATCTCTGCTGACTTCTTTTTTTCTTCTGTGGCTGCGTGATCTGCTGTTGAGCTTTCTAATAGGTTTATTGTAGAACGGAGGCACTAATTCAGGTTGGGAATCCTCTTAATTACTAATTTTGTTAGTGGAACAATTGTTCTGGGAGCAGCGTAAGCAGTGAAGCCTGCTGTCCCGTAGACTTGCGTCCTACGAGCCTGTGCCTCGAGACCACAGTCGTCTTTGCTGGGCTGCTTTTCTGACCCCTTCCGCCACCTCTGGAGCGCATCCCGGCGTCCCAGCAGGTGTAAATACAGTCAGCCCCGCCACTTTGGATGCCCCTGAGTACCACCTACCAAGAGGCAGCCGATAGGGGAGCGTGTTTTTGGTACTGAGCCCATACACCAGGCTGAAGTGTCACTGAGTTCCTGTTGAAGGCCTTTGATCAGTGAAGACACCGCGCCCAAGAACCGATTTTCATTAAACTCAGGATGACTTCCTTTATCCGAGGTGCCTTATCTCCTGTGGAATTTGGTTACAATTGGCCAAAACGCAACAGGCGCCGTAGTTTAAAAGACAGGCAGGTGGGGCGATCACTAAGCTCTGTTCCAGAGAGAGATCTGAAGAGAGCCTCAGATGTGCCTCGGTAGTAGATGTGCCTTTCAGGAGCTCCTGAAGGTCTGTGCGTGGTGGGATGCTGAGCCTGCGTGCTTACGTTGGAGGTAGCGACCGGCTCGTCTGCTGATCGTGAGAACCTTTCACTGTTAAGAAAATTGCGTCCCCACGAATTGCTCGCATGCTGGGCACAGTCATGTAGTTTATTTTTAAAAATGTGGAAGGTCAAAGTAACTGCAAATCTTTCTCCCTTAAAACTGCTGTCCTCGAGTTACCTCGGTGTGGAGCGTACGTCGCACACCGGGCACCTGGAAGTTTTCCGGCTGCTGGATGATTTTGCTTAACTCAGCTGAAGATTCACAGGCTTTATTAAAGCGGACATTTCTCTGACACAGGGAGAGGGGGGAAAAAACCACACGCGACTCTCTTGTCCTGGCTAGGCATCGCCTTTCCTTTACGTTAAAGGTGCCTTCGTCTCTTAAGGCTGCTGCATTTTCGCGGCAGACTTCTTGTCTCGCTCCTGCCAGGCCTGTCTGAGCTCCCGGTGCTTTGATGAGCAGCAACGCAGATCCCAGCGGAGCGGCACCGGGCGTGCTGACGCGCCGTGGGCTTGCTGACGCCCCGTCGTGCCGCGATTGCCACCCGGCTCTCTGTGCCTGTCACATCACATCGTGGCTTTGCCGGCCCTCAAAAGCGGTTTTCGCCGCTGGCGTGTAGGATGTTGCAGGCTGCTGAAGAAGTAAGGGTTATGTGAGTGTACCATCGGCGTGTCCATCTGTCTGCCTCTCACCTTCCTTCCTCTTGCGTTTAGTTATTTAGTATCAGTTGGGCAATTTAAAATGCTTATAGAAAGAGTAAAGAGCAAAGACTTTGAATTCTTTCAAAACCGCCAGGTGGCCGTCACAGTCAGTCCCGGAGGCGCGTGTCCCGAGGTGGTAGGCAGCTTTGGGAAGGGGAGTGGGGTCCCTCCAGGACCCCTCCATATAGCTGTGCTGTCAAGCGCTGGAAACAGCGGGGGAACGTGGAGCCTTTGGAGCTGCGCCGTGGGCTGCGCGTCTGCGAGTTGTTGGCTGATTTCATGACTGTTCCTCTGCCGTTCTCTCCCGGTGTCTCGCTCAAGGTGGTGTGTGCCTCACAAAGCGTCACAGAATCACAGAAGGGTTTGGGTGGGAAGGGACCTTTCCAGGCCATCCAGTCCAACCCCCTGCTGTGGGCAGGGATGCCTTCCACCAAACCAGGCTGCTCAGAGCCCCGTCCAACCTGGCCTTGAACTCTTCCAGGGATGGGGCATCAGCCACCTCTCTGGGCAACCAGTGCCAGGGTCTCACCACCCACGTCATGAAGAATTTCTGCCTAATATCTAATCTAAATCTCCCGTCTTTCAGTTTAAAACCGAAGGAAAATGAAAGCGTTCAGGAGATGCCCAGATTATTTAAAATCTCGCTTTGCGCTTTCCGGGGAATTTGGACTCAGATGTTTCTCTTCTCTTTGTTCATTTTCGAGATGGATGGTAGCATGTATTTCGTGCAATTTTACCCAGACCGTACAATAAAATGATGGGCCGAAAAGGAAATTCAAAGTGACTGAATTGATGTAATTCCTATGTCAGGAAGAAGATAGCGGTAAGAGCAAAGTAGTCCTGGGCAATTGCAGATGGAACAAGACCTTAGACCCTCATCAGTATCTTTTGATAGTTTTATTTCTGTAAGATCGGAGGATTCCACATTGCTGAATTTACTTACACATTGACTCCTGTCTCGAGCTAAGTGATTTGGGAGCTTTTTTTATTGCCTGCCTCAGGAACGCTATGTGTTGTGGTTCACGTCATAAAAAAAGTAATGAAAAATAAGCATAATTATTTCAGAGCACAGATGGGAAAAGATAGGAGCAGCGTTGAGAGATGTTCTGTGGTGTGCTGAAAATCTTGCAGAGCTAGCAGTTGAACCCGAGACACCTATAATCCAGGCAAAATGCTTTTATTAGACAGCTGTCTTTCTTTTTGAGTCTCTAGTTTGAGCTGTCTGGTTGAAATGTAGGTGGGTTTGGTGCAGGTCAAAACTGGCCCTTTGCAGGTGAATGTTGTTTGCAATAAAGCAGCTCGCGAGTTCATCTTTGCTCTTCCCTTCTCGTGTAGCCAAGATGTGGCAGGTGCTCAGTAAGGCAAAACCAGTTGGCAGTTTTTTGCAGTGTATCGAGAGACCCAAGAAGTGTTGTGGACCGTGGTTCCGTTGAGGAGCTCAAAATACCTTCCGGGGAGAATTGCTGTAAAAGGCTTGATTAGTTTATTTTTCAGTTCATTCTGGTGTGTAGCCATAGAAGCGGGTGCTGTAGGGGTTGGTTGAGATCAGGTGAATCGTGGGGAGCAGCTCCTTGGGCCACGTTGGTTAACTGGATCTGGGAACGGGCTTGTTGCTCCCGAGGCAAGTCACGGAGATACGTCTCCTCTCTGCAAGACAGAGCTAAGTGGGAGGCTGAGGCAGACTGAGCCAAGTTTTTTAGGGAAAGGATAATAATAAACAGCCGGTGAATTGAGGTGGGCTTTAGCAGATGTACACTGGAGGAGAGGGACAGCTGAAGGAGATGCTCCGAGCCCATGCGGCGTTGGAGCCTCGGCGTGGTCACCCATGCGGAGGCAGAACGTGTCCAATTCAGGGATTTCCTACCTAAAGCAGGTCGCTTAAAAGACTGGGAGATCCAGTGTCTTCCCGTTTTTTCTTCAAAGTCATTCCCATCGTGTAGGGGCGTTTGAAGCCCCGTGTATTAGGAGCTGCCGCGAGAAGGTTTGATTTGCTATTTGGGAGTCAAAGAATGAAGCTTGCAGGCTGCTACCTCATGATGGCATGGTTTTGCTCCTGGTGGAGAGAGGTCGGTTTGCCAGGCCATCCATGGGTATCTTAGTGAAATGTGATACATTCCTGCTGTTGCAAAGCACACCTTGGAGTCGGCCTCTCTTGGCGCTTCACGGCTGCTCTTGCGATTGGAAGGTCCTGAAGCTTCTCACGGCCTACAAGGTGATGCTTCAGTAGTGGGAACTCTCCCTGGTTTCTATTGCCCGACAGGTTTAGCTTTGTGTTCTTGTTCCTTATCTCCTTCGTGCTGTTTAAACCCTCCTTTGAAGATGACGGTGTTAATTTTTTCCTGGTCTTTTCTCCGGTGCTTGGTATCGGAACAGATGACCCTCTGCATGACCGTGAACGTATTTAGTTTCACAAGTCTCCATTTTCCGGATGAGGAGGAAAGGCGCAGAGAGATTCACCTCAAAAACGTCGCCGTTAGCTGTGTGTGGCTGCCTTGAAAATTCACGCTCGTGTCGGTGGTTTCGGTGAATAATCTGCTGGACAAATCGGGTAGCGTATGCCACCTTCTGCCAAAACTTTGAGTAACGTTGAGAACTAAAATTTAAAGGGAGGAAAAAAAAAAAAGGACTGATGTGCCTGGTGGAATCCTGAGCTACAGAAAAGGACTAATTTGTTGTATAGCATTTGAGAAGAATTAGGTGCCTGGGGATAGAAACCACAAGAACTAAAATACTGAGTAAATACCTCATTTAGCCACATTAGGGGGAATGCTGTTAAGGAAAGAGCGATGCCGAAGCATTTTGTTGCTTTACTTGGGGTTCTTAGCTTGGAATTATTGTTAGTATTTTTACATCAGCTGTAAAATGCCTTGTTGACGCAGACAGAGGGACTTGCTTTATCCTGCTGTCTCTGAAAGTATAGGTTATAGACCAAATATGAAAAAGTGCAGCAAATTTTAAACCCTGATGTCAGCCTCGGCCGCGTTTGGTCAGGAGGCTTCATCCCTGGAAGAGCTGCTGAGGTGTGCGTGAGCTAAAGCTTCGTGTGGCTTGACCGAGTCAAGACTTGGAGGCTCGTGTGTGTCCGTCAGCAAAACCTTAGGGGAGCTGAGTAGCAGCACCGAGCATGCGTTCAGTATAATTCAGGCGTTTTACTTTCGTACGCATTTGAATAGCAGTTGACTGAAGACCTTTGAAGGTCTCTTCGGCGCTAAATGTTGGCCTTCTGCGCCTGCGTGGTGCCGTGACTGCAACTTGAGGTAAAAGAGAGATTTCGAGATGGGTCTTGATTGACATCTCTAAGCGTGAGCAAACGTTTTTGAGTACATAGTCTGCCTCCCTGAAAGGCGCCGCCGACATCAGAGTGCCCAAATCTCACGTTGTGCTCCCCTGGGTAGGTGCTCCAAGCTTACGCTGTTTCGGGGTGCTCTAAGGACCAAAGACAGTTGTATTTCGATTCAAATGTAATGCGGAGATTAAAAACGGGAAGGTATTTCAAAATTGAAAGTCAGAAAGTTGAGAAGAAGCTGAGCCGTACCAGAACGTTTCTCAAAAGAAACGGTTATTTCTCAGCGTGAGGATGTCTCGGTTTGTCATGCTTTCAAAATTTTCCCCTTGCTATTATTTTTTTGCTCAGCAAAAACTGTCGCTCCACTTTGCTACGCCTGTAAATAGTTCGTAACCCTTCAGGGCTCGCTTTTAAACAGGTTGAACTTTTGCGAAAAAAAAAAAAAGACGTGCTGTTGCAGGACAGCCGATGGTTATAGGGTGGAAGAAGAGGACAAGAAGCTGATCACGAGCGGTGGGAGGTAGTTGACCTTTGGCCCCTCTCCCTGTCGTTACTAGAAGCAGCTGCTGCAACGCCAAGTTTCCCCTCGTAGAAATAATGAACACACTTGTGCTCTCTTGCTGCATTTTGACCGCCACAGATGATGACAACGCTTATGTTTGCCGTTTAACGCTGTTGGTATTTGACCATGAAACGCCTTCCAAGTCCCTCGGCTGCTTTAAAAATCTTCAGTTTATTTCTGCTTTATCCGGGGGCGGCAGCTATTGTTGGCTGGGTCGGAGACGGCTGACTAGATGAACTGACCAGCGTTTCCTCGGGGAGCATTTGCAGGGGATTCAATTTCTCGCAATCAACAGCCCATTGCCCCTCACCACCCCCCTCCCCCCCATTTTTCTCGGTGACTAATTGATGATGACAGATGTCACCCGCGCGGCGACGCCGGCGCTGCCTTCGCAGCACCAAGGGGGAGAGCAACAGCGCTTCTCTGAACGCGAGAGCCGGTCGGTGGTGGGTTTGCCCGTTGGGTTTTTAAATTCTTTTTTTTCCGCCGCGTAGTGTCAGTCAATTAATAAGATCTCTTCACTGCTTGAATGTAAGCAGCCATTAAGGCCATATTTGCCATTGATCTTTTTTTTTCCTTGCAAATGTGAATAGCAATTTTCTCAGCTGTGAAAGGGAAGGAATGGAATATAATATGCAGACAGATGTGCGTACAGACGTGCCTGTCTTTTGCATGCATGGGAAGAGAGAAGTGTGTGCACGTACCAGCCTCCCCTTGGAGAACTGCTGGCCGAGCTGCGTCCAGAACAAGCTCAGGTATGAAAGCAGAAATATCTCAGATTTATGGCAGTTAAAGAAATGATATGAAAGTGGTTTGTATGGTTTATAGGTGATTATTTTGAAATAAAAGCACTGTTGCTGTGCTGGCACAGCAGACATGGGCGTGTTGGATGTTGCGTATGCCCACGTAGGGCTGCGGCCGCCAGCCGGTGGACCGCCAGCTCTCCAAAAATAAGTGAAACAACTAAAATGTCTCCTTTTCCGGCGGAGCTGCGGCCGCACCTGGCACTTTGCTGGAATAGCGGTGCCAGGCAGCTCTTCCCAACCAGCATCCTTAGACCTTCGTCAGCAGGACTTCACCTTCATGGCTTTGACCCAGCCTGGTTTTTTGTGGAGGACAGCTCTTAGGTGACAACATTTAACGATCAGGGAAAATAACAAAGTCACCTTCTTCTAACTCTGACCAAACAGCTTTACGGTGACAGCGCCGACGCTATCCATCCCCGTAGGTGCTCTTCTCTCAGCCCCTGCGCAAAGCTCTTTGCCTTGCCTTTCCTGCCTACGTCCTGCTACGGGTTCAAAGAATTATTCTTCGCTCCGCAAAGGGGCCACGGTAGTACAAGGTGTTGTTTTGCACGTTTAACAGCAGCCAAGTTTCCGAGTTAACATCTTCCTTAAAATAGCTTTCGGTATAACCGCTGGGCAAAACTGCCCTGGATTAATTGGAATTATGGGGTCTTGTAGTTCTGTATTGCACTGCCGCGTGTCAAAGTAAACACAGGCAGCGCATCTTTTGACTCTTACAGGGGATGCAGACAAATTATGTTTTAACCTGTGCTATTCCTCTTGGTGGTTATTGTAGCTTTCTTTGGCCTGACTGAACCCTTTTGCCTCCCTGACCACCCAACGTGTACTCTTCCCCGGACTTTCCTCCTGGCCTCTCGTCTTGCTCAACCACCCCAGCACATGTCAACTCGAAAGTTGAAAATGAGGGGGAAAAAAGAAAGAAAAAGCGAGCTATTGACTCTTCTCTGGGAGAAGTAAAGGTGCAATGCAGTCGTCTTCTCCCTCTGTCTTCCCTCCGGTGCCTGTCCGTGCGCAAAACTGGCCTGGAGGTTGAAAGAGTGTTTGACAGATGTTTGTCTTGTTTTTCCTCCTGCTGCCGGAAGGGTGGTCAGGTGTTGCAGTCACGAGCAGAGAACAAAACCCTAGAGCGGCGCGACTGGTTTGTAGGTGCAGGCTAGAGGGCAGCTCAGACGTCCTGAGTTTCACAGGGATGGGGAAGGGTCTGTTGGGGCTGCGTTTTGTGATGTGGCCCTCTGGGCATTTATCCTCCGCTAGCGGCGGTGGCAGCCGCAGAGTCTCGTGCTCCATCCTGGGGACAGATCCTGTGTGCTGCTCTGCAAGCATAAGCAGCACCTCCGTATCAAGAGGAGCGTGCAGGAGGAGAGAGGCTGGCTTCCCTTTCGTGGAGGCGTCCCTGTTTACTAGTTTGAGCCGTTCAGCAGTTAACTAGCCTCCTTCCTCCCTCTATCACAACTGGGCGATGAAGCTGTTACCCTTACGCGTGCCTCTCTTGCCTGTCTTTGAGAAAATGACGCTGGGGAGAAAAGGGCAGCGCTAGTGTGTATTTAGCTTTTGATGCAGTCGTTGTTGTAGCGGGCGGAACTATCAAAATCTCCCCAGCCTCTGTGATATTCTGTATTTTGGATACGTGCGTGCTGTTTCCAAAGCGCTGTTGGCCTAATCCTGCGTGGTACTGAGTCGGGAGTTAATTCCTCGTGCAGTAACATCAGGCGTTGTTGACACGCGTGGACTTGAGTGATTAATGGCAAGGTTCGTTGTGTCGTAGAAGAGGCGTAATAAAAATTAGTACTGCATGACTTGTTTCTAAGAACATCGTTATGGCACCAAGTAATAATGAATTACTGTGCGAGAAGCCAGAAGGGAGGAAATATGTATGGCAATGAGGACAGATCTTTTATTTGGTAAATGAGCATCGCTGCATATGGGCTGAAAATCTCTAAACATATGCTGATGTACCCCGACACCCTGGCATGTGCTCCGTGTCGCTGGTGAAGCCTAATGCGTGTGAACACATCGAGTGTAGATGCGTGCACTCGCATACGAGCTGTGCCAGCGTGATCTCTGCTGACGTTTGGAGGATGGGTTTGAGCGCGCAACGCCCGAAGAAAGGCTTTTTGAGTGTGACGCTTTGGATGCGTGTTGTGTGATTAATTGGCTGGATGAGAACTGGAAAGGCCAAATGTTGTAAGTGGTCCCCAGGAAAGGTAATAGGAGTTGCTTGTGCGGAAAAGAGCATTTTGTTTGCCCGTAAGTGATGAGCTACCAGTGACTTGTCCAATCTGATGGTTACTTGGAACAGTAAATTACACCTATTTTATATTTCTGTAAAGGTCATCTGATAGAGCATCTGCTTTTTTCATAGCTGTTGGAAACAAGACCAAAATTTGATTATTTAATGACAAGATCGGAACACTGCGCTTCATTTGGTTCTTGTTTCTCCGTTTCACCAATTCTCACCCATTTAATCACTTAATGTGGGGCGATGAGAGCTCGTGGATCCACGTCCCAGGGAACGTCTTCCCGCTGCAGGCTGGTGTCGGGTTTTAGAAGCGGCACGGAGGATGGATGATGAAATCCATCATTTGATCGTGAAATTTCAGCTGAAATATTTCACTGCGCCTGTGAAATGCGGAGTTTTTCCTTGCGTTTCCCCTCTCAAGGCATGCAGTTGGTGGCGTGACGGTGGTGGTGCCTCCAGGCAGATGGGCTTCAGGCCCCAGGATCCCTGCGCCAAAGGTTATGGCTCATACCGAAACCAGGTTCTTTAGTGGCGCAAGCTCTCCTCCCTTGGCCGTTTTTCTCGATCTGGAGGAAGACAGATCTTGATCACTGTCCCAACCTGCTCGTGGGTTCATCTGGAACGTGGAACTCGTGGATTGCTTTTATACTCCGAGTTCATCAAAAATGAATTTTCCAGTGTTAAAGTAACACTGTGTGAAAATACAGCTCCTCTCATCCGCGGATCCTCCGTGTGGTCTGTTAAATTAGAAGCAACTAGTGGTGTGTTACGGATTTAATATAATTGCAAATTCATATTCGTATGATGGCCGGTGCAAAGTAAAATAAGGCAACTGGTGCTCTACACCTCAACTTTCTGTTTGGTTTAGAGTTGTTCTGTTTCTTTCCCTAATGTACGTGAATATTGTTGGGTTTTTTTTTCTAAGAACATAAATTCGGGATTTTTTTATCTCCATTTAAAAAAATTAATACAAATTTTAGTTAAATTTTTAGTCCGTCATTGCCGTGTGGGTGACAGACGTGGATTTTTTTTTTATCTCTTTTAAAAAATGTAATAATTTTAATTTTTTTTACTCCATTGTTGCCGTGTGGGTGACAGCCGCGGATCCGTAAGCATCTTTGAGGTTTTGCCCCAGGAGTCACTGCCGGTCCCCCCAGCTTCCTGAGCTGCCTCTGGTTCTGCCATTTAATGGCATAGCCCCGTTAAAATACAAGGGCGTTCTGTAAAATGAAATGGGAACGATTCTTTCAAAAGTGTCTGCATTCGAAAGAATGACAGATCCACCAAAGTGGATATCTGTTACAGATCATCTTATCGAAGGATGTTTTACTGGAAGAGTGTCTCGCTTTTCCAGGTGCTAGGTTTACGTACGCAGCATCTCTTGAGTTCCAGCGATTCCTGCAGCAAACTTTTTTCTCGCTTAAGACTTTCACGTTTTGCTTTGTGGAAGGTGTAAGATGGGTCAAAAAAGTTCTGAATTAAAAAAAATTAAAAAATAGACTAAATTCTCTGAATGCGGGAGTGTTACAAAAGACTGGATGGACCAGGCTATGGCTGTACCGAGCAACATCAGACAATAAGCACTATTTGATGTTATTTCTGGAATTAAAATTCCATGTAATCGCTTTTCCTTTTAACACCGAGAATTTGGAGATGAGACCAGATTCGTGTTCTCATGTCGTACTTGAAATTGGTGCTGTACGAGTAGCCGATTTAAAGTGCTAAACCCAAGGAAAATACTGCGAGGGGGAACGAGGAAGAGGCTCGAATTAATCCAAAAGGTTTCTATTTTAACTTGAATAAAACATCCTGTTTTTTTCTGAAATGAAATGCTTAACTTAAAGCCTGAGTGTTCCTTTTATGTTTAAACACATTCAGTGAAATTTTCAAACGCCTTTTAAAACTGAAATATGTAAAAAAATTCATCTTTATATTAAAACGAATTCAAATCAAGGAGTATAGTAGTTCTTAGAAGGCATTAAAATATTTTGAGGTAGTGTCTTGGCTTAAAATTTTCGTTTGATGTCTTGAAATGTCCTTTTAGGATCGGGGAACGTGGGATATTTAGGGAAGGTGTGATTTGCAGCAGCAGGTTGAAGATTGCAAACGTGATGGTTTTCTCATTTTTGCTGAAAAAGTCTCGAGTTTCAGATCTTATCAACGCGCTCTAATTGACAGTAATTTAAAAGTATAGATAGCGTATAGCCAATGTTCTTATTTTAACAGACTCTAAGGGTAAAACTGTGGCAACTGCTTTGAGTACTCTTAGCTTAGGGAAAGTTATCATTTCAAAAAAATTACTAAATGGATAATGTCATGAAAATGAACGACTTTGNCGTGATGGTTTTCTCATTTTTGCTGAAAAAGTCTCGAGTTTCAGATCTTATCAACGCGCTCTAATTGACAGTAATTTAAAAGTATAGATAGCGTATAGCCAATGTTCTTATTTTAACAGACTCTAAGGGTAAAACTGTGGCAACTGCTTTGAGTACTCTTAGCTTAGGGAAAGTTATCATTTCAAAAAAATTACTAAATGGATAATGTCATGAAAATGAACGACTTTGAGATATAGATAGATCCTATATATAGCCCAATCTCTTCCCGTACTAATTTATTCTCCTGAAAAATTAGTATACCTTTTAATTTAGGACTGTGGCAACTTGATGTGTGTGTAACAGGCTTCAATGTCGTATGTGAATTAAACACGAGTAATCGAAAACACGCACATTTTAATTGCTTTAAAAGCAGAAAAGTCAAACACGTCTTTATCGGCTCAGGACTTGGTCCTCAATGCAAAATACCAGGATAGCTTTTAGATCAGTACTACTGATGTCCAAGAACAGCGTTTTCTGTCTGCGCAGTATTTTCTTCTTAAATTCACAACTTCCTTCCTTAAACTCTCCTTAAACTTCCTTCCCTTTCTGTTGACTTGGTGGATATGTTTAACCCACCCCAACAAAGCGAAACCCCCACAAATGAGTATTTTTTGTACAGAGGTACAAAACCTTTGCTGAGGACTGGGTGTGTATATATGTAAATAAAAGCACTCGGTTGAGAACACGAGAGGTTTTATAACTTGAATTTCGAGGCTTTGCACCCATGTCTTTCACCGGGAGAGACTCATGAATAAACGCATGCCATCTCTTGCCACCTCTGCTTAGCAATACTAGTGTTCTATCTTCTTGATCCCAAATCCCTTGTGGGATATAATTAAAAGGTTAGGGTTTTTTTCTTTCATTCATTCATTATCTCTTCCTTTATATCCCACATAAGCTTTTGCTGGTCTCTAAAAAAACCCCATTTGAAGGGTAAACATCTGCTGCTGCTAGAATCTCCTCCTTACCTGTGTGCAGACATGCACGTATATGTAAGAAAAAAAAATCCAAAAAACAATGGAAATTATTACAAACCCTGGCGCCTTGTTTCGTCGAGCTAGGTCTCGTATTCCTATTATTTTTAATTACAAACAGCCCATGACTGCTGTGTATGGGAAGCAGTGGTGAAAGGGAACGGCACGCACGATGCGAGAGGGGAAAAGGCAGTCGATTCCAGCGCTGGCTCCAACAGCACAGCCTGGAACAAAGCAAGTTTTGCCCTTAAAAACCCAATAAATAGTTGGCCTTGCACGTGTTTTATAACCGTTGGGTATTTTATCAATAAAGGCTGTAAACAAGCAGGTCGTGCACACGTATGTCAAGCATATTTCTACGTTTTTGAAAGAAGTTTGCTTTAGGAGTGCAAGGATGGGTCCTACTGGCAAGTTACTAATAAGGTCACAAAATTGGCACCTGGTGGTGGATTAAAAATAACGAGGGATTTGGTTCTGAATTTGAGGTGCTCCGTTTGGCTTCCTGAATGGAAATGTGAGGATCAGTTCTTACCGGGTCTGCGTTTGGACCATCTCTGCCGATTGTGTAGTCATTTACACATGCGGAAAAGGAGTAGTCCAGTTCTATGCTCGCTTTGTACAGAGGTGCATGATTATTCACGCTGCCACGAGAGCAGTGAAAGAGGCACTTTGCAAGGAGTTAATAGAAACCACATCAGGCTAAAATCAGAGCCTGTCAGAGTCTGATGGAGATGGTTTAAGCAGTGGTGGATTGATCTTGTGTAGTCGTATGAAAGACTGAAGGATTGCAGGCATTACTTGCTGAGATAATTCCAGGTTATATGTCTCTCCGTATTGTACTATTGTACTGTACGTGTTTGCTATTAACTCCTAGCAACAATAAAAGCAAAAGTGCCTTTTGTCAGCGATAGCTCTACGGAGTTTACCGGAAGCCACGGTAAAAGCCGTACTCGATGGACTAGAGCGTCTGTCCCAATCTTGCTGCTCTTCACTTCAGTTTTTCGCTATTATTTTCCTAAGTTGACACCTAGCAGGTCAGCCGCCACCGTCACGAAGGGTATGGATTCACCTCCAGATTTTAGATACTTACTCAGCATGCTTAGAAACACATTCAGCACGTGCATTTAGACGTGCATGTCTGGACTTGGGGCTGATCATAGCACAAGTTTCGGAAAACTAAGTGGGGTTTGATGGAAGAGAGATGCCAGACTGCCCTGGTGCGCCAGGAGGATGGAGATTTGGTGGAGGAACCATGGGCCGGGGTGTTCTGTGGGAGAACTCTTGAGTTTCTGCAGACCCTCAGGTGCCAAAATAGTTAATAATGGAGATTTTTCTGAATGGCTGTGTTTGATTTGAGTGCCAGAACTCAACTGGAAAAGCCTCGTAGGTTTGTCTGTGTGTTTTTCTCCAGTCTTGCCCGTAGTACTTCTCTAGAGATGTTTACCTACCGCAGCCCTCGTTAGAAGACGACAATGCACTTATGCTCATAATACGTGAGTCAACACATAGCATAGACCAGAAGCCCAAATCTTCTCTCTCTGACCGTGAAGCAAAATATTCACATCGTTGTCATATGAATGTACACAGAATTATACTTTAGTCTTGTGTTTGCACATTATTTAGATCAGGGGCCCATGACTAAGGATGGTAGACACAACCTCAGTGCAAATAACGGAACGCAACTTCGCAGGCAAAAGAGCCGCGAGTACGGCTTATTACTTTCTTTCAACGCATCATTAGTCTGGAAATGCCGCTGGGAAATTGTTTAATTCCTTCTGGTTTTGCATTGATCACGATAAGTAAGACGTAATAATATTTGTTATTAATAATAGCAATATTAGTGGCTTTTAATAATAATTTACAGATAATATCTGAAAATGCTAAGTTGCTGTAGTTCAGTGAACGTCATGCTTTTTACATGAAGCTATTGTTCATAAGCTGTTTAGATAACACAACGCTGTTGATGACCTCGCAGTAAATTAACGCTGCTAATACAGTTCACAGGATGTGCATAGGGACTGACCAAAAAAGATTTGCAGTAACGAAAAAAACAAATTGCTTTTTGGTTCAATGCCAGTGCTGGAAAACCTGCTTTTCAGGGCTGATGTGGCCCACAAAACTGGACCTTATGCATCATGTTTGCCCTCGGAGAAGGGTAGGTAACTGTGGATGCTCTAAGATGCGCATGCTAAATCAGAACGTGGCTCATCACTTACATTATTGTTAAAAAACTGTATTCTTCTCATTTATGTTGATGGAGCCAGCTTTCACGTGGACTTGGTGGGCAACAACCAAACCCTCGAGGGAGGTACTGTTGCAAAATGAATTTTACTGCTTGAATCTGCAGTTTAGCCATTTCTGGATTTTGCACATAGGCTGAACGCTTTTCCATGTGAAACGGTGTCGATACTAAGTCTCGCTGTATTTTTCCTTTTCATTTTTCTCCCACTTTGAGGCAATCCTCTAATAAGTTGTGTGCTGAAGCACCTCCCTTGGTTTCTGCTCTTCCCAGACCAGTCAGTTGGTAGGCTTCAGGCTTTGAGCGGTCAGTTATTGCTTGCTGATGAGGTTAAATACAAGCGACAAAACCAGTGAAATGGGAGTGAGCGAAGGAGCATGTCACACTGTTCGCTCGTACAAGAAATAATTTCCAGGTATCCCGAGGAAGTAGTCTACTGGAGTTTTGTGTGTGACTGTTTACTTTCGAGGATGGTTCGGGATGATGTGTTTTAAGGTGTGATATTTACTGTTAGGTTTTTTTTCTCTCTCTCTCATCCCCTGTCATTCTATTCACGCTTATTCCGTGCCACCTTGGCCCTTTGTTTTGTAACACCTCAGCCCTGGCCACCACCGCGGCACCTCCTACCTGCCCTGACACCCCCGTGCCACTGGCCTCTCTGACTGACTCCTCTCCTTCCCCTCCAGCTGTCCCAAGTTCCAGTGTCCTCCCCTCTGCCCCCCGAGATGTGGTCCCCGTTTTGGTCTCCAGCCGCTTTGTCCGTCTCAGCTGGCGCCCACCTGCAGAAGCCCGAGGCAGCGTCCAGACGTACACGGTCTTCTTCTCCAGGGATGGCGTCAACAGGTAGGCGTCAACAGACCGTGGGTCTCTGCTGAACAGGGGGGATAGTCCTGAGAGTGCCCGAGGTCTTTACGGAGTATCTTGCAACGGTTCTCAACCCTTGTGGTGTTCTCCTCGTGGTACAAGAAAGCGTGGAGCTAGAAATGCCTTTTGTTGCCGTATATTTTTATAGGCGTCATACCAACGTTTGCGTAATACTGCTCGTTGTCTTGGTATGAGGGACCGTTTGTGTTGATGGTGATGTCTGTGGATCTTACCTCCTCCAGCTATTACTTGTCCATCTAACCTGAAGGATTGTTAGCTCCATATTTTACCTTCCATCTTCCTCTGAAGACACAGGCTCAAGTGTTCTTTGCGTCACTGGCGGAGGAGAATTTGTTGAGCCCTAATCAGCCGGAGAAGAAGACTGCTTTTAGAGCAGTGCAAATGCTAAAAAACCTTCATAACAGCCAGGGAGCGGGTTGTGAAGATTTTTCGTGATTGCAGATACAGTGGGCCAGCCTGGACCGTTCTAGCCACGTGGATTAGAGCTGTGCAGCAGATAGCTCTTCTGTGTTAATGGCGCTGTAGATGGTTTGGTGTTTGCGTGATTCCTCCTCGTATAGGCTCATTTAGCGCTCGAAATGGTACTGCGTATTTACTTGGGTTGTGTTTTGTTTTCCTAACTTTGTGAATGGTTTTATACCTGAGAAGGATCTTGTGTTTGTCTCTTCCTGTGCATCACTGTGAAGAGCTCACTTGAAGTACCCTGTCCCGTGTTTCCCTGCGCTTACAATACGCTTCAGCTACCGGCTGGTGACTGGTACTTGTGTGCACGCTGATGGCAGCTCAGCTTCTGAGGGGACTTGAATAGGAATCTATGTTTAATTGAAAAATAAGCGGACGTGTGTCGGAGTAGCGAGAGCTGAAGAAGTGGGACCCCACAGTTATCAAAGTGAGCTCCCCTCTGCCACAGCGTGGGTTGTCCTTCATCCGAAAGGGCTCAGTCTCGCAGGCAAAACTTCCTACCCCTGCCTGGAGATTTGCAAGCTTCTCATCTTGATGTCTGACAGGGTCCAGCTTTCTTTTATGGCCATATAGCCATTTCTTCACCAAAAGAGTCATCAAGCACTGGAACAGGCTGCCCAGGGAAGTGGTTGGGTCACCGTCCCTGGAGGTGTTTAAAAGACGTGTAGATGCGGTGCTTGGTGACGTGGTTTAGCGGTGGACTTGGCAGTGCTAGGTTACCGGTTGGACTTGATGATCTTAAGGGTCTTTTCCGACCTAAGTGATTCTGTGATTATATGTATAAGGTTTTTTAATTTGTTTCCAGGCTTGTAGGCATTGATAGCTAGAGCAGCAGTACCCGCCGCAAGAGGCAGACAGTCCTAAATAGAGACCTGTATCCGTCTGGTCCGGCTGAGCAGCCTGAAAGGACACAACACTCAAAGCACTCGGGATGAGAATGTGAATGTGAAATGCGCTCTCTCTCTGTGAAGGACAGCTCTTGAATTCAAGTTGGCATTTCTGAGGCCAGTGCTGGAGGCAAGTGTCTTCTGCAGCAGGGTGTCACTTGTGGGATGAAGGGCCCGTAGGCAGGGGGGCGAGTTTGTGGTGGAAACACGGGGTAGGCTTGTTGGGTTTGATTCACAGGTCACACAAGGGCATCTCACCTTCCACGATCACTGCGAGCAGACGGGGAGAGACGGGAGCGGAGCGAGACGAGTAGGGCAGAGGTTCAGAGTTCAGATCTCCGTCCTGCGTCACATCGAGTGTCCGGTTGTGACTTGTTTGTCTGAAATGAGAACGACGCCTCGGTGGGGCGTCGGCAAGGGGATATATTGAAGGTTGTAAGGCACTCGGGGAAGATAGTAATCGGCCCTAGATAAGTAAACTGATGGACAAAGAGCGATGGATGAGTTCGGTGGGAAGTGAGGATGCTCAGCGGCATCGCTCTGGTGTGGACACCAAATCGGGGCTCAGGTGGCCGAATCGGGTATTTTTGCACGTATGGGTCCTAATGTTTGTCTGCAGCCATCGCCGCCAGTCGTAACGGAACGGGGTGCTGTGCTGTGCGTGGGGTTTCTCCTCTCCTTACACTTGCAAAGTGCTTTGAGGTTTGGTGATGGGCATGAAGTGCCCGAGACGTGGCAATGCCGGAGGGCGCTGTTGTAACCCCGTCTCTTTTAAGTGTCTTAAAAACATCAGAGCTGCCGCACGCAACTGGATTGAGTCATGTTCTAACTCAGCCTTTTAATTTAGCAGTGAGAGGAAAATACTTATTATTTTCTTATATATTCTAGACTATTATATATATTCTAGAATATATATATTCTATAGTATATATAATATATTCTATTTTATATATATATATAAAAAATATATTCTTATATAAGGCTGTTAAGTAGTTGTTTGTGTTCCTGAGGTTAAAAAAGATCTCACCCCAGGTTCCATTACACTTCAAAACATTTTTTCTTCCGGAATTTCCATGGTGCTGCTCAAAGCCCTGAGCATCGGCAGGATACCTTAGTCCCGTTCCCAACGAGACGCACGTCTTCTTAAAGAGTCTCCTGCAGCAGGCTGGGCGCTCTCTGCTAAAATAACAGACCAAATAAATAGATAAAATAAAATAAAAATTGCACCTGCGGCTTTAAAGTTTTGAATATGCGCCTGTAGTCTCGCAACCTTTCAGGCAAACTGTGAGATAAAATTAACGTAGTTTTCCTTAAAGGGAAAAACTTCCATGGAATTTTTTTTTTGCGTTGTTTATTGTGTACACGTTACTTTTACACAAGAGCTATTTTCCTGTTTACAAAAGCAAATACCAGCCTTGACGTTAACCGCAGGGACGCAAAAGAATTGTCGGAGAAATTACTGTAAGCCTGGGGTACGGCGGTCTTCCCAAGTTCGGGAGCGAGGTGAATTTGCGTGGCGGCTGGCAGCATCACCGAGGCCGACGCAACACACGGTCGTTTCGGGGACTGTCCGGAACAATAGCCTCCTGTCTTTTGAACTCTCTCATAAGGGTTTTTCAGCTCAGCTCTTTCAAAGAAACCCCTTTTGGAAGCGATTGCACTTACTGCTGTAGCGTAATCGCCAGAGCCCTTCTGATGGGATGCTCTTTAATCTTCATGCTCAGCTGGGCATCCTGCGTGGGATCAGATGGTTCGGCATGCTGCTGAGGATGATTGGAAAGAGCACTTAAAGGTAAAAGGCAAGTTTCTCGGAAAAGGATAAAACAAACCTTGAATCTATTAGGAAATAAATGAACAGCCAACCGATACACCTGCACTCAGGGAAGTTTCTGGTTGAGATAAAAGTTCAGGTGTCAAAGTGAGGTGGTCTAGAACGCCTGCTCGTAATAGCAGACTGTTGGTGAAAAGCTGAGCAGGAAGAGAGGATTTCATTTATGGGGTCTGTTAGTAGGTACGTAACTCTTAGTATACCTTTGATTGTGCTTGTTTTCCGCTAAAATATAGCGGAATGTAATAGTAGAGTACAATGCATGCATTTCACTGGGTATCACTCTTCAAGGTATAGACATGTACACACACACAAAGACCATAAAAATCTGTCCTGCCTCGTAGGAGAAAGTGTTCCAGGAGAGAAAGGAACTCGTTTAGGTTTCATTTGAAGTTATAAGGTCACTAAAAAAAAATCCTGTTTTGTATGCACTAAGGTCATCCGAAAGTTTAAAAAGGCAGAGTTTACCGACGTGGTGGGTAAATCTCTGCCTCTCTGATTTCATTTTGCTGCTGGGCCACTGCCCAGGTGAGCTCTTGGGGACGGGGCCGTCCCTGTGCGCTGCGAGGACGGAGGTGCTGCTGCGTCTCCAGCATCTCTCGCGTCCGCGTGCTGTTGAAACTTTGATTTTAGTTAATTATTTTTGGAAAAAAAAAAAAAAAAGAAAAAAACCCCAACAAAACCTAGAGGTGGTCTTCGAGCAGGGAGCATTGGATCCATCTTTAAACCCCTTCCAAACGAACAGCGTTTGTGCCTGGATGTTGCCCGTGTTTAATTGCAAACTGATTTAGAGTAGCAATTTTTGTTTCAGAGCATTTGCAAAATGGGCCAGACTCGCTATTTCAATCCCCAGGTGTTTCGATTCAGATCAAATTCTGATCTGATTTTGATGTTCAGATTTGCTCTCGGCCTCCCTGCTCCCTCTTCTCATCCGTCTCTGCTGCTTGGTTTCTAGACGAGCGGGCATTGATTGACGGGGGTGTTTGATATTTGCGCAGTAGCGTACTAGTCATACAAAGAAACACAAAGCGTTGTTTATTTTTGCCGATTTGCCTTGATTTGCTCTCTAAATAAAAAAATAACTCCTCAAGGCATACTTAATTACCCGTGCATGGTTGAGAGTGAGTTCTGCCTTCCTGGTGAGAATTTACGTCACCATATTTAAAACTTAATTTACAATAAAAAAATCATAAATAATGAGAAATATTTGTATGGTGGCGTATTTCTGTTTAGCATTTTAGAGGACGCACAACCCCCCAAAATACCGTTGAGCTTTTGATTGCAACCTTTGAAATGTCAAGTTGGCGTAAATATTTCGCTTGACAGATTTGTAACCGCTTGGTCTTGATTCGTAGCTGTCCTCCTTTTTTAACTGACGGTTAGCAAACATTTTCCCCAATAAATGAAATCAAGTGCTCCGATTTATTTATTTCTTTTCAAAAGAAGAAGGTGACCCTGGAAATCAGCAGTATTACCGCGGAGCGTAAGACGCTTTGACGTAGGACTCTTCTGCAAGATTGGGACCGGTTTTGTTTTAGTTGAACGTTCGCTTGTTTTCCGTAATAAACAGAGAATGTAATAGAATAAATAGATAATATAATATAATATAATAAATAAGATAATTACAATATGTAATATATATGATATAAT